>LZPO01008008.1:356364-389404 GCA_001675575.1 Neotoma lepida | reverse complement strand
CTCTGTAATCCCAGAGGTGGAGAGAGATCCCTGGGAGCCCACGGGCCAGCCAGCCTGGAGTTCACAGTGTGAAAAAAAAGCAATTCTGTTTCTAGGTAGAAGGCCAGGACAAATCGGAGGTTGTCCTCTGATCTCTACATGCTGGCCGTGATACACGTATACCTGCACATTCATGTACACACAGACATACAGTTTGTTTTTTATGAGGAATAATTTATTTTTTGCTCACTCACTCCCAAGTTTTAGTCCATGGTTAGCTGGTCCCAAGGCAAAGCAGTATTTCCTGATGGGAACAGAGTGGTACTTCCTTGGGGGAGCTGGCAGGACTTCCTGGTGGAAGCAGCTTACCTCAAGGTCATCAGGAAGCAAACAGAGGAAGGGCTAAACTCCTAACTTCCTCCCATGAGACCCTACCTCTACTTCCTAACAGCATTGTAGGTGAAGAAATTTAAGACCCAAACTGCAGATACACCTAAACAGAAAAGGGTCAAGTCAGCAATGACTGGGTATTCCTAACATGCCTTTCAGGCTGGGAGCCCTGTCATCTGAGGGGCTCTCTGCACTGCCCAGCTGTACAGACTCTTCCAGGCATCCACATTAGCAGAACGATTTCCAGGGTCACCTGCTTGCCTTTTGCACTATGCTGACATTGGCACGGATGCAACAAAACCAGGCGTGAAGGGAAATGCTGGTGTGCCCATCAACTCATGAAATCAAAAGCAGGAGTATGGACTCTGAACTGTTACAGTCAGGGAAGGAAAAGGAAAGAAAGTGAGCTGCCTTCAAGAATCTCCTAAAAGTGTGTGTGGGGGAGGGGGCGCTGGAGAGACAGCTCAGCAGTTCTTCCAGAGGACCCGGGTTCAATTCTCAGTACCTACANGGCAGCTCACAACTGTCTGTAACTCCAATTCCAGGGGATCTGACACCTTCACACCAATGCACATAAAATAAATTTAAATGAATTATTAAAAAAAAATCTCCCAAAGGTGTTAAATCTTGGCTGTGGAGTCTTTAGCTTTTGAACAACCCCTGGGTGTTCAAAAATTGGAAACGGGAAGTAAGCATAAAGTTCCTCTGCTAGATGCCATACAAAGGCTGTCTTCAAGAAAAGCAGGGTGCAATTGCCTGAGCTACAAGCTAAACTAGCCAGTCTGTTCTGATGAACTCACTGGTGATATTTGCAAAAGGGCTTTTATGTTTGTTTGGTATCAAACAATGAAACATGTTAATATTTGAATAATCCATGTAACTTGAACCAGTACTTTCCAAATCACCAAAACACATTATGATGGCATTCACAGGAAAAACACCAATTAAAAGTATAGGGCTGGTGATGGTTCAAGAGCCAACACTGCTTATTGCCAAGCCTGATAACCTGAGTTCAATCCACAGGGTTCACATGGCAGAAGAGAACCGACTCCTGTGAGTCCATTATTCATCACTTGCAAGGATGGGGCTGCCCAAGTCTTATCATTTTCCACAGACCGCACTTCATGGGGGGGGGTGTATCACTTGAACAGCATCCCAATGAGGACCAAGCAGTTGTTACTGCTTATGTGGCACCAGGGTGGGGCCGTGTGGATCTTGTAATTCCCTGAGCTTCCTCCGTCTTGTAAGGTGCATGAGCTTTTCTCTCCCTCCAAGAGGGAAAATTTCAACCAAGANGAAATAGCCACACAACACTGACATTTTTAAAAGCTACAAAAAGGTAAGGNAATGCTACTCTTTTTACTAAAGATTTTTGGTTCTTCTGGAGGATTCAATAGTCCTTTTTCATAAAAACATACTATTTGTGTTAGCATGAAAAAGGGTTGTCACTGTTATTTTAAATGAATTAAAACACAATTTAAATTTTTAATGCACTACATACCAATAGCTCTAATCTGTGTAAATGAAAGTCCATTGGTATTTTCAATAATTTTTAAGAGTGTAAAGGGACCGTGAGACTAAAAGTTTGAAAACTGCTGATTCCAAGGGATTGGAGCATAAGGGAACAGGAGAAAGCAGTTTTCTGACGAATCAACACCCCCGTGGGAATGTCCTATATTAAAGAGGCTAAAGAGACACGACAATATAGGCAACACTAAGCCCTAGATGAGACTATACTTTGGAAAAATGCTACGAAGAAAATTATTTGGTCAAATTTATAAAGTCAATAAATACATTGTGATGATGATGTATGAAAATATCTCTGTTCTTAGGAAATAGACACTAAATATTTGGGGACCAAAGGCTATGATGTAACTCAAACTCCAAAGAAAAAAAATGTTGTGTCTCTCGGTGTGTAAAATTCTTACGATAATCTAAAAAATAAGGTCTTTCACAAAAGAGTTTGAAAGTTAATGTAAAGTACACAAAAATGTATGAAACACGTATCATTTTTCACCTGAACAAATATTTTAGTATGAGGATATGAAGAGAATATTGAATAAAAGTTATATAATCAGACAGCTACCCAATTTTCCATGAAAGGATATACAGTGGCTATTACCATGACTTATAGTATATAAGTCATGACTTATAGTCATGGTAATATACCATGCTATTCTCCTTTTTCTCCACACAGCCTCCATGGTAGCTCTGAATGCTGAGGACCCTTGTAGCTTCCCTTGCAGCTAGGAGTAGCCATGTAAACCAGCTGTGACCAAAGAGATGAAAGAGAATATTTGCTGAGGGGTCCTGGGGAAGCTTTGCTTTCCTGACCAAAGGGACAGGCAAGAGATGAGAATCTTAACTACCACGTACTACCATGATCTCTGTCTGTCTGTCTGTCTGTCTGTCTGTCTGTCTGTCTCTCTCTCTCTCTCACACACACACACCCTCAGATACTCGAATTTAATATGATTGAGATACTCGGACTCTAACCAAACAAGCTTGACATCAAGTAAATGCCAGGCAAGACAACATCAAGGGGGAAAGTCTAGATCTTTGTTGACATACTGGGCACCTGACCCACTTCCAGGCAAACATAAACAGCTGCACTTTGTATTATGTGAAGGAAGAGAATCCTATTGTTCAAGCCACTGAGTCGGGTGTCTGCTGTGTACAGCTGCACCCACTACTGAAGCCTAGCCATTCAGGAAAAGGCAGAAGAAATAAAGCAAGAANCAGGCCACACAGCACTGTGCAGGGGAAGGGACTCCAGAACAAANTGCCTACTTAAAACCTGGACCAAATGACATCCTTAAATTCTTAAACAGTGCCAAGATGCAATCATTTTCACTAACAAAAGTTAAAATAAAGAACCACACGAGAGTAAGGATTCTGCAGTGATTTAAGACTAAAAGGTTAAGACAGCTTCCAATCAGGTGGGTTTCGGCACAGACATCATTCTGGGTGCTCTGCCAAATTCCTAACTCAAAACCATATAGAAGAACACTTTAACTGAAACACGGAAGTTAAAAATATGACATTTAAATAGTAATCTCCCTTCTTTCTCAAAGATAAATGTGCCTATTAATCCCAGATGCTAACAGGGAGATTTCTTTCTCTTATATTCTAAATGACAATTGTTTTTCCCCAAGCCATTCACAAGAAGTCGACATTAAAAAAACAAAACAAAACAAAACAAAAAAAACAACAAACAAAAATCAGGAGGCTGGCTCCTGAATAGCTGCTTTGCTTAACTGAAGTGTGATCAGGTTCATAACTTTTAAGTAGAAATATGAAAAACGTGGATTAAGCTGTGCAACACATGGTCAGGAGAGGCGGTTGGGTACGGGGAAGCAATGAGTGTCTTCCTGTGGCCTTTATCATCTAGTTAGAGCAGGAAGCGGCAAACACGAAATGAAATGTTTCAATAACATTTGCAGACAGTGGAAGAGACGTCATAAAAGAAGGTTCTTCATCACGAAGACTGTTGGTGGCGCTACCTGTGACAGAGTCTTAAAGAGGAAAAAGTCAGCCAGAAAGGAAGGTCTGAGGGATGTGTAGAGAAGGCAGGACCCCAGCTTAGTCCTGAAAGATGTGTGGACGGTCAAAGGACACGCATTGGGAGTCTAAGAAATGCTTGTTTCAGAGCGAGATGTCGGGTTAGGGGGATCGCTCGTGGAGAGAGTACTTGCTGTGTGCACATGAGGACTGTAGTCAGAAGTTTTCCTGTGTCCCGCCCAGTCCCGCAGGCGCTCAGTCCCAAGTAAACACACAGAGGCTTATATTAATTACAAACTGTATGGCCTATGGCTCAGGCTTCTTGCTAGCTAGCTCCTTCATCTTAAATGAACCCATTTCTATTAACCTGTTTTGCCATGTGGCCGTGGTGTTACCTGCTCTCTCACNTTTTGCTCTCTCCTGGTGACGGCTCGCAACGTTTCTCCTGACCCTGCCTTTCTCCTCTCTCTACCCATCTTGGATTTCCCACCTGGCTCCATTCTGCCCTGCCATAAGCCAATGTAGCTTTATTTATTAGCCAATTGGAGCAACACATATTCACAGCGTACAGAAAGACATCCCACAGCACTAGTCTGTAACTTACCCTAAAAATCCAGGTCTGGTGGGACATGCCTGTAACCCTGGCAGAGGCAGAGGAATGGAGACAGGGGGGACCTAGGAAGTTTGCTAGCTGACCAATCTAGCTAAAATGGCTGCGCTCCAGGTTCACCAAGAGCCTCTGACACAAACAATCAAGTGGAGAGTAGTAAAGGAAGACACCGACCACTGACTTTTGTCCTCTCCACGCACATGCACAGGCGACCATGGCTGCACACATGTGCACACACGTCTATACACCACACATATACACAGATGGAAAGACCCAGGTGTGATGGTACATCCCGATAATCCTAGCACTCACGAATCTGTGGCAGAAGGATTTTAGAGCTGGAGGCCAGCCAGGGCTACACAGCAATTTCCACATAAAACCCCGTCTCAAAACAGTAACAAAACATAAGGGGGAAAAATGCTGGCTTAAAGAGTCTTTAGCAGAGATTATGGGGGGCGGGGGACAGGGGAGGCGCAGGTGTTCAGGGCTGAGGGAAACAGCACAGGTAAAGGAACACAAGAGAACGGCAGCCAAAAGAGCAACGACCCAAGCGTCTGTCGGTGGATGAATCCATAACAAAATGTGTCCATTTACAACAGGGTGTTCTCCAGCCTACAACAAGGGCTACAACACAGCTGAATCCTGAGGGCATCATGCTAAGTAACACAACCCATCCCNGNAGAATTCTGGGATTCCATNTACAGAATGGGTGGTACCTGGGGCAGTCNAAGTCATACAGAAGTTACAGTGGTGCTTACCAGGGACCAGGGAGGAGTGAGGGGGAGGGACTAAGGGATGTGGAGCTGCAGCTTGGAAATCACTCATTCTGGAGGTGGATGGCACAATGGTTGCATAACAGAACCGAGATCAGTACCACCGGGCTTAAAGACAGGGAAGATGACAAACTCTTATGCTACACATATTCAAGAGGGTTTTTTGTTGTTGTTATTGTGTTTCAATGAAAAGGAAATGGCAGCAAGCAAGATGTGGACCTGCCTTAGGAGGGAACACAGTGCTTGAATGGAGACTTAGTAGCTGATGAACATCAAGGGCAGTGTTTTTGTATAAGGCTCCAGGTCAGAGCTCCTTGGGCTCCACGAAGTAATTCCCTTCCTTGTCATGAGAAGATAAAGCCTATTCCCTTGATCAGCAAAGGACCTCTCTCCCAATTTTCTCTGGAAATATTGAACTCAATTTAATCAAAGGCAGGAACTTTTCAAAGTCTTTGACCTTCCTGAGGGCCTGGCTTCTACAGACTGACCTGGCTCTGAGGGATGGCAACACCAACAGCAGACAGTATCAAGGGCATGCATGGCTCAGGTGCCTGCAGCCCATTATTCAGTTTGATGAAGAGGACGGCTGCATCAGTCTGACACTCTGGTATCTGGCCATCAGCATGTATGTGGTATCTGGTATCGTCAGAGAATCCAACCCATGGTCAGCACTCAGTAAGTATTTGGAGATTTATCCTCTTCTCTCAGAAGAGACGGTGCTATACTCCATCGGCAGGTCTGAAAGAGCACTGGCTAGAATTCTAGAGCAGTTCTCATGGAGGCCAACGTAGGTGATCATCATGTAAGTGATGTCTTTTCCCGTAAATGTCATCAGGTCCCAAAGTATTGGGCCTGGGGATATTTTGCCTGCACCTCTGCAGCTCAGCACAGCTCATCACCACATTCCCAGATGACATGGGTTTGCAAAGTCCTCTTCACTTGTGTTCCAGTCCTTCCACTGAGCCTACGGCAGGCTATCCTGCTAATTACTTACAAAGCTACCATTTTTAGAGCAGCCTTACTGTTTTTAAAAACATCACCTACAAATAATAAAACTTGTCTAGTATTAAACACAAGACAATCTTCTCCCTGAATTCCTTGGATATCTTTTAAATATTTATCACTCACCCCACCCCAGACAGGGTTTCCTGTATAGCCGTGGCTGGCCTGGAACTCAAGAGATCTGTCTGCCTCTGCCTCCCGAGTGATGGGATTAAAGGTGTGTGCCACTTTCAGTCTCCCTGTGTAGCTTAGGGTGGACCCGAACTTGTCATATTCCTGACTCCACCTCCCGAGTGCTGGGAATACAGGTCTGCCTCTGCATTTGGCTTCATCCTAGGTATTTTTAATCCTCTGGTAGATACAGGCATTGGAAGAGGAAAAGCTATCCCTGGCACCTAAGAATTTCAGATCACTGGACACAAGAGCCCGTTTTTATTAATGAGATTTTTCTCTATTTTTGCTTGTCTTACTTTGCACACATGTAACTAGGAAACCTGGCTAATAGGTTAGATCATTTTCATTGCTAGGTCTTGTTGGACTTCAGAAGTCTTTAAGGACATGTGCGAGAGGGGGAAGGGACGTGTAAAAGGTCAGGAAAACGGTTTCTATCACTTCACTCTCTAACTTTTGCCTTTCAATGTAGTTCTGCCAGCGGTTCAGTGAAAGATGGTCTCCTCATTGTCATTTATTAGCCATGACAGGCAGCCACGGCGGCTCTCAGACACCGTCTCCCTTCGCCACAATTATCCAGCAATGCCTGCCAGGCAAAAGAGTGCTCAGAACACCCTCCTTCTGGAATGCTCTTCCCAAAGGCAACAGTTCAAAGCACCCCTCTATTAGCTGGAGCCCTGACATCTGCAGANTCATCCGGACAGGACAATTACACTCCTCTTGGAGTGATGACGGAAACTAGGACCTAATTACCCACAATCCAGTCACCGGGAATCCAGGCTCAGCAAGAGTGCAGAAGCTTGTGCACCTATATCCACGGGATTAGCACCCCACAAACAACTCAGCCACCAACTGCACCACCTCTCCTCCCAGAGAAAAAGAAAAATGTGGCTTTTCACTACAATTCAATGTAACAAGCTGAGACAAAACATAGCACAGTTTCAAAATTAAGTAAATGTACTANTGACTTATTAGGNCCTAGACCTATCTGCAAACGGGACACAAAAATTTACTGCCTGAGAACAAGGCTTACAGCTTATAATCTGCAGCAACAGAAAATTAGACCACATTTTCTGTCTTTGTCTCTAACTAGAGACAGTCATGGAAGCCGGGTAGCAACAGAGCCTTTCCTCCCATGAAATCCAGCCATAAAGAACCACAGACCAGGGAGATGGCTCGGTCGGTACAGACACTTGCTGCTCAAGCCTGGGTTCAAGGCTTTGAGCTCATGAAAAAAGCTGGACATGACGGCATACGTGTGAGGCTCCTAGGGTATGCAGGACAGCGGCAAATACAAGAGAAATGTCCGCCTCAGCACAAGGTAGAAGGAGAGAACTGACGGGCAAAAGGTTCTTTTCTGTCTNTACATGTGCACTGTGGCATGGTACACACTGCCAGCCCCCCTCCCCCCTACACAATTTTAAAAGACTACAATGTATTAAAAAGAAAAAAAGCACACACACACATCCATCCTCGAAAGAACATGACATTAATACTTCCGATATTCTCTGAGCACAAACCTGTGTGATGTGCTTTGCAGACAATACAGAAACAATACAAGCAGAGAGCCTAGCATATATAACATAAAAGCCATCATGTTTTGGTGCTGGTAATTTTAATAAAATTTTAATAATATTGGTAAAGAGCCAAATTACAAAATGCCCCAGAATACAGAGTTAAAAAAGAAAATATCTCAGATGAAATAAAAATCCATGAACAAATAAAAGCACCCTAAAAGGTAATAATCTTTAAGATAAACCATTTTATCAAAGGCACTGAGCATGTTTAACAGAAGCTAAATGAAATTAAAAACAAAGCTCACAGCGGAGCACTCCCCAACCACATTGATCACGGAGACGCTGCTGCCTGTGTGGCTGGAGGCACAAATGATGCGCAGTCACCAGTGGGTCTGGAATGGACCACCTCCAGGTAAGCAGAATTTCCCACAATTCTCTTACAGGACAGGAAGGAATGTACTCTCTAGTTGTAGGGCGCCCTTGGAAACGAACCATGTTGGCACATGGAGCAGAAGTGACATGTTTCCACACAGCGGGGGAAATGGGATGGGGGGAGGGATGCCCCACACCACCCATTCATACAACTCCAGCTGTCACCACACAGTGCCTGGTCTAGGGGGAGTGATAAGCTGCCTCCTCTAGGAACCACTTATCACTTGGATAAATTTAACAGTGCTGTGTGACCAACAAACCAAGGATAAGAAGCTGGAACCACAGGGGTTGCCACCCTCCAGAGGGATAGCGTGCCAGGGCTGTGTGTGTGGCAGGAAAGCAGGAACTGAAAGGGTATTCCTGCTTCAGTTGTGTTGATCTTCTGTGGGGACATGTGCCATCCTCGACAGTCCCTGGGTAGGTGGGTGACACTTCCCCTCAACTCTGCAGCAAAGACTCTCCTGCCTCCGTTACACGTGGTCCTATTTGTTTTCCCAAGGGCATGACAGGGTATGCTTCATTTGGGCCAGATGTTACTCACCATCACTGTGAGTCTGTTAAGAACACAAAGCAATTATGTGTATGTCCTAGCCCAGGGAGCATCGAGGAGTGGCTGTGTTGAAATTCAGTGGGNGACAGAGAGTCGACNCTGCCCTAACCCTCATCCCAGCCAGACAGGCAGCGAAGGTGAAAAGACCTTCACTGCAGCCCCATGGGCAGGCCCTCGGTTTCCAAATCGAACTAAATCAACAGCTTAGACAGAGGTAGATCCATGGGACGGTAGGGACAGCAAGGAAGATTCAAGGTCTATGTGTGCTCTACTGGCTATTAAAAAGTTATGTGCAACTTCAAGATGAAAGGCAGAGGCTTCTGAGAGGAGAGGAGCCCTCTTCTTCCGGGGACTTAACGAGACGGAACTCACTGAGGCTTCTGACTCGGCTGGATATTAATTGAATCAAAGTCAATGACAATCTTGCTGTACTTCGGTGTGAATTTTCTAAACATGAAAAACAAAATATATAAAGGAATTATCCAATGAGTAGTTAAAGTGATTTGTTTATTTCAGCTTCAACTGTATTTCCAGTGCAGAGTAGAGAAATATCCCGGGATTCGCTTGCTATCTCATCTCTATAGGAGCCAATTATAGTGCCCCATACCGAGAGGAACACAGAGCAGAAAAGACAAGACAAGAAGGATGCATGAGGTGGCTCGGCCTGTGTGTTCTTCAACTATCCGAGTTCATGAATTATCCGGGAGTCAAAGGATTTCTAACAAGTTAGCAGCACCCCATGATATCNGATTACAGTTCCCCCATTGTATTTATCTTATTTTTCTAGGAAATCGCTGCAGCCAACTCGAGCTGCTCTAAAGCAAACACGGTACAGTTTCTTTTGCAGCTGAGATGCAGAAAGACATCGCGTTGAAGTGGGGGCAGGGGGATTTCCTAAATCAAGCTCTACAAATGCAAATACGTCTACAATAGCTGAAGATACTTGGGGACTTTTTGAAACAAGTAAATAAGAGAGCATGTAAGCAGTGTTCCTCCATGGTCTCTGCTTCAGTTCCTGCCTCCAGGTTTTGACTTGCCTTCCTGCCCTGGCTTCCAGGATGCTGGGCTGTAAACCCGTAAGCCAAACAAAGCCTTTACTCCACAAATCNGTTTCAGTAAAGTGTTCTATCAAAGCAACAGAAAGCAAACTAGGGCACAGAAGGCACAATAATTCAATACCTGCATCATGCAAAAATCATGTTTCCAACTGGGCATGGTGTCACTCGGGAGACTGAGGCAGGCAGNAGGCAGCCTGAGTTACACAGCAAGCTATTCATACAGAGACTGTTGGAGCCCATTTAGGTTTCCTAGTGGCTTGACCCAGCAGGTCTGCATAAAGAGGATGATTGGACCACGGGCCTGAGTGCAGGTGTCTGAGATGGTCTGCACTTGGCTGTGCTGGGGGGAGGTTTCATGCTCCACCCCTTGGCATTCCTTTAAAAGCCCTTTGGCAGGGACAGTCAGGGCCCCNTGGATTAGGATCCAGGTCCTCCCAAGGCTATCCTGTGTTTTCTATCTGTTTCTCTCCCCTCTAAATTTCTATAATATTTCCTGCTGCTCCTGCTCAAGAGTACCCTGGGGAAAAGTGAGGGTGGGATGGTCCCCCACAAGAGAGCCTGTCTCAGAAAACAAACAAAATATCCCACCCACATCTCTAACTAAGAATACAACACATGGGGCAAGTCGCCCATCCTACAAGTCTTATCATCACTGGCCAGAAACACAGNAACACTTTGCAAAGCTTCCTATTCTAAAAACAGTTTTCTGCTGCTCATAAAAGATGGCAAAACGAACAAGTACAACATAATCTTCACTCTGCAAAGATAATCACAGAAATTGGAAGGGCTTCTGCTCTTAATTCAAAATGTTGCTCAGAAAAGAATTCCTGGTGTCTCACCCTGGCGGGCCGCTTTCATCCTAAACTATCTCCACCAGAGCCCTCACAAATGCAAAATTTATAAAGGCTTGGCAGGGCTAGCACAAAAGTTGTAAATTTTTAAATTTCTTGCTACTTGCATAATTAGCCTCAGCCTTAGACAGTCACTAATATTAAAATATAATCATTAAACAGGCTGTCTCCCGATATTTTTGTCATTACTCCACACCTAAAATATTCTTTTAGAGGCATATGCTGTCACATTTCCAAAGACATTGTCACCACGTGTGGAGACACTAGACTTCAGGCCAGGCCCCATGCGTTTCTACACCAGTTCCCCGACCTACCTGAACGTAACTCCAGCCAGTTTAAACAAGAGCCTAGCGGCCGTTGTCTCCTCACTGTCGTGGTATTTATCCGACATGAAAATAACTTCTTTTATACCTGAAAAGGTAACAGTGGAATATAAGCACAGACACAAAATTCAAAAGACAGACAAAAGAAACAGAGNCCTGTGCCTATGATTAATTACCTTTATCGAGTGAGCTTGCAGACAATGTCCAGTTACTGAACTACTCATCTATGGCTTCCTAGTACAGCAGAGGGGACTGTATCTAATCTGCCTTCCAGCCTTTATGGATTTTTCTTTTTTAAATATACAAATGAAAAGTGAAAACATGTCAAGCCGTCAAGCCTTGATCTAATTAACAAATTTTCTTTACGGCAGGTAAGCAACTATTCTTTATTCACAAAGCAACTACTCAACTCAAGAGGAGTGGAGGGTACTGGCCAATCCAGAGGTCAGCAGCATTAGGCTTCCAGGAAAGGTTCAGCTATCACTGTGGAGGGCAGATCTGCTTCACGATCTCCCTAGGCAGCATGAACCTCAGCTAGGATTCCTAAGAGCCTTCTCCTCAGGGCTGCTCTGTACCCCCTTCACAAGGGGTGAGCCCACACACTGCTCTGGGCATGCACGTGCTGCCAACCTCTTCGCCTGTGACCAGCTAAGGAAACACCCCCAAAAGATAGGTTAAAGGCAGCAGTTTCATGGGCACCCATGGTGCCCCTTAACAGTTGACTGTGGNCCGCTATCAGCTGACTTTTGCTCTGACACCCAGGGGGCTCATGATAAATAGTCCCTTTAGCTCACACATCTGGCTAAACATGCTAAGTCTTTAAATCTCAAACTGAGAGCTTTATGGAGATAAAGTGTAGCTCACTCTTAGATGTGACAGTTCAAATACAGGTGCAATATACAGAATACAACGTGGTGGGTTTACGGCTGATGTGACATAAGAAAAGAAAAGCTCAGAATAACATTTGAATCCCATGGTATTTATATGCAAAGATATGCTTAGATCCTCAAATATCTACCATGTATTAGATACAAATTAAAATTTGATATACAGACTCCCAGCTGACCTTGTTTCTGACAGAAGTTCATTTCCCTCCCTCCTCCTAATCTATGCACAATATGTCAGAGAACAGTAAATTGACAGTAATTATATACAATGCCTGTGTTGTTTTTTGGCAGCTTGCAGTTTAAGAAGTTGCAAACTAAATTAAAAACATGCTAAGAATCACAGAGGATGCAATTAGTCTTAGACTACCTGGCACCCCTCAAAAACAAAACACGGGGAATATCCTGCAAAGTTGATAGTGCAATTAATTTAGATCTAAACAACAACAACTTCAGATCAAACACACCTGCTCGGAGCTGCTGACGAGCACACTCCAATGCAAATGTGACAAATGGAAAAAGCCTGATTCCTACCTGCCTGGATGATAAGCTTAGCACACTCATTACATGGGAACAAGGCGACGTACATACTGCAGCCCTTCACATCAGCCGAATTCTTGTTCATGATGGCGTTCAGCTCGGCGTGGCACACTGGGGAAGAAAAAAGAAGGGTGCAGGCTGCAGCTTTTGGGAGGTTTACTAAGTAATTCCGTCTCCACCTCCGGGATAGCACAGAATAGACTCAATAAAAACAAATTGATAAGAAACAGCAACCCCGAGACTACCAAGAAGGGCCATCTATCTGGGTGGTGATTACCAGGGATGGGAAGCTGCTGCAGCAGCTGGCCTTGGTGTGTAAGCACCTAGAGCACCAGGAGGGGCTGAGGTCAAGTACCTTCACCCACCCTAAGCGGAGCAATACCTCACTGCTCCACAAGACCCTGGGGCATTGAATTGCCCACATAAAATGGCTCATTTGTGTGTGATCTGCACACACAGGGATATTCAGCATGGCTGTTAAGAGGGCAGGGGGCATAAGAACACAAGAATAAGAAGTGAGGCTGAGAATTTCTATCCTGAGGGGGTCTGCTTCCACTCATCATTCTCAGCCCTGAGCCCTGAGCGGGGAAGAAAAGAAAAGAAAAAGAAAGCCAGTGGATAACCAGCTATTTATCTATTTTAAAAACATACTCATCCACTTAAGGGCAACGAACAGTCAAGTTCTCACATCTTGCACACTCCTTATGACAATTACGTAAATATTTATTCCCAGAAGAACTTCCAAATAAGAGAATCCCCAGATGACTCAAATGTGTAAACAAATTTGGGGAGCCCTGCTCTATAGGCTTCCCTGAGATCCCCAACATATACTATGCACACAATACTAAAACAAGCACCTGCAGAGTGAATTGAGTCTCTGACCATGGTCCAAACCATACAGAATTCCTAGAAAACAAATACGGGTCCCTTCAAGGGTCTCCTCTGCCTCCATCTCCAGCCACCAGCTTTCCACTCAACTTTCATCAGTTGAGGCTGTCAGTGAACACTGGCCTAAGCTCACCACTTGCCCATATAGTCAGGCACATTTATTGAGAATCTATTCAGGGTTAGAAGGATGAAGGAGGCACATTTATTGAGAATCTCTTCAGAGTTAGAAGGATGAAGGACCAGCCTCCCGGTTTTGCATGGAATAGCAACTACCTGTGTAGTAGCCAGGCAGCGTTTTACCAGGAAGCTAAGCAAGAGCTCTCTCAGGAAATGTTTGTGCCTACCAGCATCCTCAAACTAGGAATTAATTCCATGTATCAAGAGTTCTCAGCCATGTGTGAAAAAGGAATGGTCTCTGGCAANGCAGGGAGCTAAAGAAACAATCTGTGATTCATCAAATCACAGACCGGCAGAGAGCAATAGGTGGCCAGAGNGGCTTGAGTCCTGTCGCCCAAGTCTCACTGCCTGATAAACTCCCAAGGCCATGGGAAGACAGAAGAGAGCTCAGAAAGGGTTGGAGTGGCCATACGGCCAGTGGACTTCAAGAGGTATCCAAGGCCCCTTCTCCCCTGGTGACCATGGCAGGGTGGAAGTATTAACACTGCTCAGTGTTAAAAACAATTAGATATAATTGTTTCCTTTATGCCCCCCTTGGGGCCCGAGCCTAGCGCTCCAAGTTCTTTGTAGCTCTCCCCAGAGTCTAATGCCATGCCAGGAACATAATGGTATTAAATATTTATTGAATAAATAAAGGAGGAAATGCAGATCCCAATTATTGATGGTGACGTTGGGAAACAGCAAAAGTTCTCTTCTGTTCAGATCTCAAAAATGGGCTTTCCCATCTACCAAGTGTTCTGTGAATGATGAGAACTTCGAAGACTCCCATCTGTGACTGCACAGCTCCGGTGTCCTCCTCTGGAAGAATTGTCACAGTGACGACAACTGGAACAACATTTACCATTNGTGAAAATCACCCGAAGAAACAGATCATCTTGGTTAACNCATGACATGGCAGGAAATGGGAAGTTCACAGAATTAAGACACAGGATTCTAAACAGACGTCCTTTGTCTTATCAAAAGTCACAGGATGAAAACTGCAAAGCGTCTTATTAAGAGAAGATGAGGCCTGCTGGGTGACATGAACCAACGTCGGAATACAGGCCAGCTCACACCCCACAAGCTTACATCTTCAAAGTCAATGGCTGAATGACCACAAAAAAGAAAACTGTACGCTCTGAGGAGCNGGGGCGACAGGCCCTACTCTAACTGCTCTTGTTCAGTCCTGCACCCCTTTTAACTTTAGAAACCACAACACACTGTTCCCCAGAACCCCTTCNCTACCAAANGCCTATCTGACTAATACTAGCCACCTGGGGTCAGAAGGGATCCAGAGAATTCTCAACCTGGGAGAACCCCCTCACCCTGGATCTGCTCATCTTACTCCCACCTTCAAACTCCCCACACTCCCTCCATTCAGAGCCTCCTATCTGTCCTTGTGCCTTTCCCGCCTAACACCTGACTGACTCTCAGGCAGGGGTCTCCACAGCCTCGATCACTGCTTCATTGGTCTGTGGAGAACCACTCAGTTGGGCCTCAGGCCGAGAGCCCCACACTGCCCTTAAGGAGGGACAACAGACCAAGTTGATAATTGTCCACTCCATCTGCTGAGTGTGCACTGGAGGGAAATGCTTGGGGCCTATTTCTCAGCTACCTACATAGACTGAAAGCAGGTAACCCCTAAAGCTACTTCAAGCCAGCAAGCTTGCTTCAAACCCACATGCCCAGCCCTTCTCCTGGTCCTGGATGGGAAGGCCACAAGTCCAACTATCTCTCCCCGCAACTTTGAAGTCTTCCCTAGAGCAGACAGAATGGAGAAGGGGCTTTCCAGAGGACAGCACCAGTGCTCAAGGCCACCAGAAGGGTATGAGCTTTCAATAATGTAAGTGCTCTGTTTGCATGATTAATACCAGCTCTGGGAAAGCGTATTTCNAACTAAAACTAAAATAAAATAAAAGCAGGCTGGGAAACAGTTCTGTTGATAAAGTGAGGTTGTGAGTTCAGATCCCCAAGGATCTATATAAAAGCTGGACACAGTGGTGCATGCCTGTGATCCCAAGGACAGCGACACAGGGGACAAGTGGATCTCTAGANGCCCCCTGGTCAGCTAGGTTGGCCTATGTGGCTGAGGTCGAAGCCAATGAGGCTGAGGTCCAAAGTGCTTTTAGATGGATACCCAAGGTTGTCCCCAGACCTTCACACATAAGCCATAACTGACACCTGTGTGCATACACACCCACGCACACACAGAGATGATGATGATGATAATAATAATAATAATAATAAATGGTAAAAGCAATTTTTAAAATATCAAGTCCACCGACTTCTGGCTTTTTCCTAACATTCCCCCACCCTCCGGGACAAGCTCTCACTAATAAAACAGGGGCTCCTCTCTCGGCCAAGCACAAGGCTGTAGCCCTCACTCCCGGTGCCGAGTGGTGGCGTCCCTCTACTCTGCTTCCTTCTCCTTTCAACATGCACACAGCCTTCATTCATTCAGCAGAGGTCAGGCTCAGCACTTTAACTTTCTTTTCAAGAGGAAATCATTTCAACAACCGCTAGTCTAATTTTAAAAATAACTGTCTCATTGTAATGCAGATATAACCTCTAGTTTTCTTCTCTCCAATTTTTTTTTGGGGGGTTAGGGCATATTAATTATGCAGAATAATAGGTTTCACTGTGCCCTTTTCATACATGCATAGCACATTCTTCAGTCATATCCACTGCCTGTATTAACGCCCCCACCCCACCCTGGCCTTTCCCTCCTCTCTCTTCTCTCCCTCATCTGAATCCTGGTTTCTTACACCCTTCCTTCTTCCTCATGACCCCCACACCCCGTGTGTGTNTCTGTCTGTCTCACTGTGGTATTTTGTTTTTGGAGGCACTGTCTTGCTATAAAGCCCTAGCTGGACTAGCACTTACCATGTAGCCTGAGCTGGTCTTGAACTCACGGCATTTCTTTCTTTAGCCTGAGTCCCGGGATTTAAAGGCATGCACAACCAAACCCAGCAAGTCATAAAATCAGTTAAGTGGATTTATTATCAGGTTTTGCTTACTTGGTGATGTCAGGGATACCTAAAATCNGAAGCAAAACCCACAACATGCNTGTGTCTCAAAACCAACCATGACTGGTTCTGTCTGGCAGTTCTTGTGTGAGATTTTATACTTTCACAAGAACAGGACAAAGAACTTAAGATGCACAATGCTTAACAAGTATTCATAAGGCAGTCCATAGTGTCAAAAAAGATGAATTTTCCCATTATTAACTAGAAATCCATATCTACAGCAAAGCAAAAACTTAAGTCCCCAAATAACGCAGATATCCGATAAGCACAAAAGAGTGACAAAAACCCTTTCATTATCCCCAACATCGCATAAAAAGAACAAGCGCTGAAAATACCCGATTAATGCATATAAAGGGTGNTAGTCAGAAGAGGGCCTGTTTCAGGTGATTATGAGACAATTCATACACTTTGGTCTTTTCTTCCTTTTTTCTATTACTAACTGTCAGAATTCAGAACTGCATTAACCTTGGCCCACTGAGAAGAGATTGTATAATTAGAAAACTATATTTTTCAAATTCTCTCTCACTGGGGCTTGATTAATCCTCACTGTCTCATGTAGGCGGTTCTCTGGAAGTTTGACAAATTAACAGGATGTACTCCATCCTTGTTAGATTTAAGAGATTCAACATTTTATAGATTTGACTTCCATCGCATTTGATGTAAGACTAATACAATATCTATTTTAGACACCAGTACTCTTAAGCTATTCAAGTAGAAAAGGAAAATAGAAAAAAAGAAAAAACCAAACCATTTGAATGATGCTCAACAAATTCTAAGTGCTACACATATAACCTGGTGGTCACAGGGTCACCCCCAGTGATCTCCTGTTGAGACATGAGAAACACTGGAGCCCCGTAAAATCTGGACTCAGAAAAAAATTTGTGTATACACACACACACACACACACACACACACACACACACACACACACACAAAATCTCCTGTTTCTAATCCAAGACAAGTTTCTCTTTTCTTGGACTTTACCCTGTCATTAGTAACTGACATGAAATGGGGCACCCCAATTTAAGGCTGATTTATACACACTACTAACAAGCTGTCCCAACTCTGTTCTGATAACCACACTTTTTTTGCCATTATTCTCCAAATTAGAATCTAAGTGAATTTACTCTGGGGGTACCAGATGTCAGAGTCACTAAGACTGGCCACATCTCTAGGAGCACAGCTATGTCCACCTCTGCCCTCACTAATGTGCAGATGCCTGATGGAAGCTTCCACCAAAGGAACTTCACAGTGTCTAGAACTAAAATGGAGTTTCAACTACTCATTTCTTAATTATTGAAAGNTACCCTGACAAGGCCTCATATGTCACTGCCAGCCTTCCATGTACCTCTCCTTCAAGTCAATAATTAACCACAGCTAAGCCGCTGAAGTTATACGCCACGGCAAGTTATACGCCACGGCCTCCACTACCCAAGACACTGCCCTACCCCACAGGCTCACTTTTTATGGCTACCCCCAAATCTGAAACCAACATTTCTAGAATGTACTCCCAAGCAGTGTCACACCTGTGTAGTAGGAGGCTTGAGTGCTCACAGACCACTAGGGACACCAGGAATGTTAATCACACGGGGCTGTGTTTCTACCCAGAAGGCTGAGAATGATGTTGATAATGACCAAGGGGGATCTTTGCTCTCTGTAGAGCCAGGCCTCACCCAAACCCCCTCAGAATGCTTATCCCAGACTCTCCTTCCCCAAACCTTTATCTTTAGCTTTCTCAGTCAAGAGAACCCTTCCGTGGGGGAGATGTCACATGTATTTTATAGCCTGCTGACCTCTATGCTATCTCAGTCAGAAACCACACCAGATCCTTCGCCCTTAAGCCACAGAAGCCATCTTCATGGTCACGTGTATTTTGCAAAGGAGTTTTGATGAAGTCACACCTTGATCCTCCNACTGGGAATTGTATTTCCTCAGGAAACTTTTTTCCCAAATTGTACTGTGTTTAGATATGCTTACAATAAACCGCCTGGAGTCAGACTCCACAGCAGTGGTTTTCAACCTTCCTAATGCTGTGATCCTTTAACATAGTTCCTCATGTTGTGGTGACCCCAACCATAAAATTATTTTCATTGCTACTTCATAACTATAATTTTGTTACTGCTATGAATTGTAATGTAGACATCTGTGTTTTCTGATGGTTAGGTGACCTCTGTGAAAGAGTCGTTCAATCCCCAAAGGGGTCACGACCTACAGGTTAAGAAGTTTTTGACCCAGGACCAGCTAAGTCCTGCTGACCTGAGTTTCATTTTTACTTCACCAGGATCATTTCCCTGCTGACTGTGACACTTGCAGGGACCCCCCCCCCACATACACACCTGTACCCAGTCTTCTCCTATAGCAAGGTTTATAACTATAAAGTAACAGGCTGATAAGTTATGAGGGTTTCCCAAGGACCTACAGTCCTGCCTCTCACAATGATAATATTCTGCCCTTCTCTGTGCACAGTACATGAAGAGCNCCTGAGGAACCTGGAGGAGAAAGCCTTGCAACAGGATGGAATTATGTTAATGAAGCCTTTGTTACCACAGGTCAGAACTTGGNAGAGAAAGGATGGCTTCAACCCTAGGAGGTCCCCGTGATGGTGAAGGTGAAGACTCCTGGGAGATGGACGCCAGGGTCTTCCTTGCTGAGCAGAGGTGACTGAGGAGAAGGAGGAGAGCACTTTTGCCTGGCCAACCAATGGACTATGTGCGCCTTTCCCTTCCCCTAGCCCCACATTAGCCAGTGACCTTTCTCCTCAGGAGATCATGGACTAAAACGTCACGGCCTTCTGGCATCAAGGACATACAGAATTCCTCGAGAGACATGATAGTATAGTTCATTTGTGGAAAATGAAAACAGGAAACAGATAATTTGGAGAAGCCCTGGCCTAGGCTGGGAAAATGTCCATTAACTTTCTATTACCACCCTGTACCCAGAGAAGAGGTGGCATTGGAAAAGAATCCAGATTTAGAGAAAAAGGCACAAGCTACTCTCTCAAAAGCAGCCAAATCCCCCAGGTTCCAAGAAAGGCTCCAACTTCTACAGCATCCACAAATGACCCAAGTTCTACTGGCTGCTGCCACAGCTTCCTGGGGCCACTCTCAGAACAGCACACCCCAGTTTTCAGAGCTGCTGCTGGCTCTGCCTTTTCCCCTCTACCTCCTCCTTACAGCGCCCACTTTGCTGTCCATCAACCCCCATCTCGGTTCAGGACTCTGATGTATGAGCTTCAGCCTTCCGACCAGAGAAACAGAGAGAAACATCCCTTCACCTCCCAGGAACCCTACAGAGACCAGAATCCAGTAAGGGCACAGTGCACAAGATCCACCTGGTAACTAAAGTCAGTGTTGCTTCCTACCCTGTAGGGTGGCCCAGGAGTAAGCAGGTGGCCCTGGGTGGCACACTTCAGCTGGACCACAGGAATACATGTTTCCCCCCCCCCTCTCTGCTGCTCTGTTCCCATCCCATCCTCTACCCCCTTCCTCTGCCTCTCAATAGAGCTGCTGGTAACAACTCGAGGCACCCAGGGGAGCCACTTAGCCCCAATGGTAGTGCTTAGGGCTAAAGATATTTCTGACTGTGGTGTTTCCATTATTGATAATAAAGGCCCCAGAACTCTAATTACATTGCTTCCCTATGTGCTAAGGGCACACAATCAGGTCACGAGGGGGAGAAGGTAGAAATAACTGCATTTTATCCATGGCTAAGCCAGGCCAACTCCCTTCCTGCTGCTCCCATTAAATACACGTGCAATGCTGAACCAGTACTGAAAAGGTACTGGGAACAAGAAGGTGCCAGCCACCTTCCACAGTTTGTCANGTAAATATACACAGCCGGGCTTCAAAACCTCCCTCATGGGTTCCTAGCTTTTAAAGGGTAAATTGGGAGTACCAGACACTGGAAGAAGAGTCAGGATCCATGCTCTGGGGCTCATTAATTCCAGCTCCATGAGGACCGCTTCAGGCAACTCTGATCCCGTNTCGGNGTGGAGGGTGAATGGGATGAGCTGACCCTAACTCTTGGGATTTTCCAATCCATGCAGTTCCTGAAACTGCCCTACATTCGTAGGACGGTCCTCCGGCAGCTGCTCCCAGGCCTCAGCATCCTTCTCCTACCCTTCAAGCTGGCTCCAGCTCCAGCTCGTTCAGCTATCCCTCCCTTGCACTCATTAGAACCACTGTAACTCACACTCCAGTGCAGCTCCAGAACTTCTGTGGCTGCTGTCCCCTGGTCCCTCTCTGCCCTAGGTGTCCCCGCTTCCTCTCACTAAACACGACCCTTGGGAAGTCATCCCTGCCCCTGTCCTGAAACACCTCAGCTCTTTTTCCTTTCCTTGGTTTGGTTGGTTTTTATCAACTAACAAACGCCAGATACAAAACAAAAAACCAAGAAACTAAAAATAACTCCCGTCTCACAAACTACACAAGTCCGTCTCAGTCCTACTTGGTTCTNTCGCTGTGCTCTGTCAGAGCCACACACTTCAAAACCCTATCTAAATAATATCTAACTTCCTCCAACTTGGCTCTGAAGCCTACCACTGTTCAAAGTGCGGTTGGCAACACCAACACCTTGATAAACACAGACTCACTTAATCTCTTGGCGGGCTGGGGCATAGTGGAAGGCTTCATTCCCATTTTCCACCCTGCCTCCTCTTTTTCACACAGCTCTGTGGCCCTCCCTTCAGTCACACTGCTTTTCAGCAGGCCCTTCCTCTTACACCCAACTGCCAGGTGCTGGAGTTCCCANAGGTCAGAACCACCTGCCCTAGTACACACTCCCTTCTCACATCACCCATAGAGACACTCAAAAGTCCAACCCGGGAGGGAGGGCGTCACCAACCTGGACCTCTCTCCTCACCCCAGTGCACATGCAGTCTTGCCGGGGACTTGCACATCCACGCACCTCATCTCCCCAAACTTTGCTCCTCTGCAGTGAACAACAGCTTGGAACTGATGGGAGGAGCAATTCTTCCTCTCCAGCTCCCCATCAAATCAACCCAGCTGCTTNATGCTCTCTCTAAATTAGCCGCATCNTGTACTCACCTGTTCCTCCTTGCTCCAGCACCCTCACGTCTCCAAGCTCCCTCCCTCTTCTGCAAGTGCCTCACAGCTGGGCTCCTGTTGCCACTTTTGCCCCCAAACACCCACCTTGCACACACAAGACCGGCCTTAGTCTTTCTGGGCTGCACTAACTGCTAAATTCTAAACGGATAATTACATCTGACAGACCTGGATGCTGGGAAATCCAAAGTCAAGGCACTGGCAGATGTGGTGTCTGGAGAGGGTCCCCTTCCTGGGCTGTAGACAGAATCTTCTCCCTGTGTTCTTCGAATGGCTAATTACACCTGCCCTTTGTGTCAGTGTGTGTGTGTCAGTGTGTGTGGCCTACATGTGTTCATGTATGTGGAAGCCAGAAGTGGACACTGGAGTGTCATCCATAATCACTTCGTAACTTAGTTTTTGAGACACAGTCTCTCATTCAACCTGGAATTTGTGGATTCAGCTAGAAAGCTAAGAAGCCCCAGGATGCTCGTCTCTGTCCCTCAGCACTGGGGTGACAGATGTGCACTACTACACCAGGCTTAGTGTGGGTGCTGGGGTTCCAAAGTCAGGGCTTCACCCCAGTTCCTCACTGAGCATCCTTTTAAGGGTACTAACCCAAAGGTTCCAACCTCTTCATCAAACAACCCCTTAATACCACCACGTTAGCCTTCAACGTCAGAGTTGGGGGAGACACATAGTCAGCCCAAACCACAAAACAATAATCTTTTAAATCCAATCTCCTTAGCCCACCTTTGCTCTCAAAGCCTGGGCTACTTTTCTTTTCTTGGCACACATCATCCCATCAGGGAGCCTAACCNAAGCAGTCCCTACTGGGATGGATGCCTCTCCCATGCCCAAACACCAACCTGCCCATCTTCCCTGATGGGTCCCACCTGACCCTTCAGATCTCTGCTCAAGTTTTACTCCCTCAGAAAGAGGCAGTCAATAATGTCGATTTATTTCCCTAACACTAACATCTACCTCCTCCACAATTAACTTGCAGATGCCCTGAAAACGGACCCGAGAGCACGTGCATTCTGTTTACCACCAGCAGAGTTCCTGGCATGTAACATACAGGCAAGATGTCCTGGAGTAGTGGGTAAANGGATACACGGGAAAGCACTCTGCCAAAAACCAGTGACTGATAAAATGTATCTCTAAAACCGAAGCAACATGACTGGAGAGGACAGCCTCTTCTTTAGCTGACAAACTCAGGCTAGTAAAAGACTAGATGATTTGTTAGTATTTATTTTAATTCCTAAAATGGGGTAACTCATGTACAGAGGGGAAAAAAAAAAGGCAAAGGGTTCTGCTTCTCTTTATTCACCTAAACTCAAAATTAATGGCATTTCAACAAAGTCTTTTAATTGCAGAATTTAAAAATTCATACTCAGTTATCATATTCAATATTTTAAATTTACTATGGCATCTATCATTTGAAAGAAGCAAAGAGATAAAATGTGCACTTCGCCCGAGTAGCTGGTGCCAGCCCTTCAGGTGGTAGGGTGGCAGTGTGCTAGCCTTTGCTCTCACCAACAGGCAGCATTTACCACTGGCGTTTGCCAATGCCCAGCACTCGTTTCTGTCCAGATGAAGATCACCACTGCTTGGATTCATGAAAGGATTTCTCCAGTTCTTCCCATCTGATCTTAAACTCGCCTCTTTTCTCCACACAGGTCGTGGAGTCAAATACATTCTCTCTGGCTTGTATACAGATCCTCTCCTCTATGGCCGTTTCCCAACCTTCTCTTACTTACTGCCTTTTAATCTCCACATTTGGGGGTCGCCTGCACTCCTTAGCTACTCCCTCCTACTCCTGAGCACTGTCTCTAACTGGTTTATATTCACCTTAGACCTGTGGAGCTAGAGATGCAGCTCAATGACAGAGAACCTGCCTAGCATGCACAAGGCCCTGGGTTCGATCCCCAGCATCCCCAAATGGGATCAAAACTAAAGGAAAAAGGAAGGGAGGTAGGAAGTCCGAGTCTATCTACTAATTCATTCTTATGTACATATGACATTCTCCTTGTCACTCACAGACACTTTCATAGCCTGCAGCAGCCTTGTCTAAGAAGGCCTTCAGAACTGAGCAAACAGCAACACTAACCACACGCCATCAGTTACATTGTTAGTATTTTTCCTTGAAATTACAGATGGTAGAGTCTTCAGCAATGATCTGTTCCATACAGAAACTGAGAAGTCGGGAAGGTGAAATATCTCAGCAGAGAAAAGCACTTGCCATGCAAGCCTGTCAACCCAAGTTCAACCCCAGAGCCCACATAAAACCCTCCAAAAGACGTGAAAAGCCAGCTGNAGTTTTACGGACATCNGTAATCCCAGCATTCTTATGGCCAGTGTTCTATTGGAGGTGGGGACAGGAGAATCACCCAGCAGCTCTCAAAAGTATGCACGTGTACACAGAGGCAACACAATTTTCCTTTAAGCTGAGGGCAAGACTGAGATTAAGAAGTACATGCCAAGTGCTGTGTCTAAAAACTCCACTACCACCAGGAATGAACAGAGCAGACGAGGAACCCAGGGCTCCTGGTGGCTGGCCGTGGGTCTTTTCACTAGAATGTGGTCACTGCTGTTTTCAGTAAACTGGGGTTTACCAAGCTGGTATTACAGACACGCACAGCCCCATCCTGACAGAGGCNTCCTAAGACGTAAAAGCAAAGGGCAATATAAACACAAAACCCCTGAGAACTAGGTTTTCCTGCCTGTGAGCTGGCTGAAGGCATCTTATGAAGAATTATACCTCAAGGTGAAATAGTCTTTATCTCAAGCTGGGTAATATACATGGCAAGGAAGAGACCCCAGCATACCCAAGTTCCCACACCATGTTAGCCTGCCTGTTGATTCATAAAAACAATCTACCTGATTTCTGTCCTTCACAAGTGTTCAAAGGTTTTTCCATTGGTTGTATTNGTTATTTGCACAAAGTCCCCAATTAGACTGCTCTCAGGCCACAACTTCTGGACAGTCAGGCAGGGGAGGAATGGCAGGAAGCTACATACAAAATGAAATTCTGCAGAAAGAGAGACAGAGAGTCATCTAATCGACGGATCTGCCTAACAAAACCAGAGGGCATTCGGTTTCAACCGGAAGAACAAATTTGACCTTAATTTCTAAGAAGCTCTTAAAAGTGTCGAGGAAGTCACAGCTTAAGGAGGATCAGCCTCCTAACNTCTTGATAAATTAGTTTCTCAAGTCTAACCTTTTGGATGCCAAAGAAATACATCACATGCATGGCAGTCAGGAAAATGTCAGTGTTCAGGGGGGGAAAGGCAAACAGCCACGTAATCACTAAAATGACATCTCTGCATGCTTTACAATATGCTGAACATGAAAAATAAAGATGAAATTTAAATACAGAATTCAAAGAAGCTTTGCCACATGCTGGCAAAAGTGGTGAAAGTTGCCATGTGGATCTGTCACCTTAATTAATTCCCGGTTTTTCAACATTTCATCCCCAGCACCATNTTCTCTCCGTGCGAGCGCATGGCTATGCACACGTCTGTGTGGGTATGCGTGCCTGTGCATACACGGAGGCCAGAGAAGGACCTTGGGTGTCTTGCTCTATCACTCTCTGCTTTAATTTCCTTGAAACAAGATGTCTGCTAAACCTGGAGCTAGGCAGGTGGTTAGCAAGCCCCAGCAATCCTCCTGACTGCATCTTTGGTGGCACTAGGATCGCAGGGGTATACAGCTACACCCTGCTTTTTTCCTGCGGGTACCAGGCATTTGGACTCAGGAACCTCATGCTTGGGCAGCAACTGTTCTTACCTACTATGCCATCCATCTCCCTAGGCTCAGCAACACTGTATTCTTTTTGGAATCCTGTGGAAATAGGAACTGATGCCTGTAGAAGTCCACAGCTCCATTTCTGCCCAATGCATTCAGAGTAAAGGTGCCACCCACTTCTAGGGACATCAGGACTGGGGTCCCTAATAGGACAACATGTGATNTGGCTAGCATAGCAATCCTGCTTCCTGACCGATGAAGAGGCATGCCCACACACTGAGTCCTAACGGTAAACAGCGAGGCTGCAGACGCAGGGCATCATGGGAGTGTAACAACCACTCNGTAAAACTCCCTGAAGCCCACCAGGCAAAGAACTTGACTCTACTACAGCCATGATGTCTCTAAACTGTATCATCCAAACTTGCTACAAAACCCCAAGGAACAAGCAATCTGTGAATTACCGAGAGTATTTTACCTCCATTTTATAAAATTGGTATTTTGATGAACTGTGCTTCGCTGTAATGAATTTCACAAAAATGTCAGCTGAATACTTCATCGTGAGTTTAGCAACCCACCTCCTCCTCATAAAAATAAAAATCTCCCTGAGTCTTTTTATATGGCAAATTAGATAAATGTGCTGCCTCCTGGTTTTTTAATTGTTGCTCATCCGGAAATTGCTCACTTGAACAAGGGTGCCTTCTTCCTGCCGCTGACTGGCANAGACATCACACCAGCTTTTGGATTTTTTCAGGGGTGGGGAGGGAATGAATGGAANAGCAGTTTCTTTAACAGGGGGATTTTCATTTTCCATATTAAATTTTAATCATAATCAAACAGTTTCATAAAGTTTTGATCCTAAGGCTGGAAGAACAAAAACACCCTTTCAAAACNCCTCTCTGGAGAGACAGCCCAGAAAAGGCTGTCTTTCTATTACACTACCAGCATTCTGCGTTTCCCTCCTCCCCACAAAGCATCAATCAAGGCTGATGACTTCCAGCTTACAGAAGGAATAAAGGGGAATTAAGTTGCATGATTATTGGTAAACTCAGACTTACACGGTTTTCAGGCTCCCTGGCTTAGTCACTCTGGGTTGCTATGACAAAATACCATTATTTAATTCTTCTAGCTCTGATGACCGGAAGCTGAGGATCAACATGTTAACTTCCGGTGAGGGCCCTGGTCCAGGTGTATAAGCCACCATCTTCTTAAAGGGTGGAAGCAAGCCCTCTCTGGGGTCCCTTTATAAGGGTACACTCGCCTGTGATGACAGTACAGGGAGAGCTCAACCTTTGAGGCCTAATCACTTCCCATGAGCCCCACCTCCAAACACCATCACTTTGGAATTAGGCTACCAACTTAGGAATTCCAGAATCGACAGACGAAGCCCAGGCACTCCTCTGAAGAAATGTTAACATACATCATACGGAAGTGGCTTTCAGTTTTACACTAGGCCAGGCCGCCACTCCACTCCCCAAGTACTTGATCTCTGAGATGTAACTGCACCTAAGCTATAATCTGCTCAACTGCAAAAAAAAAAAAAAAAAAAAAAAAAAAAAAAAATCAACATCTTAAAGAAGCTGAATTCCACAGCAGACATTTGGTGTGCCACAGCAGAAACAGCCCAGTCAAAGGCTCCCAAAACAGCACAGGCCACTGTCACTGCTGTAGCTATCCACCGGAACCAGATAAGAACCCCACTGCTGAAGATACAACATACTTTGGTTACAGACAGAGAAATCAACCTGATTCACCTAAAAACCTCCTCCCTGCTAGCTAGCTTTCCCAGTGCCAGAAGGTTCTATGCAGGCCATTGAGGGAGAAAAGCCACCAATGATCTTACCCAACAGTGAACCCCTCATGCTAGAATACCAACCCTCCAGGCCAGATGGACCACTGGTAAAATAGTGGCATGAAATTATGGAGATAACCAATCACTCTTGGAGTGGATTTGAGGCCAGCTCCACAGGAGAGAAGTCATGTTTTTGTCTATAAGCCTAAACAAAAGCTCTTGGTGAGGGAGGTGATGACACTAGGGAGGATCCTACTACTACTACTACTGTCTTGCTAAATGCAAGGGCTTGCTGTCAAACTATATTCTAAATATTCGTGTTTATACACGTAGATGAATGCTGCCCTTAACCTTGGCCACAGAAACCTCTCTCTGCATTAGTCAGCAGTTAATGCAGACACTCAAAACTGATCAAAGTACGGCGAGGAGGTGACTACTGGGTGCTCAGCCCTAGATGGGACATCTATATCAACACTTGCCCCCTCCAGGGCTCAGAAGGGGAGGCAGAAAGAATGTAAGAAGTTGCCAGGTGGTGGTGGCGCACGTCTTTAATCCCAGCACTTGGGAGGCAGAGGCAGGCGGATCTCTATGAGTTCAAGGCCAGTCTGGGCTACTAAGTGAGTTCCAGGAAAGGGGCCAAAGCTAGACAGAGAAACCCTGCCTAGAAAAACCAAAAAATAAAAAAAAATAAAAAATTGTAAGAAGTAAACAATGAGGAGGTAGGCTGTGAAATGTCTTCTGGATATGGCATGACTGGTGCACTCATGAACCCACCGCAGCTGTGGTTACCTGCACAGGATCAGTCCAATGAGCTCAGTCAACATTCGAACCAGCACCACTAACTGTCCTCAGTGGGTTACCAAAAATAGAAGAGGAAATGAAGGAGGGAAGCAGACACTTTAGGGTGTCAGGAGGGAGGAGCTGAGGTGCATATGATCAAGATCCACTGTTTCCATGCATGAAATTGTTTAAGAACAAATAAAAGATAGACCATTAAACATACACACACATACACACACCCCAAAGAGACCCTGCCCAGAAATCAGATGTCACCCTACCCATGAAACATCACAGAAGGTNCTNTGAATGGGGCAGAAGGCTGGCGTACTGTGGAATAGACTAGAAAGGACCNAGTGTGGTCCCAGAACTCTTGCCAAGCACATGTAAATGCCATCCGATAAATAAGAGTTACTGTAGANCCTGAGGGCANGCAGCACTCTTCTGTCAATACATTAAGATCTGAAGCTGTTCTATGTAGATGAAGGTCTCTGTATCAGATACTTTCCCCATTACTAACACAATCACCTTGTCACACTGGGAAAGGCATCAGGGCAGGACCAGTTCCTGCCTCACAAATAGAGAAGGGGAAATGCTGGAGCTCAGCCTGCCTCCTCCCCTCCCCATTTCCTCAGGCCAGGGCCTCAGCCCCTGAGAAGGTGCCACCCACATTCCAGGCCAGGCCTAACCTTTTCAGTTAATCCTCTCTCACAGACAGACAGAACCTCCCTCACAGACACACCCAAAGGTGTGCCTCACTACTGTACCTGGCCTTTCTTAATCCAACAAAGTGACAACAGAAATTTGTCCTTATGTTAAGAACAACTGGACAGAGAGAGAGCTCTTGAAAAATCTCTAAGGGTTCCATGTATCTATCCTTTCATGTGGAGAAGCTTGGTCAAGATTAACATATGTGAGGGAAGAAAAGAATTATGGCCTTATTTCTTTTTTAAATNTAAGACTTGTAAGCTTCAACAGAAGTTTGAAAAAAATGTCTCTGAACATCCTCCTGGATCCCAGGCAATCTGAACATTCACCTCTCNGTGGCTTGGAAAGGCAGGATTGAGTGCAAGTGTACACACAGCCGTCATTATTTAGACTTAAAGCCCATCGTTACGTGTATTATGATGGTAGTAACACTAAATGCCTTCTAAAAACCATTTAATACCTTCTACAATTTTTATGGCACATCAAATTACAAGGTTATTCTCGTGAAAGAAAATTGTCTACACTCTAACACAGCTACACATAAAATGAATAATTGATAAGCGAGGGCAGAGAGCTCTGAAGACCTAGAGGTATCCTACGGATGATAGAAAATAATGTAGACAGACAACCACCGCTCAGAAACCCAGTGCTCTTCAGTAAAGCACAATCAGTGAGCTTGGACAAATGCCTGTGTGGGTTCAGTTCCTCCTGGGAAGGCGCTCCAAAGGTACTCTCCCCACCCTTGACAAAAGTGACAGCTTCAGAACAAAGCTAGTCACTCTTGAGGTTACAGAGCGCCAGGCAGTGAGGAGAGAGGTGTGTGTGCATGTAAGTCAGTCTTCTGTTTCCAGAGCATTATCACAAACACGCCCAGGGCTCTCAGTGACTGAAGGCGCAGGTCCCACTTTGAGAAGTGCCCAGTGACCATTGGGGACCGTCCACGCAGCACTCTACATCCACTGGTNTCTTTAGCAACCAGCCCGAGTACCACGGACNGACATTCNGTGTAAGAACTCCTCCTCACTGGAGNTCAAAGGAAGAACCAATACGTCACTGTCCCGTCGCAGTGAAATACTGACTGGACTAAGGCATACATTTCAATGCAGATTTTCAACGTATCGACCTTTTCGCTTTGACCGTTTTTATACAGGACATCGAACGGTACTGTGAAAAATTATTTTTGCACAGACCTCAAAACAACGAATCATTTCCCCCTCTTTCTTCCCATCAGAGGCTCACGGAATCAAAATCAGGATGACAAGGTTCCTAAAATATGCGAGCAGCACGTTCTTCACATAACTCACCAACACGAGCTGTCGCTGGGCCTCGGGAAAGTCAGTTTCACACTCTCCCAATTTCGTCTGTACTCTCGCCACTCCTACCAGGGGTGAAATTAATTGACTATCTGACTATTCAGTGCCCTTAATCACGGGACTTTTTTATGCCCTTGAGAATCCTGGATGCTTTTCAGGAGTCTCTACCCTTTTACGCTTTCAATTCCTTCTCTTCTTTNCCACAAACACGCAGGATTTGCCCTTAAGCAGTTTAAAAAGAAACTTCTGNGGCTTACTTAAGAAGATTAAGGTCCAAGAACATTAGTAAAAAATACATAAATTAGACTAAAGGCAGCCATGGGCTTTCTCACGAGGAGTACCCAGAGGAAAGGCCTACCAGGGAAGAGTCAACAAACGAGACAGGTCTTACATCGCCGCCTTGTACTTGATTTCCGGGAGGCACAATCCTCCCATTTAGACGACCTTAATCTACTTTGCTTCCAACAGAGTCAATCTGTTCATCCTAAGACATAAATACCAGGTGTGNCATTACGAAAAGTCAGAAACAGACATCTGCCACCCGATGTGACTCTCTTCTGGAAGTACCTACCCAGATAGAAAAAGAAAAGGAAAAGCAAAAATGATTCTCCTCCTCCACATCGTCTCTGGAGGGATTCCCACTGGGGCTGGGACAGGTGAGGACTGGAGGAAGNACCTGNTAGGGTTTCGATCTACAATGTCCCCTACAGGCTATGTTTTGAGCACTGGGGTCTGTCTATAGCTTGTAAAACTATTTTCAACAGGGTACATCTTTTAAGAAATGGGGTTTACCTAGCAAAATGGGTCACCGAGGGTGGGCCTTTAAAGGTTATANCTCCCCACAGCTCTATAGAGGTTGGCTTCTGGTCCACGGGCTGTGAACGGACACTACCTTACAATTCCNAGGCCAAGGACAGAGCCAACCCAATGCTATGCCATCCCCACCATGATGGACTAAAGTCCCTCTGAANCCGAGCGCCTCATGAAACCTTTCCTCCCATAAATCATTTCTGTCAGTTTGGTCACAGTAACAGTAAACTAACACAGCACCTCCCCTAATTTCAAGGTAAAGAGCCAAAGAGCCAAGGCAAAGGTCTTCATTTCTATACTGCTGCCTTTGGTTGTGAACATAGCTCGTGATGGAACCAGAGACCCAAGCAACAGGGAGAGGAGCTGCACCACCCACCTCCTGATGCCCAGCTGTCTGGTACCAGCTTCCCAGGATGCATTCCCAAGAGGCCGGATGTATCCTGCCTCTCAGCAGAGCAAGGGGAAGCACTGCTTGGTTAGCAGAAACACCACCTGGCAAACTGATTCTGCTTTCCCAAAGTAAAGAAATGACCTACAGAGCCACCTGACNCGTGTCCCTGCTCTCTCTGCAAAGGGCTGTGGCCTTCATTGCATGCTCTGGTGTCTATAGGCTCTCAGGCCACTGTGAAACACACCAAACTCACAAAGGCAGCAAGGGCCAGACTGTATAACAGTGACTACGCTTCCATCAGTGGCTATCCTTGAAACTTCAGGGATGGGGACAGGAGGAGCTGGAGAGATGCCTCAGCTCTACACAGCACTCNCTGCTCCTGAGGTAGACCCAGATTTGGTTCTCAGCACCCACAAATGCCCGGAACTCTAGTTATAAGGGACCTGATACCCTCTTCGGGCCTCTGTAGTCACTTGTACCTAGGTAATGCGAGATATTTGATTATACTGTGTAAAGATATGTCACTGTGATTGGTTTAATAAAAAGCTTAACGGCCAAAAGCTAGGCAGGATGTTCGGGGCAGAGAGGATGCTGAGAAGAAGGACAGAACTGCAGAGATGCCAGGGAGGCAGATCAAGCAGCAAGGGCTTTACAAAGTAAAGGTAACCAAGCCATGTAAAAGAACACAGATTAAAAGATATGGGTTAATTTAGGTTATAAGAACTATTTAGAAACAAGCCTATAAGCTATCAGCCGAGCTTTCATAATTAATAAGATGTCTCTGTGTTTTGATTTCGATGCTCGCTAGCAGGACAGAGACTCACGTAGTGCAAAAAAAACTCATGCAGGTACGCATACTTGTATGTAAATAAAAATAAATATATAAATCTTAAAAGGAGATAAAATTATCGAAGAATTAATTAAAATGTTATTTAAAAGAGATGGTACCAGGAAGAATTTACAAAAAAATTTACATTTTTTTCACTTTCCATCTGTTGATAACTAAAAGGGAAGACTAATTCTTTCAATNAAGCCCTCAGCAGGCTCTNACAGGAAGCAGGATGGAATCCGAGGCTGCCTTACCATACGGATATTTAGTATCCAGCTTATTTTGTGCTGTTCTCCTCCAAGGCAACAGGTCATCACTGCACCCGTTTGGCATTCCGTTGTAGCCAATCCCAACAATCTTGTTTTCTGTATTCACAATGCAGGCTCCGACCTAGAGAGAACATTGCCCAAAAGTTTGGTAACTATAAATAGCTGATGTGCCACTGGGCAGGTGGCACAGAAGCACAGGGGACACCGCATGAAAGTTAGCAGATTACCTGTGCATTTTATAAGTTGCCAGAAGTCCATTTCCTAACCTACTCTGTGTACATCTCTCAAGTATCTGAACATCCTCCTACAAAACCAATTTACCTGCGAACTTGGATCCTTGCTTCTTTGGGCTGATAAGAAGGCCACNGCCATGAAATACTCAGGCCATTCCAGATAGTCATCCCGTTTTTTGCAGGAAATGTCACTCATGTTGGGTCTAGAAGTCATACGTCACTAAACGTGGAGAAGAACAATCGTCAATCTGCTGAGTAAATGCACCCGTCCTAAATGCTGGGCAACTTGAGCTGTACTTACTAAGCAGAAACCACAATGGGGTCCTACCTAGACTTAAGAACCTCACTTCTGCTGGGTGGTGGTGGCACACGCCTTTAATCCCAGCACTCGGGAGGCAGAGGCAGGCGGATCTCTGTGACTTCCAGGCCAGCCTGGGCTACCGAGTGAGTTCCAGGAAAGGCGCCAAAGCTGCACAGAGAA
>LZPO01008008.1:297157-308121 GCA_001675575.1 Neotoma lepida | reverse complement strand
AAAAACATTGAGTAATAATCCTGCATCAATCAAAACTTGCAACAGTAAAAGTGAAGTCATTCCTCGATAAACCAAATGGTTACAGTTTGTTGCTAGCCAGCCCAGAAGACACTAAGGCTAAACCCAAGTGATCCCTGACACCATTGTCTCGCAAGAACATTTGACATAACCATCTCCCTTTCTNTGGAGCAAGAGTATTAACCAGTTTTATTCATAATAGTAAAAATTTCTAAGCAATTCAAATGTCTGTCAGCTAATGTGTGGGAGAAACAATATGCAGTATANCCATACAATGAGATATTACTCATCAATAAGAAGAAATGNTATGCTCATACATGCTATACCATGAATGAATCTTGAAATATACTAGATGGAGATATGGNTCAATGGTACAGAGCTTGCCTACTGTGCACTGAGACTCCTGGTTCAGTCCTCGGCACTACTAAAATTTCAATTCATATGAAATCACAAAAACAGGGAGGTCTCTAGACACAGAAAGTACATTAGTGGTCACCTAGGACTAGAGAAAACAAAGGATTGGAAGATGGTGGCTAAAGATAGAAGACTTCCTTTGTGGGTATATTAGTCAGCCTTACATTACTGTATTGGCTACTTTTCTTTTTTATACTATGATAAAATACTATGACCAAAGCAGCTTAAGGAAAAAAGAGTTTCTGTTGGCTTGCAGTTCCAGAGGGCTGGAGTCCATAAGAGTGAGGAAGCCATGACACNGCAGCAGGAGCCAGAAGCTGGCTNATCACATTTTATCTGCACACAGGAAGCACACAGAGAGAACAGGAAGCGAGGCAGAGCCATAAACTCTCATAAACTCCCTAATGATGTGCTTCCCCCAGTAAGCCTCCATGTCCTAAAGATTCCATACCTCTCCAAACAGCGCCACCAACTGGGGACAGAGTATTCGCATACATGAAGAAAATGTCTCACCCAAACAACTACAGTTANTGTAACAAATATTTGAGAGGTCACCTTCTAAAGGGAAAAAGCTCATAGCTTCAGAGATTCCAGCCCAGTGGACCTGTGATAGCTTATGTGCCAGGAGCACGTTGAAAAGCAAGATGGTTCACATCTTGGTGAGGAAGCCAAAGAGGGAAGGAGAAGAGCCCAGGATCCTACGATGCTCTTAAAGCCATATCCTTAGTCATCTAAGGACCTTCTACCGGGCCCCACTTCTTAAATGTTCTACTGCCTCCCAATATTGTCATGCTGGCAACAAAGCCTTGACCACATGGGCCTTTGGAGGACATTTAAGATCCAAGCTACAGCAGAGGGAGGGCAATGACAATTTTCCTAAAGTTGTAGAATCAGAATGATGGCTCAGTGGGTAGCCTGACAACCTGAGCTCAATCCCTGGAACCCACACGGTGAAAAGAGAGAACCAACTCCTGAGAGTTGTCCTCTGACCACCAGGTGTGTGCTTTGGCACACANGCCCAATGCATGCACATGTGCCCCCCATGCACGTGCACACACATGTACACACAAATAACTTTTAAAACTTGACTGTCTTGATGGTTGTAATCCTGAATATACAAAATCTTCACTGAATTGTGTCATTTAAATGAGTTCCTTTTATTCATGAACTGTTATAAAAGNTTATTGTAGCTATCATGACATTTTCACTCTTAAACACTTTGCAGTGCATTTNTTAAAAGCCAGTGCTAAGGGTTCCATAATTGTNTATTTTCTCAGCCTCTTGTCTGTCTGTCTGTCTGNGTCTCTCTTTCAATCTGTCTCTCTNNAATCTTTCTCTGTCTCTCTCTNTGTGTATGCAGGTGGACATGTGTATCAGTGTGTTATTATTACTAAAGTATTCTATCTCAGACTCTTCTTAGTCTCAAGAGCCCACAGGCTATAAAGATCTTCCAGGCATAGAGTTAAGATGCAGNGTAGATGCCCTCTCAAAGGATGGTCAGAAATTGCCATTGCATTTTCTCCCCGGAAACTTGGTGAGCAAGTGACTCAGCTCTTGCCAAAGAGATGAGCAAAGACGAGTAAAATGTTCTCTTACCAGAGAGAATATCTCTGACCTTACAATTGTCTTTCTGCCATTCTTGTTAGCTAAGATAGCAGCAATACTGGCCTAGGAAGTCATGGATCGAAGATGGTTAGAGCCACTTTACTGCATGGAGTGTGAGCAAGTGTCCCTGAAGAGACAGAACATGTGCCCTGAACGGGGACATGAACAGAGCACAAACTGCCATCTTGTTTGATTCTCAGCACTACACAAGAGTTGCAAAGGAATGCTGCTTCTCTGCTTCCATCTGTTTTCTTCTCCATTGCACAGTTCAAGATGGTAAACCCTTCCTCAGACTATAGCTCCCAGGATTCACTAATTACTAGNAAAGGTCACCTAAGAAGCCACGAAGATTTGAAGCAGCAAANTGGCAGGAGAAGGTCCATCTGGTGGTCACTCAGCCAGGCTCCACACCACCAAGCATCTCCAGCATCACATGTAGCTACCAAGGAACAGTCCACCTCAGTATTCCCTGTGAGCTGCTCTCCCACAGCCAACAGCTAAGAAGTGTCTTCTCACTAAGTCAACAAGGCTGAAGTTATTTTTTTTTAAAACGTATTCTAAGTAAATATGTACTAAGTATCCCCAATTTAGAGAAAAAAAAAACACCCTGGGTAAAAAGCATTTGGAAATGTTGGTGTAACACCACCAGTGAGCAATGCTAGGCCTGACCTCATGGGAGAAGTAATATTCAAATGACTGAAGACAAGGTTTATTCGACATCTTCAAGGAAGAAAGGCCCCTTTCAGGCCCCCTTGATGGTAATGTATCTTTTCTGCACATTCTCAGAATGTCCCATGCAGCATTCTACTGACGGTGATGTGAGGAGAGTTCATTGTCAACTTGACACNCTCTAGAATCACCTGAGAGACAGGCCTCTAGACANANGTGCAGAGCAGTGGTTCTCAACCTTCCTAATGCTGGGACCCTTTAGTACAGTTCCTCATGTGGTGGTNACCCCCGACCATAAAATTATTTTCATTGCCACTTCATAACTGTAATTTTGCTACTGTATATGCAACCCCTGTGAAAGGGTCCTTTGACACCCCCAAAGGGGTCATGACCCACAGGTTGAGAACCACTGCTGTAGAGACTTGAGTTAGTTATGTTAATTGATGTGAGAAGACCTGTGTTAACTGTAGGCTGGGGATCCTGGATGGTGTAATGGAGAAAAGGAGCAGAGCAGTAGCTTCTATTGTTCCCTCTCTGTTTCCCGACTTTGTGTGGTGTGACCAGCCACTCCAAGCTCCTGATGCCTTGATTTCTCCACCATGATGAAACAAATCTTTTCCCCTTGAGTTGTTGTTGTTATAACTATTATTATTATCACCACAGCAACAGGAAAAGAAGCTAAGACAGTAGGTGGTACCAGGAAGTGGGGCCATTGCTGTGATGAACCTATGTGGCTCTTAGGCCATTGAAACTGTTTCGTGGTTGGAATGGGAAAGAATTTGGCACTTTGGGTTAGAAAAAAAAAATATATATATATATATATATACATATATATATATACATATATATATATGGCATATGGGAAGCATTCCTATGGGAGCTTGAGAGGACAAGAATATTGAAAGAAACATGGACAATGAGAGGCCCAGGTCAGAGGTGAACAAGGACTCTACTAGGAACTGGGCTAGGGACCATTCGTGTGGTACTTTCTGCCTGTGTCTGGAGAACCTTAGTGAAGATGAATTTAGAGATCATGGACTCATTTGTTTGGNACAGAAAATCCCAAGCTAGGAGAGCATTCAGGTTGGTACTGAGAAAGCATCTGCAATTGTTAAAAGATGAATGCCACCAAAGTGAATGATCTGTGCTGCGCTGGAATGGTAGGAAAGGTGTCCTGAGGGCAAATCTCCACCACTGAAGGCTCCTCTTCTGAAGATCCACATTCATGTAGGAAGAAAAGCCTGTGCTCAAGGGTTCCCTCATCCACAAAAGCAACTGCCTCGGAAAGTATTTGCTCTGGGTTACCTTTGTTAAGAATTTTTATCACAGAAATAGGAAAAGAAATCAGGGCAGATGACAAAGAGACATGTACACATCTGGGAGATATCCCATGAGTTTTGCTTATTCTCTGCCCTGTGACTTTAAGATGTTGAAAACACAGACCCCAAGGAAATAGCTCAGTCACGAAAGTGCCTGTTGTGTAAACATGAGGACCTGAGTTCAGATCCTCAGCATCCTCACCGAAGTCATGTTGCCACAGCATGCTTCTGTAACCCCAGAACTAGGGGAGAGGGAGGACAGAAACGGATTGATTCCTGGAGCTCATTCCCTGGCTAACCTAGCAAACTGAGATCCAGGCTCTGTGAGAGACCCTGTCTCAAAGCAGAAGGAGAGTGGTTAGTCAAAGAAGATGCTTTGATGTCAACCTCTGGCCTCCACAGACACATATATGTATCACACGCACATGCACACAAACACATCCACATACATGTTGAGAACATGATGGTGGTGGGATACCATCCCAGACTGTCTCCTGAGTGCTGGGACACTTTTTCTAATGGCTCAGCACACACAAACTTTGTTTCATGTACAAAATTATTTTTTTAACTTTCTATTTATTTTTTGTGTCTTTCACATCAGGCATCTCTATCCCATTCATTTCCCATCCCTGTGTATCTGCCCTCTGCCCTGGCAGCCTCCCTCCCCAGATAAAATTTAAGAGACAAAAGAAAAAGAAAAAAAAAGGGAAAAATCTCATTATGGAAGTTGCAGTGTGACACAGTAAGTCAGACAGTAAACCTTTTTCTTCATATATCTTTACTTGCAAGTCTTCATTGCAGAGAGTCATTGGTCTGGTTCGAGGCCTCTGGTTTCTCCTACACTATCAATGCTGGGCCCTCACTGGAACTCCTCTTGGTTATCCTGCTGTTGCCTTGTGTTGTGGAAATTCTGCAGCTTTGGGTCCCTTCACATACTCCAGCAGATCACAGGTGGGGTGGATATTGGGGTGGGCCAACACATAACCCTGGTTCTGGGCCTGGGTAGTTGCAGGGTTGGTCAGCCCGCNAGTTCTCCAGTGTCTTCACCACCAGGGTGAGCTCTCNTGCATTGCCTTGGTGAGTTCACTCTTTGCAGAGATGAACAAGGGACAGGGCCAGTTCTCCTGCTTTCATGTCCTCAGGGTCAGTTTTCCCACACCTATACCTTCAGGGTCAGCTCTACTGTGTTGCCCAGGNGTGNNGTAGGGGCCACTCTCCCAAGTGCCACCGCAGCAGATGAGGGGCAGGGCTAGCACAAAATTATTTTTTAATACATAAAATTACCTTCAGGCTCTCTGTAAAAACTACTTANAAAACATTAATTAGTTTCATGTTTAGCTTTGGTTCCCATTCCAATTATTACTGTGTTTGTGTGAGATTCCAAAATCCAAAACAAAAACCAAAAAAACAAAAACAAAAACAAAAAACAAAAAAACAAAACAAAAAAACACCCAGATCTGAACTCTAAAGTATTTCCAAGCACTTTCAAAAATACTTCTCTGTCTAACAAAGAAAACTCACACTGGCATGGCCTAGTCTCCAGGTTACTTCTTTTCTTTACTGGTTAATATTATTTACTTCTGTATAGCTATACACGGATTTGGTCTGTGGGCACAAGACTGACTGAACTAACTCCAGAGGGTCCAGAACACTTGACAAGTTTCCACCATCAAGAAACTCGAATGGTACCTTTTCTACCATCAGCAAGTGGACGAAACTGCAGCGTCCCCAGTAGCATCTGGCAAGTGTCCAGAAGCATGTGTGAACCCATCAGGTATTCTCACNNAGGAGGATGTTTTAAGGTACCAGCAGAAGGGTAGATGCTTTTCAATATGCATTCTCATGCCTAGGAAGACTCTGGGATTGCTGGAATTACATTACCGCCTTGAAATCCTTGTTATTTGTTTATGGACAAAAAGGGCTTATCTAGCCANAATCAAACATAAAGCCACATGCAACTGCATTTTCTGGTATTAATATTCTGTGAAATAAGGTGACATTAGAGAGGGATTAGTCCCCCGATGCCCGATTTTACATAAATGAATGCCTGATCCTATAGTTCCTCAGCAAAGCTCCGTGGCTGCCAGTCACAAACACAGCATCAGATCCTCTTGCCTCTCTTCCTGCGTGCCCTAAACAAACAGCAAATTTGAATCATGATTTCATTATTGTAGACAGTAGAATTCCATCAACTATCCAGAACACCAACAACGTCCAAGTTATGAAGGAAAATCTCAACCCAAATTCTCGGTTTACCCATTTCAGGCAATAATCTACAAATCCAGTTCCCGAGTATCCAAAAAGTCATAAATATTCAGTGCCTTGGAGTCTTTTCTACTGCTCAAATGAGAAGGCACAGCTTGCTTTTTAGACTAAGTTTTGAACTGCAACTCATAAATAATGAGATGTGTCACTGAAGGCCAAATAGTCATCCTTCCTCTAGTCTAAACAAAACGTCCTGGGAATGGGCCTCAGAAGAAAGATTCTTGGCGATGTGTGGAGAAGCTCAAGGATATATCTCTGTTCTTCTCTATAAATACAGTTCTATCCACCGGTAGCTATTGCATAAGCTGTGCGTTATATCACACTTGAGGCTTTTTAAAGGGGCAATTCTTCACACCCGGATAAGTTGAAAACAAGACATTTTCTGTACCCAATAAGTTACTGGCCTCTGAGACCTATAAGGGAAATTNTGAATTGACAATTTTCTTCGGAAAAGCTGTGAATGAAGAAGCCTGGCAAGGAATAACTGAATAATATTCTCTTCTGTGTAGCTGTTTAATAAATCCAGTTTTTTTTTCTCTGACTAAGATGTATAGGTGCCATAAAGGTAAGCAACATTGCGTCCCTCAGACNTATTTTACATGTGTTCTGGCTAAATACCAGGTACAATTTAATTTCTACAATAAGGGAATNAGTAAAGTCATGAATCTTAATGTTTGATTGGTTTTTACTTTAAGAGCTAAAAGAAAATTTGCATAACAGACTTTTTTTAAAGACAGAATCCTGCTGTCTGGTCCAGACTGGCTTCAGCCATGCTATGCTCCTGCCTTAGCCTTCTGAATGTCAAGATTACAGCTGTGTGCCACCATGGCTGCCAAGAGGTAACTTTATAAGGTTTACTAAAGTTACAAAAATTGTCCTTTGAAAGGATCTGGCATGTAGTGGAAGGCAAATCAATAAAAATGCATAAATACTACAATGTATTTGCAGTCAATTGCACCAAAAATCCATAATTAAATGAATGATTAATCCTGAAAAGAAAAAAACTATAAAACAAATAAACATACAACTCTTACAGACCAAAATNAGACGTGATAAGCCAGAAGAACTTTTTAATATTGATGCATTCTATTTATGTCTATGTTTTGTTTGCATGCATGTATGCTACACTCCATACACACCTGGTGCTCAGGGAGGCCGAGAAAAGGTGTTGGACCCCCTTGAACTGGAGTTATGGATGATTATGAGCCATTATTGGGATGCTGGGAACTGATCCTGGATCTGCTGCAAGAGCCGCAAGTACTTTTAATCTTGGAGCCATCTCTTCAGCCTCCTGAAGAAGTTTTTTAACTAAAGTTGCTCTTCCAACCTAAACATCAGATGTCCAGCAGGGCCATCTCAGCCCATGATTGTAGAAAAATGTACNGGCCATATTCTAGAGCTGGAGACTTAATGAGGGCTACAAAATCTGGCTANGAATGAACACATGTACATATGAGCAACACCAAATGGACTCAGCAGGTTATGTATATACACACACATATACTTTGATATATGTAACAACAGTAATTAAAGAAGAGGTCATGAATTGGAGAGAGTGTTGTAGAATATTATTTTAAGATGTGTAACATTTGTTTACGCTGTGGAACATTTATTTATTTAATGATGCAAAGATGTGTTGCGTTCTTTTATGTTGCATTTGTTTTAACTCTGTGAGGCTGTGTTACTTTGCCTGTTGGTTTAATAAAGAGCTGAACAGCCAATAACAAGGTAGGAGAAAGGATAGGCAGGGCTGGCAGGCAGAGAGAATAAATAGGAAGAGATATCTGGGAAAGGAGGATCAAGGAGTGAGAAAAGAAGGGGCCAGCCACCCAGCCAAATGGACTCAGCAGGTTATGTATATACACACACATATACTATGATATACAGAAATAGAGAAAGATGAAAGCCCAGAGGCAAAAGGTAGATGGATAATTAGTTAAGAAAAGCTGGCAAGAAACAAGCCAAGCTAAGGCCGGGCATTTATAAGAAAGAATAAGACTCCATGTGATTTATTTGGGAGCTGGGTGGTGACCCCCCCAAAGAGCAAAGAACAAAGAGCCAAAAGAGTAAAAATCAATCAACTGTAGGGGGGGACACAGGGTGAGATAGAGGGGGAAGGGAAGAGCAGAAGTGATGCAAATCCAGTACTCATGGATGAAGTTCTCAAAATATATGCTATTTTCAAAAAAGCCGTGCCATCCCCTCACTTTAAATAAGAGCTTGGAACCCTTCCTTTTGTATGTATGTGGTTCTGGGAATCAGATCTAAGTCCTTACACATGCTGGACAAGAACCTTACCGCTCAGCTGCAGGCAGGGCAAACACCCAGCCTGTGCTCCTCCTGCTTCAACCTTCCCGCACTTGGAATCACTGACCTGCCCCTCTGTCGGGGGCAATCCCACGCCCACTTTTCCCCAGGGTACTCTTGAGCAGGAGCAGCAGGAAATATTAGAAGTATAGACGGGAGAGAAACAGAAAACACAGGATAGCCTCAGGAGGGCCTGGATCCTAATCCACCGGGCCCTGACTGTCCCTGCCAAAGGGCTTTTAAAGGAATGCCAACGGGTGGAGCATGAAACCTCCCCCCAGCACAGCCAAGTGCAGACCATCTCAGACACCTGCACTCAGGCCCGTGGTCCNATCATCCTCTCTATGCAGACCTGCTGGGTCAAGCCACCAGGAAACCTAAATGGGCTCCAACACCCCTCCAGTGCCCATACACTGTTAGCCTGTGTGTTTATGACTCTGAAGACTGTTCACTGAAGTCTGTCAACTTCCTGTTCGTCCAGACTGAAGATCTTGCAGGAAGTGATGTGATTCAACTTGATCTCTCTCCCTCCTCTTCTCTCCTCTCTTTCTCCTCTTTCCCTTTCTCCCCTCCCACTCCTTCCCTCCTTAATCCATTGTCTTGTCAACAGCTCTCTAAAACAAGCACCATTTTTATCTTTCCTTTAGCTACTATAGTAACACGGAACTCTACTGTGTAGTGATTATATTGTGTTCCCCCAAAATACTGTGGACCCTAATAAAACTTATGGGGTCAGAGAACAGAATAGCCACTAGATAGACATAGAGGCCAGAAAATGGTGGCACACACGCCTCTAATCCTAGCATTCCAGAGGCAGAGATCCATCCAGATCTCTGTGAGTTCAAGGCCACACTGGAAACAGAGCCAGGCATGGTGGTACACACCTTTAATCTCAGGACTTAAGATCTATGTCTTGCTTGGGGAAGATACATGTCTAATCCCAGGAAGTAATGGCAGGAAACAGAAAGGTATATAAGGCATGAGAACCAAAAGCTAGGGCCTCTTAAGCTTTCAGGCTTTGAGCAGCAGTTCAGCTGAGATTCATTTGGATGAGGACTCAGAAGCCTGCAGTCTGAGGAAACAAGATCAGCTGAGGAGATGACAAGGTGAGATTGGCTGTGGCTTGTTCTGCTTCTCTGATCTTTCAGAATTTACCCCAATAGCTGACACTGAGTTTTTTATTAATAAGACCATTTAAGATTCATCTTACACTACTGGAAGGGGCAGAAGTCAGCGCACAGAGCCATTGGGCACACTTGTTATGTTCTGTCTTTCATTTGGGTAACAGACACATTGAGACATTTGTCTTTAAATCATACATAACTAGTTTTTTTTTTTTCATTATTTGTATTTCCTACAGCATGCAACGTGGAGGTCAGAGGACAATGGGCAGGACTCAGTTCACTCCTTGCACCTTGTAGGTTCTGGGAACTCGAACTCTGGGCCTCAGATTTGGGAGTAAGTGTCTTTACCTGCTGAGCCATCTTGCTAGCTCATATCTTGCATATACTGGGTCATATTTTAGTATGACACGATTAAAGTTCCCCTTAACAGGGTTAGCTCTCTTTTACTACGAAGTCACATTACTGTTTCCCTAACAGTAGGCACACACAGGTCGGGTGGTTTTCTCATCACTGCAGAGTTGAAGCTACTGGANGTCAAACCGCTCATCACATAAAATTAAGCAACATTTGAAAGAGAACACAAACATGTGCCAACCACTTGAGGAAAGGAAGCCGTGACAGAACCAAAGACCCAAATGTCACACTCAAGGCTTTGCAGGACCAGGCCCCTCCACTACAATCCTGGCTATGATTTTAACTAATTAGAAAGTGCACCTCCACCTAAGGGTTGTTATTCTTTCTTACAAATCAACAGCTCTTGTCAGCAGGTTTTCCCAATGGCCCTCAGACACCCTGGCCAACCTTCAAGCACTATTATATCATGAATTATAATAAGCAACCAGTTTGAACTTGGAACTCCAGGCCCAATATTCAAATTACCTTTTCATAACGACTTGGAAAATCATATTTATGTCACAGTAGCTTTGGAGGGGACAGTAACCTGTGACTCTATGCAAATGAATTGCATGTGTACAAAAATTTATTTTCCACCCTTAATTTAATTTTAACTGCAGGAAAACTATCTGCCTGGAGGCTACTGTAAACACACTTCGAGTCCACCCCACCTTAGGAGTTCCCCAGAATCCTCTCTGTCGATGCTTTTTAGACTGCATAATGGTTTAGATAGCTAATACCACAAGAAAAATTCACCTTTCCTGGGCCAGCGAGCAGGGCTACAGAAAACCAGTGTTGCTGTAATGGAAATTCTATCATTAACTGGGAAGTTTCCAGGGACTAGAGGCAA
>LZPO01008008.1:211725-224705 GCA_001675575.1 Neotoma lepida | reverse complement strand
ATGGTTTAGGTGCTGGAAACCCAGGTACAGGGAAGACCAAAGTTTTTCTGACTTACTGTTGGGCAAAGACCAACATGCTGTACTGATTGCATTGGAAAGCAGAGTTCTTTTCCAGATGTCTAGGTCTAAGGCGTTCGAAAATGATACCTAGTGGACATCTGGACTTAGAATCTGGCATGGAGGAGATGGCTCAGAACTGGAGATGCTAAATTGGGTATACATAGCATTTACAGCTGCTGGACCTTGAGGCATGTACTAGTGTGTTTTCATGGTCTGCAACTGTTCTAGTCAAGATGGATTAATGTTTCTTCCCACTAGAACATATCTTATATTTACAACTGCTGTGCTGAAGATGATAATGATGACAACAATGTTGATAAATACCATGTATTGAGCTTTTCACATGTTGTCTCAAGCCGTGTGAGGGCAGGCACTGTCTTGTTCACTGTTGTATTTTAGTGTCCACCTGCAAGCAAGCTCTTGATTTATTGGACAAATGAAACCTTTGATAGGCTCATCATCACCCTCTTCTGTGGCTTGAATGAGGATTGAATTTGTCCTCCATAAGTTCAGGGGATGTCTTAGGTCTNTGGGGGTTGTCTGCCGAAAGGAGCAAAGTTCCCTTAGGAGGGAACCAGCTGGGCCACCTCCTGCCTGTGTGGCTCCCTGCACAGCGATGCCGTCCGCCACAAGGTCTTCACCACAGCTGAGTAGAAGTTGCCTTGACCTTGAACCTCAAAACCTTCTTTCTTAATAAAGTTAGCCAGTTTTGAATATTTTCATATTATAAAAGTGAGTTAAGGCCAGGTGGTGGTGGTGCAGGCCTTTAATCCCAGCACTCGGAAGGCAGAGGCAGGCGGATCTCTGTGAGTTTGAGGCCAGCCTGGTCTACAAAGTGAGTTCCAGGAGAGCCAGGACTCAGAGAGGATACCCCCAGTTTAGGAGCTGGAAGCTTCCAAGATTGTCTTGTCTTGAGAACACAAAGCTTTGAAGGGGTGGCAGAACTAGACTTCAAAGGCATGCTTTAGCTGCATATTGTCTACAACTGACTCCTTGTACGGCCTTTGCCCTCCTGTCTGGGACTTGGGAGTCCTAGCTGCTTTTGAGGACTTAGTCTAAATTTCNNCATTTGAAATGTCCTCCAATCTTAGCTGCACATTACGTCGCAGGATCTTAACTGTTGGACTTGATTCTAGTTTCCGTNATGTGTACAGTGTTTGCCACCTCCAGCTGAACTACTGCCTTCCCAGAGTCTGTTCTCCAGTCTTCCCAGGTGAGTGGGTANGTACCACTCAGTNAAACCATACATAGCATCATTTATTTATGTTCCCCTCAGGACACTTAGCAAGATACCCTTCGAGTATTAGTTGCACAATTTCAGCCTAATTTGATTCCGTCACTTCTGCCTTATTCCAGTGTTTTAGCGTCTGTCTTTCAGAGGCTGAGCTCTGACACGCTGTAAATCCTCTTTATCCCTGTCATCATCCGGTTCTAAAACCCCTTTGCCCTTGGAGTGTAGGCTCCTCCCGACTAGGCTCAGGAACCACTTTCCACCACCTGCACCCTCCAAGCTGTGCCATCCCTAAACTGTCATGAAGCAGCCCTTCTTCTGGTAAAGCCAGAACTGCTTCTGGGTTCTTCCTTCCCTGTCCAGCAATTTTTGTCAATTTCAAACCTGATGTGATCTGCTGTGTGAGCGAGCCTGGGTCCCACTCCACAAGTGTGAATTACAGACCTTGATTGGAATGCCTTTCTACCCTGTCCCAAATCTTGGGTGGGGAGGGGTGGGTAATGCCAGCCTATTGTTGATCTCATCCATATTATAATATGCTTTAGGTGTCTTAGATTTGGGTTCACAGTGAAGAGCAAGAGGCAGAAACTCAGGGTGTGTGGTGTGTTTGCTTGATTTGCTTAGCCTATGAACCTCACCTGGAAGGATCCATTTAGAAGGATGGTTGGGGGAGAAAGCACTTAATTTGTGCATTCNCTTTTCCTGTCCCAAACTGTACCTTTTTTGGTGTTTGTGGTAATTTGAGCAACAGACTTATATCTACTTCTATTTGGGCATCTAGTATTCCTAACACTTCTACTGTTTACTTCCTCAGAGAGCCAAGTTTGTGAACTCTAATTAAACNCTTAGATTATGCATGCAAAAAAATCTTTTGTTCCTGTGTTGCTATGAGCAACAGTTGAAAAAGTTAACCTACCCTTTCAAAAGGGGTTGTAGACAAATATGTGAATCTCAGCAGATTTTTAAGAAGTCATCCTTCAGTGTTGAGTGTCCTACCTATGACATAAACTGCTACTTGACCATAATTATGGTGAAGGAAGAATGCAGGAGATGTGAGTATTGACAGAACATTCCGAAAATACTATTCAAATGAGGTGAGGCTTTGCTGGGTTGTGGCAGAGTAGCCAAGCATTGAGTATTTTAGCCACTTGTCTGACTGGATTTGCTGTTGTGGTCTAAAAGAAGCCATGTGCAGTGGTTTGCCAGAAAGGCCATGACTTACCTGAAATCTCTTGACTTATTTAACAGTCTTTTTCTTTCTTTCCTGTACATCACTGTCCCCTTTTCTCTCTTTCCTTGCTGTGGTTTTCAGTGCTTCCACCATCTNGTCCAAATTTGACCGACTCCTTTCTGATGACTGCTCAGACTTGTTATTTGAGTCTGTTGTGTGATTTTTTGATAATATTTCTTTGTCCTTTTTACACTAACAGTGTTTACCTAAATAAATGGCGGTAGTGAAGAACGCAGATTGGCCCGTTTGGATGAATGCCTTGAGCCCTGCCTTTGAGCCCGGATAGGTATTCATGTGTTCTCTCTCCAGAAGCCACTGGGAATTAGGCTGGACTGCGGAAGTCAGGTTCACAACAGTGAAGAGTNCCCCGATACAGAGATTTATAGTGGTAATGTGATTATTTCTCCCTCCTAGGATCCAGTACTCACCGGAGAGGAGCACTTTGTCCTCTCCCAGCATGCTCTCCTCTACCCTGAGAGCAAACCCTGAACTGATAGTCTGACGTAATTTGTGAGAGATGCTGGAAGGGCCCGCTGAGTGTCCATCTTCAGGAGGACTGCTTGCTCTCACACTTGTTGCTCAGTGGAACTGTAGACTTTGTATGTGTGTTCCAGTGATTTAGAAAAANAGTCTTATTTTTAAGTCAAATATTTAAATTACATTTTGCATATCTTAATAAGATGGTAGTTTCCCCCCCCACCCTTTGGTTTTTCAAGACAGGGTTTCTCTGTGTAGCACTGGCTGTCCTGGAACTTGCTCTGTAGACCAGACTGGCCTGGAACTCACAGAGATCTGCCTGTCTCTGCCTCCAAGTGCTGAGACTAAAGGTGTGCACCACCACCACCCTGCCGAGATGGTAGTTTTTAAATTACAAGGATAATCTTAGTTGTCAACTCTAAAAGGCTCTGGATTATGCCTAATTGACAATTAAGCACTCCATCCATTGATGTTTGTTGATGGTTTTTAAAGAAAGGAGATTGCAGTGGAAATGGAAATATCTGNTTTCATCTAAATGCCAGAAATGATGCTCTAGCTATAGGAAGAAACATCATTTTTACAAGTAAAGAAAGGAAGTTTTGCTACTCTTGATTAAATCATTCTAAGTTAACCAGTAATTTGGAGATTGAAAAAACAGGAAAACTGGTTTTCCTTTTCTGGTCTTAGAGACCAGAAAATGAGAAATCAGTTGGAAAACCAGTTATCTTAAGAATTTTAGGGTCAGCTACCTAAAAGGGCNTTTATTGGTACATTTTATTGAACAACTCCTGTATTCGTGTTCATGAAATCATGGCATAATGAGTGACGTATTATGAATTGATAATGAAAAAGCTATTTGATTCTAAGATATAAAGATCTCCACTGTGGTTTCATTTGGGTTAAAACAAATGCATAAAGCCATAGCCTCTGACATCTGTAAACTAGTCATTTTGAACAAGGAATCTTTATTAATGGATCTTCTGGGAGGACATAGAAGCAGATTTTGGGAAGTTGAAGTTTATTTAATAGTTTTGGAGGCCACTTGAAATGATTCTATACATAAATGAATAGAACTCTGCCTTTACAAGAAAGAAGAAGTTTAAATATTTCATTTGTAACCGAGTGCAAAAATATTCAATATTATTTAACTTTTACTCTGCCGTTATCTATATAAAAATTCTCTGAGCTGTTCTGGTGCAAGATAGACTTGAATATATAAAATACGTTATCGTTTGTTTTTTATAGCATTGGAAATTGAACCAGGGNCACATGTGGCACAAGCTCTCTACCTTGAGCTGCCCCAGAGTTCCCAAATCACGGTTTAAACAGTGATTGCAGGAGACCACAGTGAAGTCGTTGAGGTGTTAATCTCTTTGATGACTGTTGCCCCAACGTAGAGGTACAGAGTAGTCTATGGGTGCAGGACTGTCAATAAAGAGAATGTCTTTAGTTTCTGTGTCCTTTAGTTTTGCTGGGTTAAAATAGCACCACTTGGTTCCCTGACTTAGTTAAACATTAGTCCAAGTTAAAAAGTTTTTTGCAGTTGAAGATCATCTAAACTGAAAATACCTTACCTCTTTTTTCCCCAATGACTTGAAAATGCTATGGAGTCCAAATTGTAGTGTTCATAAGTAAAGTTTTATTGTAACAGAGCCTGCTCACTCATTTACAGCTCTGTTGGCAGAGCTCAAGAGGGATGAGAAGGCACGGCCCACAAAGGCTNAATTAGTCCTCTGGCTCTTTTCAGAGAAGTTTAGGAAGCAGCCTAAAGAGGGAAGGGCTTGTTTGGCTCATGGTGTGGAGGCTTGTCGTTCATCATGATGGGGAAAGCATGGCGGAGTGCATGCTGCGGTGTGTGTGTGTGTGTGTGTGTGTGCGTGCCCTCACATGGCTCCCAACTAGGAGGCAGAGAGAGAGCTCGAGGGAACCAGAGGCAGACTCTAAGCCTCAAAAGCTCCACCTCAGTAGCTTGTATCACAGCGAAGTCTCAGATAGCATCGCTGGGATCAAGCGTTCAAACACAGTGGAGGACATTTNAGAGCCAACTATCGCAGTGAAGCCTTTCTGAGACACTGCTTCTCCTAGTAAGCTGGCCCACCTCTAAGTAGTACATNCCACGGTGTGACCTTGGCACCCAAGTCAATCATTTGCCTCCTTGGAGGCTTTTCTGGGCACCTGTTTTTTCTGCCCCGTTGGTCAGTATGTCTGACTTCATGCATTAGCAAGTTCTTAGACTAGCATTATCCCTGTCAATGNGAAAGCAGGTTTATTTGGGTCAAGGACAGTCTATNTATGTTTTCTGTGTCTGCTAGTAAATTATAACTTAAGTGAAAGTGGGAATGGATTTTTTGTGTGTTTTTCTAGTGCTGTCACTTAAAGGCCAGCTAGGAGTTGGTATACATTACGAGTGTAACCTCTATCATCTAACATTTGCAATAGCTTTTAATGCATAGAAATGTAAACAATTTATCTTATCCATAGTATTTTCTATGAGCCATGCATTCTTTAAGCTTTCACATACATTTTTTCTTATAATTCTTTTAAAATTAACACTTTTATTTTATTTGTGTGTATGTGTGTTCCACAGGTCAATTTCAGTTGTCTTCTTCACTTGCTCTCCACCTCAGTTTTGGAGACAAGGTCTGTCATTGAACCTGGAGCTCTCTGATTTGGTTAGGGTAGCTGGCCAGCGAGCCCTAGAGATCCTCCTGTCTCTGCAGTGCCAGGACTACAGGCATGGATTACTGCAACCAAATTTTTATGTGGGTACTGGGGATTCGAACTCAGGCCCTTATGCTTGTGTGGCTAGCACTTGACTGAGCCACCTTCCCGCTTATCTCACTTAAGCTACCAAAGACAGGGCTTGAGCCACTCAGTTTGGCAAGAACTACTAGATCCTAAAAGAACTACCTTACTCTCTTCAGATGGCAGCGTCTCCCTGACCTAAGGACCTCCCAGGACTCGAACCTTTGAACAGTCCCTGTGTTCAGCTCCTCTAGGGTTAGACTTCTAATTTCTTTGGCTGTTGTGTTCATTACAAAAAAGAAATCTGTGGCTTTATTATTTCTGCTGACTCTCCTGAGCTCCAAAGCTCTCTTCTTACCATGGTACTGTCTTCAGGGCACAGTGAAACACACCTTTGCCCACCCGACTCTGGAGTGGAAGATGTTCTGTTATTCTGGCGAGGACAGGTTCTGCCAGCTCTCTTCCCTTTAAATGAGTTTAAATTTTGAAAGGGTAATAGCTGTACAGGTTACACGGTTGGAAGGAATAAAGGTTTGCTGCTGTGACTGGCCCTGGCTTCGGCGTGTCACCCCACGGTTCCTTGCTGTAGCCTTGGTCTCCAGTGTGGTTGTGTTTTGGGATAGTGGGACTGTTCAAAGGTTCGAGTCCTGGGAGGTCCTTAGGTCAGGGGGACACTGCCAGCTGATGGAGTAAGGTAGTTCTTTTGGGACCTCGTAGTTCTTGCCAGACCGAGTGGCTACAGAAGCGGGAGCTCAAGCCCTGTCTTTGGTGGCTTCCTGCTGGCCCTTCCTCTTGCCCAGGCTCCTGCCATTGTGATTGTTTCCATGAGGACCTTACCAGGGCCCAGTTGATGATAATGGCCTTGAGCTTCCGAACCCTACTGTGTCTAAATCACTTTCCTTTATACAGTTTCCTAGGCTCAGATATTTTATTAAAGTAATAAGAATTGTACTAATAGATATATTCAATGACAAGAAATTTTCCATCGCTCCTGGGATGCCATTTCTCTACCCAAAGAAGCCACCTATGGTCGCTTTCTTATGTGTTCTTCCAGAGGTAATTTCTGCATATGCAGATTACATGTATGTACGTATGTATGTGCATTCTTCTACATGCAACTTAGCTGTAAAAGATTTAACACAACTATACATTATTTTACACTAACTTTTCTTCTCCTGCTAGGTCATAGAGATTATATGGTCCCTTTGTATATAGGTTTGCCTACAATAGTCTCATTTTATGAGTGTACTGAACTTTTTAAAAAACCACTCTCTATTTATCAACATGTACTCTTCCTTTTTTTTCTCATTTATTTATTTATTTTGTAGTACTGCGGATTGAACTCAGGGCTTTACACCTGCTAGGCAAGTGGTAGGCAGTGTCCCCTGACCTAAGGACTTCCCAGGACAAGAGCCTTTGAACAGTCCCACTACTTCCAAAGCACAGCCACACTGGAGACCACAGCCACAGTCATGAACCCTGGGGAGACACGCTGCAGCCAGGTCCGAGTCGCAGCAGCAAACCTTTATTCATTTGAATTGTGCTACCTGGACAGCGATTACCCTTTCAAAACTAGTAGAGAAGCTGAAGCTGTATCTCCAGGCCTCCAGTCTTTATTTGTCAGTTCTAAAGAGTGCTTTGTTGACACTACCGTGTGTCTCTGAACNGCAGATCCGTGTCTAGGCTTGGAAAGGCTGCCGAAAGATACGTGCATTTAAAATATCGATACATTCCTTGCAGTTGCTTTCCATGGAAGTCATAGAAACCTGTGAATTAGTGCTTGTTTCCCATACTTCTATGTTGGGAAAGATTTGATGTTTGTAATGGATATGAGAAATACAAGCAATGCTACAGTGAAATTGCATTTTTCATCTTTTATGAAAAATGAGTGAGGTTGAACACACACCCCCTCCCCCACTTGTTAAAAGCCATTTATTGAGAAACAGAGGAGGCAAGAACTTGAGGTCAAGAAGCAGCTAGGTGGGTACCCAGGGTGGGGTCACCACCATCCAGCTGTTAGTGCAGGACCTAGACTCTGCACCAGAAGGGTGGGTGGGACATCTCCGGTGTGAAGATGGGGAGAAAAACAGGCTGGAAACAGGCTAAGGCTGAGGTGGCCTCCTTGAACTGGAGGATCCAGCTGGTTACAGAGGAGCTGGACTCTGTTCCAGGGAGCCTTCCACCTGTCCTGGAAAGCTCNTAGGAGCGGGAAAAGCTACAGCTGCCAGTGAGAGAGGAGGTACGAAGGTCACTGAAAAGCTGGCCCTAAAAGGTGCGGGATGAGCTCCGGGAAGCTGAACTCCGAGCAGCTGAGCTCGGTGCAGAAAAGGTGGCTCGGAAGTTGGTAGTTACGATTGTTGAAGGAGACTTGGACCCCATGGGAAGGGTGAGGTAAGCTGGCAGACCTGCTGTGGCGAGCAGATCACACTGATGGACGGACCATCTGGGCACTGCTGGAGAAGAGGATCCCCAAAAGAAGACAAATAGGAGGAAGAGTTTAAGATTCTTCCTGACGAACTCAAGGAGGCAGAGACCCCCACAGAGCTGGCTAAGGGAGTGGCAGCCAAATTGGAAAAGATGACTGATGGCTTGGAAGATAGGCATAGAAGAGCAGCACCTCGGTTCAGGAAGGATGCTGAGCCAGGCTCTGCTGCCTCTCCATCTGACCAGGATCCCTGAGGCCAGACNGCTGGAACTGACTTTGGAACTCAGTTGGTCTCAACTTTCTCCTCTACCTCTCCCCTCCACCCCTCTTGTCTTTCTGACCAGCCTATCTCTGCCTCTTTTTAAANAACCCACTGGGCTGGAGGCTGAGCTCATTTGGGAACAACACTTAAGAGACTGTGAGCAGCATGTCAAGTGTCTGTAAAAGCACGTTGTGATGTACATGGCTTTGTAATTACTTTTTGTTGCTGTAGTAGCAACCGTTTGCAGGAGACTCCATGTAATTGCACTGCTCTTGCAAGCCGCAATCTACTTCCTTTCTGCTTTGGGAAGGTAGCTTTTTATGCCAAGTGCCTTCTGCGTAGTGGAGGANACTCAGGCTATGGAGCTGCCTTGCTGAGTTCCAGATAGAGCCCAAACAAAGACTTCACCAAGGGAAACCTCTTTAAACTATACCCAAGTACCAGTCAAACCTGAAGGGGAGTCTAGGGGGAGTTAACCTCCCCCAGAAGAGTAATAAAATAAAATAGTGCACTGTGAAGGTTTTCAGCTGTACGTATCTTTAAACAACTTTATCTTTTGATTGATTGATTGATTGATTGATTGATTGATTGATTGGGGGAGGGAACATGCAAAAAGTACTTTGTCCAAAAACGTCTCTAAATCTTCATGTTTCCAAACCTGAAGGTAAATGGTNGAATATCATTACCTAAATCTTGGTATTATAGACACAGATTTTCATTTGTCTTTATTTTTAAATAAATACTAAGCACATATTTTGAGTATTTCTGCATGCTTCTCTTTATGTAGAGATAGTTTGTAATTTAAGGCATCAATATGATAAATTTTACTAATAATAGATTTCCTAACTTTGAATTTGTATCTGAAGCTCATATGGCTCTTTAGAAATGTGTATGGCTAGATTCTGTTGATTCTAGTGCTACTATTTTATGACTCCCTGTAACACGAATTGCTAAACGGTCTTATTAATAAAAAACCCAGAGCCAGATATTGGGGTGAAAGCTGAAAGATCAGAAGAATAGAACATGCCACAGCCAACCTCACCTTACCAACTCCTCAGCCTCCAGAGAGAGCTATTTCCTATACCAACTCCTCAGCCTCCAGAAAGAGCTATTTCCTGTACACTCAACACCTATATTCCTTTCTGTGCCCTGCCATCTTACTTCCTCTCTTCGCCCAGCTACATCACTTCCTCTTTCCTCCCAGCTCTGTTACTTCCTGTCTGTCTGTACAGACCTCCAGACCTCTATGGTTGACTAGTGGTGGGATTAAAGGCTCCCAGATTAAGCTGGGGTGACTGGCCAGTGGTCCCCGGATACCTGCCTGTTCTTGTCTTCCCAGGACTGGGGTTATTAGCATGTGGAGCTGCCCCATTTTTAAGTGGCTTGTAGGGATTGAACTCAGGCCCTTAGGTACTTTATCATCTGAGGCATCTCCTCAGCCCCTTGGTTGCATTTGCGTTAGGTACAAGATTGCATGGATACGTGTATGTGATGTGTCTGTCAGTGATTGCTTTGTAACAGCTAGCTTTACATCGTGGCTTCTGTAGGTTTTTACTGGCCATATTTCTTCAGAATGCTGTACCCCATTTGTCGAGTCCGAGTGGCATTCTCAGTGTCTGTGGAACTTCAGGCTTTCCTCTCTCCCCACCTGCAGCCTGCCCCTCTTCTGTGGCTTTAAGAAAGACCTATTTNTTCTCCACCTTTTTCTGAACTCAGTTTTATTTCCTTCACTGTGGCACACAGCATCTGTTTCTGTCTTTCATGATGCTGACTGACAATTCTGACAAGCTGGATTAGCATGTTCTGCCATTTGGGTTTGTCTGATGGCACCTTATGGTTTGATTTTTGGTCATGTATCTCAGCACAGCACTACACAAAATAAATTATGTCCTCATGTGCCACATCTAGGGGCATGCCATGTTCCTCTGCTCTTTCCTGGATGACGTGTCTTTTGATTGCCCGTGAAAGATGTTCCCTTGTATTGCACTGTACAGTTACTGTTTTTGAATCTCATAACCCAAATCCGATGCTGGGGGCTGTCAAGAAGCTCAGGGGGTGACAGCGCTTGTGGTACAAGGCTGAGTTCTATCTCTGGAACCCAGGTAAAAAGATAAGTGGCACACATCTATAGTTCCAGCACGCCTACGGGAGAAACAAGAGAACCCCCACCTCAACAAGGTGGAATGAGAACTGACTCCCAACGTTGTCTATGCCTTCTGTGTNTGTGCCACAGCATGTGTGTGCTCATGCTCACACACACCATATACAACACACATACACAATAATAAAAAATAGAAAAATAATAACCCCGTATCAGGGACATTTGATAAGCTGTTATTTGGATGAATTAGTACATAGATTAATAAGTGTATTTTTGTCCTCCTTACAATTTCTTTCAGGATATTCTGTATTGGCATGCAGATGTCATCTTCAGACTGCATGCTTCAAAATAATCTCATGCAATAAACACAGGTCACAAAATGTGAACATCTTGAGCATTTTCGTCGGGCATATTAGTGNTTGACCTAATTGTCTGAGTGCATGAATTCCTAGTGGAAGCGCGAGGAAAAAGATTGAAAAGTTTGAATTATAACTCAGACTCCACCTGGGAAAAAGATGTGACGTGGTTTCTGCTAAGGTGATCTTCTGTGACCAGAGGAATAAATCCTGCATTTTCTTGTGAGCCTAAACCTGGAAGATCACTTTCAGGTTAGGGACATCAGTTACTTGGAACTCATTCAGAGCAAGGACTTAGAGGGTTGGTGTGAGGCTGAAAAATCGGTTACAGGAGGCGTGGCTGGTGTTTCATGCAATGAAGCACTGTTTCAAGGGAGGGTGGGGGTATCTCGTAACTAGATGATCACATATATAAATATATATATATACACACACATATATATGTGTATGTTTCTGTTTTCTTTTGAAACAGGGTTTCTCTGTGTAAACCTGGAACTCACTCTGTAAGACCAGGCTGGCCTTGAACTCGGAGATCCNCCTGCCTCTGCCTCCTGAGTGCTGGGATTAAAGGTGTGCACCAGGACCATCCGGTGATGATAATGTATTTTACCACCTGGACCAAGACTCTTCAGGAGTCTTGTATAAAAGCATGTTGATAATTATGTTCAGATCATGTGCATAGGCTAGGATTAGCCTAGATTGTAAGTCTGTCATGTGAACAAAATACTAGATTTCATCTGTTGGAGAAACAGGACCAGAGGACACAGAGAAGGAGCACACACTTCCTTATAGTCTTCCAGTTGCTGAAGAATGGAGTGGTGTGCCTCACAGGGTGATGTGATTTTCATCACTGTGGATGCCAAGACCTTGCATAGCACCTAAGGCTTGGTACTGGGCAGGGTAAGTGAGCCAATCTGTTCCAGTCCATCGGACGTTTGTGTACAGTCTTTCCAAGTGTCANGTAGGTGACTGTTTCAGCCTTTGGTGTACTCCCAGCCTTCTACTACTGGAGGTTACAATTCACTTCTTTGATGGCTTTTATGAAAGGCCTATCTCCTTGGTCATCTGATCTCTTACCAGCTGCAGCATCTGTCCATTCTGTATTATGCATAAGCCCTTCCTCCTTGTTCAGCAGACTGCAGGGCTGTCTTTTTTTTTTTTTTTAACCCTTTCCACACCCTTGTGCTCTGTTCTTGTCTGGACACTTCTAAATACAGGCACTACACCTTCTGCTGCTGCTGTATGGTTTGTTAACAATCCCCTCCTACATGTCATTCTCTGTTACTTTTATTTTAATGTGTGTCACTTTTCCTGCTAAACAAAAGATATTTTGCTTTCCATGGCAGAACGACCTTTTAAATTGGAAGGGATACAAACTTTGGGTCTGCCCACTTGTTGCTGTAGGTACTGTGGTCATTCCTTGGTTTCTCTCAGGCACCAATGATCTCCTTGATTTCTGGGTATTTTGTTTAGCTCTTAGTAGAATTCCAAGAGGCAGGTATGACTGTTTCCATTTAATGAGGAGGTGTGAGAAGGTTCAATGATCTGTCTGAGGTGACCCAGTCGGTAGGTGTCGAAGCTGGCTCCCAGCCCAGGTCTCTCTCTGTGCATGCACTCATTCAGCTGATGTCTGGGTGCTGGCAGCCTGCCAGACATTGTGCCAGATCGTGAGACATTACCTTTGCCTTTCCCCCACAAATGCACATTCTGGTTATTGCAGGCAGTTTTCTGTTNTCATTGGTGCCATGTTACATAGACTGAGCTCCTACCCTAGTCTATTTGGACAGGAAAACACCAACTAGTAGTTCTGCCTTAAGCTTCATGAGTATTTAAAGGGGATGTAACGGCAATGTGTTAGGTGGCCCCTGAGTTACTCTTGGAGTCAGAGAAGCCCTCCTGGGGATCAACAAGAACCATTTACAGGGTCTGGAGAGATGGCTCAGGGGTTAAAAGTATACTGTTCTAGTAAAAGACCCGTGTATTTTTTTTTTCCAGCACTCACATCAGATGGCTCACAACCACCTATAATTGCAGCTTCAGGAAATCTACCATCGCCTTCTGGCCTCCTTGGGCTCTATACTCATGTGTACCC
>LZPO01008008.1:200551-211665 GCA_001675575.1 Neotoma lepida | reverse complement strand
ACACACACACACACACTTTAGAAACAAACATTAGTTCCTAAGAAATAAAGACGAACTGTTCACATGGGAACTTAAGGATGGCAGGAGGGAGCTAGAGAGTAGCTTGGACCAGACCATTTCCAGGGTCAGAAGAAACGACCCTGTGTAAAGTCTGAGCAGGGAAAAACTTCATGCCTTGAAAGTTAAGAAAAGGATAGGGGTGGGCAGGCAGGTAAGCTTGATCTTAGATTGGACACATTGGCAAAGTTAGCTCGGAGGTCTTAATGGTTTATCATTGCAACAAGATATATCTTTCTTTGCTTTTGCTTTTGTTTATTTTTGACTAGGTGTTCTAATCATCCTGTTGCTGTAATAAAACACTAACCAAAGCACCTTGAGGGAGGAAAGGGTTTGTTTCAGCTTACACTTCTAGTTGTCATTCATCTTTGAGGTAAGCCAGGGCAGGAGCTCCAGCAGGAACTTGAAGGCAGAAACCATGGAAGAATGTTGCTTGCTGGCTCATTCACAGCTTCATGCATAGCTAGCTTTCTTGTATGACCCAGGACTAAATGCCTAGGGGTGGTGCTGCCTACATTGGGCTGGGCCCTCCAACAGCAATGAACAATCAAGACAGAATGCCACAGGCATGCCCACAGGCCAGTCTGATCTAAGCAATTCCTCAATGGAGGGTTCTCTCAGATGACTGGAGGATGTGTCTAGTTGACAAGCAAGGCAAACCGGGACACTAGGTAAAACAATTACGTAACTTGATATTCAAAGGTTACTAATGTGCTGCAGACTTCCTCTGTCTCTTCTTCATCAAGTTCCTTTGCCTTGAGGTAACAATACTTCCTTTTCTTGTGTGGCCTCCCCTTGAGATTTTATACACTGATAGGCAGACACAAAGGTATATATTTTTCTCGCCTTTTAAAAACCCCAATACAAAATATTAAATAGTTTTTCTTCACTTTTTTTTGACTTAACATATTTTGGATACCATGTCATGTAAATATAAGATTTATTTCATTCCTTTTTATGACAGTATTATATTGTCTTATAAATATGAATTTTATCTAATTTATCTAACCAATTTATTATTATTTACTTTATCTAATATGGGACATGGAAATGAGCTGATGAGGGAGGTATAGTCTAGTCACTAGACTCTAGTGGGAAATAACCAATAAGCAGTCAGTAGCTCAGGCGGTGAGTGGACTTGAATTCAGAGAGTGCAATGGAGATGGGTAGGACATGGTTGTTTATAAGAGGGGTTTAAGAGGGAACTGTTGACCGCTGGGATATCAGGAGTGGAAGTGACAGATTAATTACTTTTAGGCTCCCTGGTTTTAGTCTTTGAGAAGTTAGTGATGTCATTTGGCAGTATGAGTTTAACTTTTAGACATGTTGAGTTTAAGGTATTTGTGAGGCATTTAGGTGGAGTGTTAGAGGGGTCATTTGACTTGCTGTCCTGAACTCAGGAGACAGGATACAAATTTGGGATAGTTAATGTTCATTTATAATACTAACAACTGAAATTTTGGCTCAACTGTGGATATGGTATGCCAGGAAGCATGCCCCCACTTGTTTTTAATCTTTGAGAAAATGATACATAATATAGAGTAGTTAGGAAATTCTACTGGATCAATTTGTAGAGGTTGTTATTTGATAACAAAAATTAGCATATTCATTTGTTCAGTATTCTGCCAAGATGTTGGCTGCTCTACAGCTTAGCACAGTGTCTTTGCTGCACTCACACACCAGATTGTTGAGTTCTACAGTTTTCTTTCCCTCCTGCATTTAGTCATGAAACACATACTGTTGTCCGCCTTCTCTAGGGCAGTGTTCAGGGGCGGATGTTTGTGTTTGGAGTAGTCTTTGGAGTAGTCTTTGTTTGCAGTTCCTTCTCTTACGAACAGATGATTAGTTTCAGTTACCTGTATTATCTGTAATTTAGTTCTAGGCTACTTTATTAACTCAGTGTTGTGACACACACACATACACACACACACATTTACAAAAGTGTTTTTAATTCAGACTTTTCCAACAACAAAACTTTACACCTGGGAATTGTGCTTAAAATATGAGAAACTGTAGGGTGTGGTACCATATGCCTTTAATCCCAGCATTCAGGGGACTGAGGCAGGTAGATCTCTGAGTTTGAGGCCAACCTGGTCTATGTAGTTGAGTTCCAGGCCAACCAGGGCTACATAGGGAGGCTCTGTTTAAAAAGAGAGAGAGAGAGAGAGAGAGAGAGAGAGAGAGAGAGAGAGAGAGAGAGAGAGAAAAGAAAAAATCTGTGTATGTTTATTAATTAAAATATTTACTTACAGCTGGGCAGTGGTGGCTCACATCTTTAATGCCACTGCTCAGGAGGCAGAAAAAGGTGGATCTCTGTGAGTTCGAGGCCAGCCTGATCTCCAGAGGGAGTTCTAGGAGAGGCTCCAAAGCTACACAGAGAAACCCTGTCTCGAAAAACAAACAAACAAAAAAGTACTTACATACATTTATGTATACATACATAATAATGTATACATAATATGTATACATACATACATATCTACATATCTGTTTTGTATATGAATACACACAAACACACACACACACACACACACACATATATATATCTCCCTCATGGACTTTTAAACTATAGCTGTACTTTTCTGTTAGTACTGACTTCTTATACCACAAAAGAGTAGAAATAGTGAGGGTAGGTGGCCTATGAGGCATTTAACTCTTTAAGGTAGGATTCAGTCAAAGAATTTTTGACCCAAGCATTAGCTTAAAACAAGGTATGTCCCTGCCCCCCACATGTACTTATTGAGGAAGGATGGAAATAGGGAGCGAAAACATTACAGTAACCACTGGAAACGCTGCATGCCAGCAGGACATACTGGTAAGTATATCAGAAAAGCTGTGTGGTAGATGCAGAGCTTAATAGATGGCTTCCTCCCATTTAGATTTCTAATTTAATAAAGTCCTCTGTTGTAACCTCATTAAAACTGAATTCTTTTCCACAATTCAATCTAAAAAAAAAATCCATAAAAAGCCGGCACAAGATTTGGCTTGATTCTTGACCCAAGGGATACACTGATGGAGAGCAAATGCAGGGTAGGTGTTCAGTTTCTGTGGGAAACCACTGTGCTATTGGAAATGAGCAAGGCTAAGCTCTGATGATGGAGTGTGCTCCTTCCATAGGGAGGACTGGAAGCCCCAACACAGTGTGACATGGCCATGTCACTAGATGACTTTCCACACCTTCACCACTCAGGCCAGCTTTCCACTTTCTTGGAGAGAAATTGCAACATAACCCCTTCACTTAATGAATAAGCAAGCTGACATTTCCACAGCAAAGTACTGCTCAGTAGGAAAAAGGAACAAACTACCGATGCAGGCAACAGTGACGATGAGTCTCTGCATTCTGCTAAGTGTTTCTTACACCCCCACTCTCCCCACTCCCCCCACCCCCAGTCCTTTCAGATACTTCTTCCCCAATTGCCCATTCCTCTCCATGGAATTTGGACACTACAGATACATAACTCTTTATGGTCTTTTGGAGGATCTATGCTGATGCAGTATCTCAGGCGTTTTCAACTCTGTGAACTAGCTCTTCTTCCTGGAAGCAATATCATACTCCTTCCTCCATTTAGGATGCCTGGCCTAAGTGAAGAACCACATTCAGGTGACTCCATAGGATATTCAGTGTACATGGCAGTCTTGAAAAGCTCTAAGACAGATTTGCCACATAGAAGGAAGGATGCAGGGACTTAGTTAGAATTTCTATTGCTGTGAAGAAACATCATGACCACAGCAACTCTCATAAAAAAACAAACATTTAATTGTGGTGGCTCCCTTATAGTTTCAGAGGTTTAGTCCATTATCATCATATCAGGGAGCATGCTTACATTCAGGCTGACGTGGTGCTGGCTACATTTTGGCTTACAGGCAACAGAAAGTCGACTGACACATTGGGCGGTGTCCTGAGCATAGGAGACCTCAAAGCCCGCCCCCACAGTAACACACTTCCTTCAACAAGACCATACCCACTCCAACAAAGTCACACCTCTCAATAGTGCCGCTCCCTATGAGATTATGGGGGCTAATTACATACAAACTGCCACAGAGACCTTCTGTATCATAGTTGTAGTGGTTGTACAGCAGGGTGCATCTAATCAGAGTTGGTAGAGTTATACCTCAGAAGTGTGACTGTGATGGCTAATCTTGGTTATCAACTTAACATACNGGGAACCTCAGTTGAGGAACTGCCTCCCTTAGATTGGTTTGTGAGCATGTCTGTGGGGCATTGCTTTAATTGTTGATTGATGTGGGAGGGCCCAGACTGCTGTGGGTGGTGCCACCCCGGGACATGGTCTTGGGTGGTATAAGAAAGATAGTTTGTCGGGGTCCAGCCCTGTCCTGTCGAAGGATCCCTGAAGGGGGAAGTGAGGAATTGAGAAACTTTAGATAGGAAAAAAATANAGACGTAGACGAAGAAAATGATAGAGACACAGGATAGCTTCGGGAGGGTCCTGGGTCAATACCCGGTTGCCTGGAGTTTGTTCCTAATGGGCTTTTTATACACTANCAAGGGGAGGGGCAGAAGACCTCACCCATTCTTATATTTTTGGTTGTGAGCCTAGCCTTTAACGGCTAAGCCATCTCTCCAGCCCGACCTCACCCATTCTTAATTCTCTAAACACCTGGTAACCACANCTTCTTGTAATTAGGCAGTGAAGCATAAGACACCTGGTGACCATGCCTTTGGCCAGAACTACCTATTATGCAGCCTTGGAGAGCAACATAAACTCTGACTCTCTGACCTTGAGTCAAAGTGGAAACAAACCACAAGCTGGAATCTTTGTGGGCTCCCACAGTAGCTGAATGTGAGCTTGGGAGCAAGCCAGCAAGCAGCGTTCCTTCATGATCTCTCATGAAGTCAGTTCCTGCCTCTAGGTACCTTCCCTGAGTTCCTGCCCTGACTTCCCTCAGTGACAGACTGTGACCCATAAGCTTTAACACTGTCCAAGTTGCTTTTGGTCAAGGTGTTTGTCACAGAAAGCAGACTAGGACAATGAATTTTATGCTATTTAATTATACCCAAAGAAGCCTGACTTTCCCATAGATAGTTTCCTGAATCTAGACGAATTCTTATGGGGACCACAAACCACAGCATGAGGAGTAATTAGCTTGACTCAAAAATCTGCTAATTTAAATGTTGATACATTAGGGTCTGATAAAATAAAGTCTGCATATGTTATATATCAACTAGTAAAACCTTAACACTGTCTTTGAGCAGGGTATAAAACCTGAGGAACAATGAGGTAGTGTGAATGGGGATTGTCCCGGAGTTCAGGNGTCCTAATGGCCCCGCCCCAGAGCAGGCTAATCTACTTCAGCCAAGATTGGAAGTCTTTTTTGTTCCTTGGGTTTGACTAACACCAGCTTGAGACTAAGTCTGTAGAAAAAGGATGAACGGTGGATAGCTGCCTCTCTTTCTCTGGGATTTGACTTCTTGTGTCATTCCGACTTCCCAATGGAAGAGAACCTTTTTGTACCAATGTGGCGTCCTTGTGGCTAAGGCTAACTGCAGGCCCTAACTGGAGCATGTTATCTTGTGTGGAGAGCAGTCTGGAGAAGCGGGCTGGTAGAAGTACAGGTTCAGCTTCGAGAATTGCTGCCTCAGGTACTTGAAAGGTAAATGTTGCCAAGAAGTGGGGTTCCCTCCCCCTTGAAGATTCTTTCTTGTCATTATTGTGTGGCATCTGATTCTGGGCCGAAATGTTACATTTCTGATCCATAAGTAACAAATGAGCTCCTGTACCTCAGAATCATGAGGAANCTGGGATGGCTGCAATCACAGGGCATCTGTTGATGGTGTTTACAGTATGCTTTTTGGGAGTTCCAGAGCGTTGTCTAGGTACAGAGGGAACAAGTGAAGCTATGTAAGTGTATGCCAAACCTTTAACTAGACTAATGACACATTATTAGGTCCCTTATTTGTCCACCTACCACCCTCGATTCGGTACTGACTGGCGTTTGGATGAAGGTAGTGTCTGTCAGCTTTCCGTATTGAAAACCAACTCCTCCTTTTTCCCTTTCTATAGCCGACTCTGGAAGAAAGCCACTCAAGGGCTCTTCTTCCACGGGGTGGAGTAAGGGCATTGAATCAAAACAGTNGACAATGGAAAGTGAAAAGCAGAAGAGCTTCAGACGCTGAAGTCCCGAGGAGTAAATTTAACGAAATACNTACAGATGCTGGGTTCTGAAAAATGCCAAAATGATGATTTAAAAAACAAAAATCAAGGCAAATGTGAACAAATGTGAAGGGGTGTGTTGGCGCTAGGGATGCAGTCGAGTTGGTAGACTGCTGTCTAGCANGGGTTTGGTCCTCAGCACTGTGTAAAGCAGNTNTGGGAGCATGCGTGGGCTGTCTCAACCCTTGGTAGGTAGAGGCCGAAGGATCAGCAGTTCAGGGTCATTCTCACCTACATAGCAAGTTTGCGGCCAGAGTGGGATACCTGGGGCTCTGCCTCAAGTAGATAGGTAGGTAGACAGACATCCGGACAGCTAGAGAAAGAGCAGTGTGAGCTGGAATAATAAACATGTTAAAAATGTAACTTAATACCTTGTTCCTCCTTGGCTGTCTGAAGGCAGGATGGATCACCAAGAGATGTACTGGAATCACCCTCAAAATTTGGCTAGGGTTCGTGCTCTGAATTGCCATGGTCCACTGTAGAGTATGGGCTGAACATGTACCGGCANTGTTGCCACAGGTACCCAAAGGGCACGGGCTTTATTAAGTCGGACCGAGCAACTTGTCTTGAATGGATTATTCATNATTATCGACCTAATGAAAGACATCATGCTTGTCTTTGTATATAATAATAAGAAATACCTTCCAAAAAAGTCATTTTTTTCCCAAAGTGATTTGCTTCAACTCCAATAAAAAAGTCAACACAGCGCTGAGGGCGAAGCCCCATGGAGGGGGCTTTCCAAGCTTAGGAGAGGCCTGGGTTTGCCCCAGCACTCCCAAAACTAAAGACAACCTCCCATCAGTCTCAGGAGCGGTTCTTTNCATAGATACATGCTGAGTCTCAAATGTGTGTGACAAGCAAGTGTCAACCAACTGGAATGGAGAATACAACTTTATAAAGGAAGGATGAAGCTGGCAGGATTGTACTCTCAGTCATGACTTCCATTTTCAGAAACTGTAGCAGTCAGGATTCTCCAGAAAAGCACCATGTACACACAAACAGAGAATGTACACGTACATTTATGAATTTGGACCACACGACTGTGGAGTGTGGCAGGCNTGCACAGATTGACAGTTATACAGTCGGGACAATTGAAAAGAGACATCTGAAAAACATGTTCGCATCGTATCCAGAAATTAAAACAAGATGACTCCTAGCCCAAAACACGAAATTATAAAAAATTGAGAGGAAGTATTTATGGCCTCCTATTGTGAAAAGAGTTCTCAAATATGCCACCAAATGCCTGATTCACTTAAAAACAGATTTCGGCCAACTCAAATTCTTTCAGAGGGATTCTGCTGGGAAAATGAGGCTGACCCACTTTCCTGTTTGTAACTGTTTGTTTCCCTTCCCTTTGCAATTCCTGGGTTGGTTTTACTTTGCTCACCCAGTTATTGGCCAGACTTTTATTGATTCTTAGAAGTTCCTTATGTAGTTTAGAAAATTTCCTGTGGGTTCTTTGTGCCCCAAGGACCTTCCTAGATTCAGTCCCCTTTTCCCCCTTCTTCCCTCTAGAGCTCAGTTCTGTCCTCTCTCCTTCCTTCCCTCCCTCCCTTCCTCCCTTCCTCTCTCCCTGCCTCCCTTCCCTCCCCCAACCTCCCGTCCTCTTTGCCTTAATGGAGTTAGATTTTACTCTTTAAAATTATTTATTTTAGGTGTATGACTGTTTTGCCTACATGTATGTCTGTGTACCATGTGTGTGCCTGTGCCCACAGAGGTTAGAAGAGGGTATTCGATCCCCTAGAACTAAAGTTAGGGAAGGTTTTGATCCACCATGTGGGTGCTAGGAACTGAACTGAGGTCCTCTGGAAGAGCAGTGAGTGCTTTAAACCACTGAGCCATCCCTCCAGCCCTGAGGTGGTTCTGTTTTTACATGCAGAGCAGTTCTTAGTACAGTCAGCTTTATCCAGCCTCTAATTTATGATAGTGAGTTTTTTTTTTCTTGCTCAAGAATCTTGTGTTTTATATCTCTTTGCAAATATTTGAAGATTTTATCCCTCATATTTGGGTCACAAACTCTTGAGGATTTGGCTTTGAGTGTTGTATTCTGCCCATAATGGCCTTCTTTTCCTGTTCTGTGACTCTTGTCGCAGCATCATGTACTGAAATGCCTAGCGTTGTCACTAGGCATGATGATGCCCTGTGACACCAGTTCTTACAAGTGTTCATCTTTGTGTGTGTGTGTTTTGTTGTTATAACTTCCCTTAGTCTGTTTAGTTCAGCCTTTTACTAATGTCATGTTTTCTTCAGTATTTCGGTTTTCTTAGAAGTCTTGACATTTGGTAGAGAAAGTCCCCAGATTATTTATGTGACAACAATAATACCATTTAAGAATAATGACTCTTTGTTCTTCCTTGCTTTCCCTTAATCCCTTTATTTCTTTTCATTACCATACAGTTCTAGCTCAGAGTTGGAATACAGGGTTGAACTGAACTGGTAATAATGGGCGTCTTTGTTTGGTCCAAATCCCACAGGGAGTGCTGTCAACCTACACAGGTATTTTGTAGACATCCGTTATCAGGCCAGGGAAGTTAGCTTCTGGATGTGAGGATGATCTGGCTGTGACAGCAGTCGCCCTTTTTATTGGCAGGTTTGATTCAGCTGACCTGTCTTCAGTACATGTGTCCTCCCCTGGGAGAGGAAGGGTGCCCCTGCCTCAGCCTCAAGCAAGCTATCATGACTGCCATTCCCTTCTGGACATTTTCTAAATCAAATAAATGGTTGCTAGATTTTATATTGAAGTTTTTCTGTTCCTTTTGATATACTCACATGGTGTGTGTGTGTGTGTGTGTGTGTGTGTGTGTGTGTGTGTGATTATATACACCTAAGTGTGGATGCCTTCAGAGGCCAGAAGAGGGCATCAGATCCCCTGGAACTGGAGTTACAGGAAGTTGTGAGTTGTTCTACATGGGTGCAGGAACTCAGGTCCTCTGAAAGAACAGTATTCACTCTTATGCTCTAAGCCATCTTCAGCCTCTGGTTTTTAAATTTAATTTTATTTACTTCTCTTAATTTCTTGGTGCTCATGTTGGGGCTGGATCCTGGATCCAATAAAGCATTGGTTCCATTTAATGTAATACCTTGAAAGTAGCATTTTTCTTCAATGTAGGAAAACCCAGAAATAGTTGTATCACCAATTTTTCTGGGTTTTTCTTTTCAGGACTTTTCTTAACCTACATCAGGCCCTGACACCCCAGTAGTCTATGCCATGTGAAAAAAATCCCATGTCCTGAAATGGCATTAAATTNAAAAAGATCAAGTAGGCCAAGAAAATATTAGGGAATTAAAGAGGAGGATGTCTCATAAAACAATTTCATATCCCAATGTNTGAAATGCAGAGCAAGATATATCTGATAAAACAGTGAGTGAACAAATAAATAAATACACGGACAACCCCAGAAGAAGCCACACAGTAGAGTCAAGAAGCCTAAAGTGTGGCTGTTAATTTGCTATGTGAGGCCATTCATCTGTAATTGGTAGTTCAAAGTCACTCCNTGTTTGCCCTTTCTGGAGCACAGGGAATCAAAGTTACAGCTGCAGGTGTAAGACCAACACTTGACTATATATCTTTTAAATTAATTTTGACCAACATAGTTCTTAGGTGAAGAGAAATGCTTACTTGGTTAGTTGAAAAGCATGTAAATGGAACTCTATTTTCAGAATGCTTATGGGGCAGCGAATGCAACCCAGCTGGGACAGTGATTCCTTAGCATACATGAAGCCCTGGGTTCAACACCCCAGAACTGCATAAAACACAGGGAGTGGTGGTACAAGCCATAATCCCAGCAAGTGAGAGGCAGGGACAAGAACGTTCAGAAGTTGAAGGTCATCCTCAGCTACATCTCAAGTTCCAGGCCAGCCTAGAATACATGAGACCCTGTCTCAAAAAATAAGACNGTAAAATATAAAGGGATAATTGTGTTATTTTCATTAGGTCTGTTCAATTAAATGCTTTTCTAGTCCCTTACATACAGAAAAGTCAGTGACTTCCACTTAAAACCAATTTTTTGGAATGTGATAGGCTACTGAAACAAGATTCCCTTTTCACCCAGGCCATACCATNTTCACGNGGAGTCAATTCCATGCAAATTAATCTGGACTACATCCATCAGAAAGCCCAGTGAATCAGCAGAGCTTGGTGGGACAGGCCCCTGGAGCATGCCTATTACTCTTAATATGTGGTCAACTTAGCTGTCCCATCACAGAGGAAGGGACAGGATGGATGAGATAGAGTCTTTTACCCATAAGGTCGTAGGCAGGACTGCAAACGGTTTTGGAATACACCCATCTCTGAGAGACAAATTCTTTTCCAAGTCCTTCATCTGNAACTAGATTAATTAACAGGAATTAGGTAACTGAAGAGTTCCCAGATGGANACCNAGGTCCTTATAATTTACACCCTACCTTGGGCTCTTGTCTCTGGCCTCCTTTGTCACTGAAGCCAGGAACAGAATGCCTTCCCTTCATTGAGAAATGAAAAAAAGTCCCACTTTCACTGTATATCATTTTCATCTTTCATCTTCATTATCACCACCAAAAGTACAGAAATCATTATCTTTACAATGATGAACGTCCAATTAGCATTTCCCATATAAATTTCATATTACAAAGGAGGTTGTAATGGATAATGTGAATGTTAATAGCCTTTTTTTCTGNGCTGAAAAATAGAGGTGCTTAACACAAAGAAATTAAATCTGAGCCATTTTCAAATGAGTGAAGAACTTTAATTACTTGATGGGAAAAGAGGAGAGACAAACAAAAAAATTTAATGGTCATATTCTTAAATAGTTTCTCTTTCCATCATGCTGCTCAAGCTCTCCAGACGGCTAAATGTTTGTCTTATTGCATTCAATGGGTTTTAAACTGCTAAGAATATTGTTAGAC
>LZPO01008008.1:153737-164826 GCA_001675575.1 Neotoma lepida | reverse complement strand
TCAACTCCAGTGACCACTTAAGTACCTGGAGCATATATAAGGAACTTGTCTTATGGAGACAGAGAATGAGGATGTCTGGATAGGATGTCTGGATTGTCTGTTGGGCAGGCAATGGGTTTATAATCCAGTATAGGTCAAGGGGGCTGTGACTTACAGCCACTGGGTGCCTCTCTCTATGATCCTGTTCCTCCTGATAGGGATTCTCTTATGCTTGTCCCAGGAAGAGTAGAGCAAAGTCCGAGTTGGTGTGGCCTGGTGACTGGGAGGGGGTGGACACTCATCTGGAAGTCAGCATAGCTGTGTGGAAGTGACCAAAAACCCTGTCTCTCTGTGTGCTCATTTGCTTCTGGCTTGCTGAGGAGAAGCTCTTGCTTTCAGGTCAGCTAGGGTGCTGCCAAGGCAGAGAAAGAATTGCTATGGCCATGAACATTTTATAAAGAGATTTCTTTTTACTTTGTTACAATGTCTCTGTGTGTGGGTATATGCATGTGAGTGCAGGTGCCTGTGGAGTCCAGAAGAGGGCATCAGATTCCCTGACCGCCGGAGCTGGAGTTACAGGCAGTCGTGAGTCATCCGATATGGATACTGGGAGCCAAAATTTGGTCCTCTGCAAGTGCAGTGTGTGCTCCTAGCCACTGGGCCTTCTTTCTAGTCTCCAACCATAAACTTCTAAAACTACATACTTGGGGGCTGGAGAGATGGCTCAGTGGTTAAGAGCACTGAATGCTCTTCCAGAGGACCCAGGTTCAATTCCCAGCACCCATATGGCGGCTTATAACTGTCTGTAACTCCAGTTCCATAGCAAAACACGAATGCACAGAAATTTTAAAAAAAAAGCTACATATTTGGAATATTTTTTTATTCATTTGTGTATATGTGAGTGCATATTTACATGAATATTTATTTCTCTATTGAGCCCTTTGTAAGTTTATTCCAATTGTAATACACAGAAGTCAGGATGATTCACTTTATTTCACTTAAAACTATTTTATAGGCCTGAGGGAGTCCATAGTTAATTGATTGCCTATAATTGTAATACACAGAAGTCCCGATGATTCATTTTATTTCACTTAAAATTATTTCATAGACTTCAGGGAATCCATAGTTAATTGATTGCCTATTATCTTATTTTTCTTAGGTCTGTTCTTACATCAAAAGATTTACAGACAGTACTCTTTGATATCCTTAGGAATTATATCACTATAGAATATATCACTTAATGCCTACCAGTGATGGTTTATAGCTGCCCTATGTAGGTATGTAATAAATTTAAAAATTATTTATCTTATTTTATGTGTGTGAATGCTTTGCCTGTGTGTATATATGTGTACCATGTGTGCTGGTGGCCACAGTGGTCAGAAGAAGGCATCCAGTTCTCTGGAACTGAAGCTATAGATGGTTGTGAATCATCATGTGGGTACTGGGGCGCACACTGGGTCTTCTGCATGCTCTTAACTGCTAGGTCATTTCTTCATCCCTATGTAATAGATTTTTTGAGAGGCCGAATAGCTTATATTAACAGTGAATTCTTACAGGTAGGCAGATTCAGGAGCAGAAGGAGCATATATTCTAAGGTACCAAGTCAGTGTTCCAAAGAGCACAACGTGTGTGTGTGTGTGTGTGTGTGTGTGTGTGTGTGTGTGTGTGTGTGTGTGTGTGGTACTGAGAACTCAGCACCTTGTGCATGCTAAAACTTTTTGCTTTGTTAAAGTTAATTTATGGGGTCTTAAAGTTTTACTTACTTATTTTTAAGTAAATGTTATGTGTATGGGTATTTTGTCTGCATGTGTATCTGCACCACTTGAGTGCCTGGCACCCAGGGAAGCCAGAAGAGGTTATAGGAGCCTCTGGAACTGGAGTTTCAGATGATTGTGAGTAGCTTTATGGGGGCCAGGACTCAAACTTGGATCCTTTGAAGGAGCAGCCANTGCTCATAACCANTGAGTTATCACTCCACCCCAACTTTGTTTTCAAATAAGAGTTTCTTGTTAGAGTAGTACTATATAGCACATAATAATATCTATCACCTGCCTCCATCTAATATACAGTTATGGTTTATCAGTGGTTAACCATCAAAAGCTATACTCTTTAAGAGTGGCAAAGATGAATTTTAGTAAAATTAAGTACAGTATGTTACATCCTTACATAACTGCAAATACGCAATTCACTGGAGTATCTGAAATAGCTATTTAACTTTGTAATATTTTAGATGGATAAAATTAGCCTTCTTCCCATCAAGTAATATTTGAGAAACCAAAAGCCAACCTGTTGTACCAGGTTCAACAAAAATAATCTGTCATGGTAACCAAGTGGGAACTTGACCTGCCCCAGCTACCCTTCCCTCACCCACAGCCCTTTGCTNTGGAAAGCCTCCTACAAAGCTATCTTTTCTTTCTTTTTCTGGACCTCNCCCTACCCCATGGGTACTGCTTAACGTCTTCTCCATCTAATCCTTCTCTCCTGTTCCGTGTCTTTGCCATTTTGTACTGATTCTCAAAGTTTCTTCTAATACTGCGTGTGTGTGTGTGTGTGTGTGTGTGTGTGTGTGTGTGTGTGTGTGTTTGTGTGTGTTTGAGACATAGTCTTAGGTAGCACCTGCTGGCCTGGAACTTGTTATTTAGACCAGGCTGGCAGACCAGGCTGGCCTCAAAGTCACAGACACATGCTTGCCTCTTTAGGCCACCACACCCAGCCTTTCAGTGTTCATTTTATATTTTTCTGTCTTAATATATAAACACTGGGAACTCTCAAAATGACTCTAAACCAAAACTACAAAAGAAGAAACAAGTAACAAATTTCTCCATGCCCCCTCAAATCTATCCCGTCCAGGTGTGTCCAACCTCTACCTCTACATGCACCCCAGGAGAGCTATGAAGGAAGCCCAACCTGAGATCATTGCTTACACAAACATTGCATTTTGTGCATGTGACTTGTTTTGTATGTTTCTTGGGAGCAAATCTTGTAGATGCTGGTGTTGGGTGTCAACATGTCAGAAGATTTGCCATGCATGTGCCCCTTACCGGATGCAGTCCTCTTGGTAGCCAGACTCCCTGCAAGCCATGGCCTCGGTGAGCTTCACATCTTTCACTGTTTCCCATTCTTTTCCAGAGTCNACTCTTGCTGAGGCCATCAGGGACACCACAGGATGGTGACAGTTAGGCACCACTGTAATCCTGACTTCTTTGATTGGTCACCATGGGTCATTCCCTTTTCCTGGCTTCTCTGGATTGCGTGGCATCTTTCTCCTAGAGGTCCGTTTTCAATACCGACCATACCTTCCAGAATTGGTCTGTTAAGATGCCTCTGTTCCCGAGAAGCTTCCTAAGGCCCTCTCCCACGGATTAGGTGCCTTAGCCCGTTCGTTTCTGTAATTCTTCGTCCACAGGAAGATTTAAAAGCATTGTCATCTTGCACTTGTATTTGTTTGCACTTTGTGATTCTTCACCATTGTGAGCCTCCTGGAGGCAGTAACNGCATCTTATGTATTCATCCTTGGATTCCTGTCTACAGGTAAACTCAGAAGAGAGATCTGTGTTATNGAATTCACAGAAGAAAAGCTGATTTTTTTTCTAAAGAAAGGATTTGAAGTGCATTTCAAGCATATGTTATACTTCAGAAAGCAACATTGTGAATATATAAAACCTTGATTATCAGAACATGAATTTTTAAGCCCACCATTTTGCTTTATTATATAATTGTGGCTTAGTGACCTGATGGATTTACTGTGCCCTGAAGGACCCGAGTTAGCAACAAGTAGTCTCCTTACTGAGAAGGAGCTGCCTGCTATCTCATTAATCTTTGAGACATTCCTGCAAAGTAGTTTATCGGNAGCAAATGGTATTATCTCTTCTTAGCAGCTGCTCCACACGTGTGTTGTGTTTTGACATTGTAGTTTCAGCATTATTTCCTCTATACTTAGATAAAAATGCAACANTGAATGTTTGGTTGCTTANTAGTATTGCTGCAAAATCCTCTTAAACATTAGCAGTGAAGGATTTGACCTTGACAGTGAAAGAAGCCTCAGGCCATGTTTCATGTTTGTGTTCTANTGGGGGTGTGTGTGGCCAACAGCCACAAGGACAAGCTGTTTGTGCCTACCTAGAAAGCAAGTGTGATGTTTATAAAGTGTTGATACCACAACCAGAAGGAAGTCACTCTTAAAAGATTTATTTGTATGTATATGTGTAAGCCTGCATGAGTTTATGTGCATCATGTGTGTGCAGAAGCCAGGGGAGTCAAGAAGAGGGCATGGGATCCCCCTGGAACTGAAGTTACAGGAGGTTTGTGCTGCCATGTGGGTGCTGGGACTATACGGAGTTCTCTGCAATCCCAGTGAGTTAGCATTAATCCCTGGGCCNGGCTCCTCGGCCCCAGGAGAACAGCCTTGTTGTGATAGCCAGCACTGCCATGGTTTTTCTTATAGTGATGGAAGTGTTGTCAGCACACAGCTGCACAGACGCTGCACAGTTTCTCAGTGAACTTGGACCAACACGTAGGCAGTCCTCTGTAGCTCTCACCCCAAACACGACAGAATATTTCTGTCTTCCAGTCAGCCCTTCCTCCCTGCTGCATTGTTCAAATTTCCACCATCATAGCTTAAATTTGCCTGTTGTAGAACTCAGTGTAAAAAGGTGCTGAGGGATCATTTAGGATGAGAGCTTTTAAAAAGATGGTGTCTCACTATGTAGCCCTGGCTATCCTGGAGCTTGCTGTGTAGCTCAGGCTGGCCTCAAACTCACAGAGTTCCTTCTTCCTCTGCCACCTTGCCTGACTAGAAGTAGATTCTTTCATTTGACATGTTTTAAAACACAAACAAAAAATCCTGTCCTCGTTAGGGCTGGAGGGGTGGCTCAACACGCTAGAGCACTTGCTGCTCTTTGAGAGGACCAGGCTCAGTTCCCAGCAGCCACAAGGGAAGGCTCACAACCACTTCTAACTCCAGTTTCAGGAGACCCAGCTCCCTCTTCTGGCCTCCTGTGGCCCATGAGTGATACATATACATACACTCAAGCATGTATACGTCAAGTCAAGTAGAATAAAGCTTTNAAAATAAACCGTCCTAATGAATTGAACAATGGTATGGTAGAATATGCTTTAGAAGTGTATTTGANGAGGAACTCATATTCAAAACATATGAATAGTTTGCCAAAAGTGAATGTTAATGAGAAAAACTAATTTCAAAATAAAAAACAAACCTAGACACTTNATGGACATAACAGTGGCCTCCTTTATATTCTTCTATGATGTCAATATATTATAATATATTTATTTTTATTGCTTATTAATATTCCATTTAAAAATCTATTTTGAATTTGAAATTGTTCTTAGTTGGGGCTATTATGAAGAAGGCTGCTGTGAGCATTGTTATAGAAGGCTTTTTTTTTTAAAAAAAACTGGAACAAAAAATGTAAAACTGTTTATCTTAACCTGTGTGAGAGAGTGCACGAGCATGGTGTGAATGTCATGTCGTGTATGAATCCATGCCCTGTGCAGCCAGGAAAAGTGTTCTACCACTGAGCCTTGTCCCCGGTTCATTAACAGTTTCTAAGTGTACAGTATGTTAGTGTTGACTCCATGCGCACTGCTGTGAGTGCAACAGATTTCTAGACGACTACAATTATGGACCAATAGGATGGTGTTTCCGGCCCCATTTTTTGCTCACGGCAGCCATCATTCTCAATGGTCTAAGAGTCTCACTCCTTTAGATGCCTTATCTATTTTTTGAAGTAAGAATTTGTGGTTAAAATTCCTCTGTGTCATATGTCGCACGGGGCAGGATGCCCTTATTTTGTAAGCTTGGTGATAGTCTAGGGTCCTTTACATTGCATTTGTATTTGCATACACGTCAGGGGATGGGCATTTAGGTTGCATCCAGCTTTTAGTTATTGTGAATAATGTTGCAAGGGACATGGACATGAAAAACAGCTTTTGAGATCCTGTTTTGGATAAATACCCAGAAGGAGGATGACTGGGTCACAGCTCTGGTTTTAACCGAGGATTTGAACTGCTTTCCCCATCAGCTCCCAGCAGTGCCCAAGGAGTCCTGTTCCCAACATTCTCTTGAGCATTGATCTCCTGGGGATGNGACTCACTGACAGTGACCATCCTGAGGGGGCCTGAGAGACACACCGTTGTAGTTTTCTTTTGCATTGCCTTGAATATTAGTGATGTTAAACATTCTTTCCTATGTTTATTGGCCACTTGAATATTTTCTTTGAGGAAGTGTCTAGTTGAGACCATGGCCTATTTTTTACCTGGGTCATGTGTAGTTGTGGGAATTCTTACAGGTGTATTCTGTATATGAGTTCTTTATCAAACGTATGCATTACAAGTACTTGTTTTCAAGTCTCGGATGTCCTCACTTTGAGAAGGAGAATTTTTATTTCCTTTTTAAATGTTAAAAATTTATCTGTTTATTTTGTTTTTTTGAAGAAAGTCTTACTCTGTATCCAGACTGGCCTTGGAGTCTTGCCCATCCTTCTGTGTGAGCTTCCTGAGTGCTGGGCGCTTGGGTCATCAGCCCTTACACCGTCTGTAACTCCAGCTCCAATGGTTGTGACACTTCTGGGCTCTGCAGACACCCACACTCACACACACCCCCCCCACACACACACCGATACACATCACACACAATTTAATAATGATAACAACAAATCTTCAAAAAAAATTTTTTTTGATGAAGCTCATTACATACCCGTTTTTCTGCTTTATGGTTGGTGGTTTTGTGTTCTGGCTGAGAAATCTCCACAGGTGGTAAAGGTTTCTATGACTGTTTCTAGGGTTAAGGGTTTTATTGTTTGTTTGTTTGGTAAATTTTTTTGTGGTGGGGTTTCAAGACACCATTTCTCTGTGTAGTGGCTCTGGCTGTCCTGGAATTCGCTCTGTAGACCTCGAACTCAGAGACATCCACCTGCCTCTGCCTCCTGAGTGCTGGGATTACAGGCTTGCACCACCACTGCCCGGCTCTAGACTTAAGTTTTTATAGTTCAGTATTTATATGTGATCCATTTTTATTTTCCTCANTGAATTGATTTAGAGCCTAGGTTGGAAGTGTTTACTATCTGTGTGACTACTTCATTCCACGTAGCTATGTATTTCTCTGTACTCTTTGGCTGTAGTGCCTCTGAGTACTCTGAGTGTGCCATGAGCCATGAAGTGAGAGGGCTCCGGCTCTTGTTCATTTTCCAGTGTACATTGNCGATTTTAGATCATGTACATAGGTGTATTTACTTTAGAATCGATTTGTTAGTTTCTCCCAAAGGAGCCTGTTGGACATTTGATACTATCTATAGATAATTTGGGAAGAGTGATTATTATAATGATACCATGAACATGACATAATTTGCCATTTATTTAAAGTTTTCGGATTCTTGGGGTTTTCACAATGGAGGTTTTTGTTGGTTGCTGTTGTCATTTCCAGTGCGTTCATGTACAAGTTTTTATTTTCTGGATACAATTGCAGTAGTATTATACAATCAACTTTTATGGACATAATTTACTTACAAAAAGTGTACATTTTCAATATGTTGCCATCTCAGTCAAGACAAAGAAATTTTTGGTCATGAGGGAGTTCTGTCTTTGCCCTTGGCAATCAGCCTNTCTACAACACAGTGGGAGCTAATCTTTGCTGCCAAAGACTAGTTTTGCCTCTTTCNAAAAGTCCTAGGAATGGCACTTCAGATCCATTCACACTATTGTGTAAGGGTGTTTGGCTCTTCGTGTTCCCTAGTAGTATATGGCTGTGTGGATGTAGCTGGGAATGGATATACGGGGTTGCTTTTTGTGAATGAACCTTCTGTGTGCTGCCTTTTGTGGACAGACACTACCGTGTATTGTGTAAAGACCCAAGACACGTGTGAGTCTGTAATATTGTCACTCTTAGTCTTGGAGAGTTGCAGCTGCTGTCTGTTCTTGTTCTGTTGTCCTCTTAAACTTTAGCTGGTTCAGGTGTGTGAAATAGTCTCTGTGTATTTGCATCCTCCTAATTAGTCTTATCAATAAAAACCAGGAGTCAGCTATCAGGTGAAAGCTGAAAGATCAGAGAAGCAGAGCAGCCACTAGAAACTTGTTACCTCTACAAATCCTCCANCCAAATGAGGGGCCGAGATCCTGTCTCCACCCACCTTATATTCCTGTCTCCACCTCCCAAGTGCTGCCCTTAAAGGCCTGAGCCTCCCAAATCCTGGGATTAAAGGTGTGTGCCACTACTTCCTGGCCTCTATGGTTAACTAGTGACTAGCTCNGCCCCCTGATCTCCAGGCAAGCTTTATTTGTCAGAACACAAACAAAATATCGCACAACAGCTAATGATGTTAAACATCTCTAAATGTATTCATCGTCATTGCTGTGTGAATGCATGTGTATATATTTCTGTGTATGTGAAGAATTTGTTCATATATTTTGCCCATGTTTTTAGTCATTTATCCAATAATGAGTTGCTAGAACTCTTTATGTTTTCTACATTAAAATCTAGTGAACCTTTTTCTTCTATTCCATGGCTTCTCTTTTCAATTTTCTTATAGCAGATTTGAAGAGCTGAAGATTTTAAAAGTCCAATTAATTTTTAAAAACACCCCCTACTTTTTGAGTTCTAAGAAATCTCTTTTCCTTTGAGAAGTTGTAAAATGTTCTGCTTTTTATTGTAGATTTTTCATGAAGCATTTACAGTTTAGATTGCTGCCCCACACCAGATTATTTTTCGAATTTTGTGTGAAGTNAAATTGAGGTTCTTTCTTTCCTAAGTAGATATTATATCATTCCANGACCGTTTCTTTCTTTTCTTTCTTTAGTGTGCATGTCTGGTTGCATGCATCTTTGTGCACATGTGGTGTGTGCATCCGTGTNCGTGTGCACTCATCTGNGCACACACGTTAGAGGCCAGAGGTTGTTCTCANGTGTCTTTCTTTGTTGCTGAACCTGGAGCTCACTGATTTGGCGGGCCAGCGGTGAGCCCCTGGGATCTGCCTCACTCGCTAGCACTGGCATAGAAGTGCACTGTTCCGGACTTTCTATGTCGGTGCTGAGGATCTGAGCCCAGACCCTCATGCTTTCACAGCAAGCGCTTACCCACCCAGTTCTTGGGTGGATACTCTTTTCCTACCCAGTGGTTCCCTTTGCTGAAAATATGTTGGTGTTTGTCTCAGTCACTGTTCTAGTTCTGTGAAGAGACACCACGACCAAGGCAGCCTATGAAAAGAAGCATTTAATTGGAGGCTTACTTACAGATTCACTGACTCTGGACTTAGTCCATGACCATCATGTCAGGGTGAGTGGCAGCAGGTAGGCAGGCATATGGCGCTGGTGCAGCAACTGAGAGATTACACTCAGTAAGCAAGATGGAGGCAGAGAAGGAGCCAGGCAGGGCTGGAGTGGGCTTTAGTTTTAAAAGCCCAGTGACACACCTCCTCCAATAAGGCCATACCTCCTAATCCTATATAAATCGTCCATGAACTGTGAACCAAACATTCATATATATGGGGGGGGTGAGCATTCTTATCCAAACCACCACAGAGTACATCTGTCTATTTCTGAATTTTCTGTTCTGTTCTGTTGATCTGTGAGTGTCTTTGTGCTCATAGCATACGATCATAANTACAAGACGTTCATGTCTTGAAATGGGTTGATGGATGCTCTTTAACTTGACTCTTTACTAAAATTGTTTTTCAAAAATCANCAATTTTTNTATTTCCTGTGTAGATTGTAGAACNATCTTAGCAACTTATATTTTAAAATCCACNGTGGAATTCTGAGTTTGTCTAATTAGCTGACAACTCGAGGTAAAACTGACTGACTACTGCTGAGTCTTCCAGGGATGGAGTACCTCAGGTTAGACCCCTGAGGGTTAGCTTCCGACTGCGGTTCACCCTAGGCGGTGTACCCCACTGCTTTCTATTTGGGTGCTGTGGCAGTGAGCAAGTCTTATAGCTCCATCTTACAACTCTTATCGGCAAATGACGCCTTGTGTAGAAGTTCCTTCTCCTTCAGATGAGAGAGCTTTGTTGTCCCTTTTCCAATCTAGACTTCTCTTTTCCCTGACTTCTTCCGCTCTTTTGCCTTTAGTTTCTGCAGCATTGCAGAGCCTTCAGTGTTTTGAACTGATGGAAAGTGGCAAGGACAGACATTTGCACTTTCTAGTCTTTTAGTACTCACGACGCTGGTCATCCCTTTTGTTTTGTACTTTGTACCGTAGATGTCCTTCATGAGAGAGAAGTACTCTTCAGTCACAGTCCCTGGGACTTTATATGTAGGGTTCTCATTATGAACAACTGCTGAACTAGTAACCAGGGTTTTCAGTATTTCTTGAAGTGACTATCTGTTTCTTATTTTGTTAATGGAGTGTAATATGTTTAGTTTTAACATTAAGCCAAATAGACTGTAATTGATAAAATATACAGATGTTTTCAATATCTGCTAGAATTTGGCTATAGGACCCTATGTAGATGCCCAATTCTTCTGTGAGAGAGAGAGAGAGAGAGAGACAGACAGACAGACAGACAGACAGACAGACAGATTCACTGTATAGCCCTGGCTGGCCTTGAACTCACTATGCAGGTCTGGTTGGGCTCAAACTCAGAAATTTGCCTGCCTCTGCCTCCCCAGTGCTGGGATTAAAGGTGTGTACCAGCACCCCTGGCCTCAACCCCCTTTTATAAAGTGGCCTCTTCTTGGCATATAACCTACACATGTTCCTGCATGCTTTAAATAGTCTGTAGATTACTTGTAATGCTAATGTATTATAAATGGTTGTTCTGCTATCTTGTTTAGGCAATAATGACAAGATACAAAGAATGTTGATGTTGAATTCTATTTTAAAAAATCATCTTACAAAATCTGAGCAGGTGCCTGTGGCAGACAGAAGAGGGTGTCAGGTCCCCAGGAGCTGCAGTTAAAGGAGGCTGGGAGCTGTCCAGCATGGGTGCTGGGAAGAGCTTGGGCCCTCAGGAAGAGCAGCAAGCACTGAGTCACTGAGCCATCTCTCCAGCCCATGAATTCTGTTCTATCAGATGAAGACTCTGCTTTGTTCTTCCAGTAGTTCTTCTGTCATTTCAATTCTTATATGGAAGAAAATTTCCCTGTTTCTATACTTTTC
>LZPO01008008.1:139455-151900 GCA_001675575.1 Neotoma lepida | reverse complement strand
AGAGTCTTTAAATCACTATAATACTGATGATAGACCTTTATTGTAGGCACCTGTTTTAGTGGTTAACTTTCCTCTAAGCTGTTGGGCACCTAAGATAATCTGACTCTGACATAGTTAGACCATTCCCTGATGTGCTGACTGTATTGAGTGGAGGACCAAACAGCTGGCCAGACTGCTCGGATCCTTACAACTCCAAGACCGCCTTGAGGAAGCTGTGCTGTAACTGCAGCTGCTTGCTGCTAAAGCACAGTTTGGGCTCCAGATGCTGTTACTCTNGCCATGACTGTTTGGAACAGTGGGGGCTAGATTTTCTTTTTTTCTTTCTATCACAAGCCTCAGTAAACTCCATCAAGCATGCCCCAAGCCAGCCAGAGAGCGATTCCCAGGGTGGTCCAGCAAAAGAAATATAATTTATGTAAATACTATCCTTCATTTGCATAAAGGACTGCTCTGGTTGGTGCAAACACAGCCCTTTGTTTGTACGAAGGTGCCATGCCTGGTGTCACACCCCACTGGGTGGGTCATTTTTAATGNTTGATGTGGGAGAGCCTAGCTTACTGTGGTGGTGCCACTTCTTTGGCAGATGGCCAGTGGTCCTGGGTTGTACAAGAAAGCAGGCTAAGTAAGCCGTGTAGAGCAAGTCAGTAAGCNTCCATGGCTTCTGCTTCAGGTCCTGCCTCCAGGTTCATGTCTTGACTTCTGTCCTGACTTCTCTAAGTGATGAAGTATGACTTGAGAATTGTAAGAAGAAATTAAAAAAAACCCTTTTCTCCTAAAGTTATGTTTGGTCACGGTGTTTTGTCACAGCAATAGAAACCCTAACTAAGACAAAACTCTCCTATGCCACCAGGGGTTTTTGGCAATATTAGGCTCCTTAAAAGAATTCTCTTGAATGGACGTTTTNAAAATTACTATATTTTTATTAGTTCTTTGAGAACCTTTGTACATACATACAATGTATTTTGATCATATTCATTCCCCTCTCCTCCTAACTTTTCCCAGATCTCCCTGCAACTTCATGCCTTTTTAAGTCTCATCAAATCCAGTTTGTGCTGACCGTGTATTCAAGGGTACGGGACCATCCACTATANCATGGTTCACCTACCGTGGCCACACTCTTAAAGAAAACCGACTCTCCCTCCTCTAGCAGGCATCCACTTGTCATTAACTCCTTAGTTAGGGATGGGAACGCACGATCCATACCCCCGCCTCTGCCCCGGGTACTAAGATAGCTTCTAAGTACAGGGATATTGGGGGTTCAAGCCTAGAGCACTGAGCCNCATACTCAGTACCCTGGCTTCTGAAGCCTGGAATAATTGGTCCCCAGCTCTACAGGCCAGGAAGCTGCCAGACTCTGGCTCTGCCCATGCAGCCCTGTTCATTACTTTTCTGTTGCTGTGATAAAACACCATGACAGAGAGGCACNTGATGGAAGAGCTGATTTGGGGTTTACAGTTCTAGAGGGTTCGAGTCCGTGACGATAGAGCAGAGGCAGCAGGTGCAGACATGTGGCTGGAAAGGAAGCTGAGTACTGAGGTGTCACATCTCAAGGTGCAAGAGAGAGCTAACTGGGAATGCTGTGGCTTTGAAACCTCAGAGCCTGCCCTCAGTGACACACTTCCTCCAGCAAGGCCACACTTCCTAAGCCTCTCCAAGTGTCAACAACAACTGGAAACCAAGTCTTCAAATGCCTAAGACTCATGGGGGATATAGCATTCAAAGCACCACAAGCCCCCAGGTCTTGAATAATCTGGGACCCAGGACCTTCAGCAGGTGAAAGTGCTTCTCACTCATCCGTGGCTAATGCCCACTTAGAGCAGATGGACCCACTGGCTGATGGGTGGCGGTGGCATGGAAGGAGATGCTAAGTTGAAACTATGATAATTTATGTATTCCACATATTTGCCAAGTTCAGGAACTTCTCGTTTTTCTTCCACCTAGGTGTAGATTTGATGTAGATTCTTCTGTCTTCTGAACTTTCAGATTTTTCTTCAGTTTTTTTTTAGTCTTTCACTCATTTGTTTAACTTATGTTTTATTTGAAGATCCCTAAACTCTGTCATTCCCAAAGTTGTGACCTCTCCCTTCCCCTTAGTGTGTGCCTCGTTATCTGACATGTTTTTCTTTGNGATTACTATCAAATGTCTCTCTTGTCTGTTTCCTCCTGATTGTCTTCATTGTGATCAAATTTACCTATGAGAAACTTCTGATCAGTGTTACCCTTTTATATTCTCATCCCACACACTTTTGGGTTTTTAGGAATATTAAAGGGAAATAATTCTTTGTTTTTCTCATTTGTGCCTTGCTTTCTTTCCTTCTCCCATTTTCCCAACTCTGCCATCGCAGCCTTATTATATATTTTGTAAAAGTAATGCAGAAAAATAGGAAATGGAGATAAAAGAGAATCACGTGTTCACAAGACCTAAAGTTAACTNATTTTCTGATTCTTGGATGTACATCTTCTCAGTCCTCTTCCTGTGAGGGCACAAATGTACTCATACTTGGAGTTTTAAAATTATTTTATGCTTTCAAGTACAATTGTAGTGTTTTCTAAATTTCTTTCTTTCACTTGGTATGTAAATTTCATTACAAAAGGTTCCCACGCTGTCATATCAACCCTTTTGGCAGTGGAGCCTCCCATTTCTGCCAGGTGGTCTTCTAAAATAGAGTTAAGATCCTTGCATGCGTTTGCATAGACTCCTCTGTAGCACACTACGGCTTCCAAGGTGAGTCTCCCACTTTGTCTGAGAAGGATTGCCATTGCACAGAGAGCAGGGGGACCAGGTGGAAGTCCCTCCCTTCTGCAGTGTACCCGTGCTGCCTACAGAGAGCACTAGCTGATCCTCAAGGCTTGGCTGACTTCACTGGAGAAGGATAGCTTGAGGCGGAGTTTCGGGGATGGAAGAAGGAAGATCATAGGTAGAGCCGAAGACTTCAGCAAGCCAGAGGATGCAGGGCCTGGTGAAAGAATAAAGGAAACTCTGTCAGGATAGTGGGAGTCATGACTGGAGAAGTGCACCTGCCTAGGATTCTTTGGTATCATGTTTAACTACAGCTGGATTCACTGGCATCATACTTTTTCAACCAGAAGAAACCCTGCACTCTCTAAATTGCTATATACTTACTCATTCTTATCTAAAGACAGTGTCTCATTCTGGTATAAATTTGTTGGATTTTTTTTTTGTTTACTTTGTGCATAATGATTTCCTCCAACATCTTATTTTGTCTAATGCATCCAGTAGGTGCTTACTAATTGTACGTGGAAGAAATGGGCAACAAGTCAATTTTGCAGCTACTTTATAAAAAGGAAGATAAGAAAAGTTGTTCATATTTATTTCATTCATTCTTTCGAGCACAGCAGGAAGAATAGAAATCTGCATTACAGACAGAAACACTAGTCTCTGAAGTATAATGTTGTCTTCCATGATAAGCTTTTGTGTTCCCTGTCTGTGAAGTCCCACATCTATGAAACTAATGGGATGTGAATTCTCTTGAGATATGTAATGTTTTAAAGCATGTAATATATTACTTCTTTAATATAGTAGACAGCATGTAAATTGCATTGCATTATGATATAGTGATCTCCCAAGGCCAGAAGGTCTTAATAAAAAAAAAAATACCACATTTGTAAAACACTCTTCCTGTGTGTTTACATTTAATAAATATTCTTTTCAAATCTATTCAGCAAATATAACAGATGGAGATGAGCCTAGTCCTGCTTTATGAAACCTTCGAAGATGCCTTTGGGAGTTCTCTTTGTGGTTCATATTTGAATTGTGCAATATTTCAGAAATATAAATGTTTCCTGCCTCTCTTGTAACAAATCCAAACCAGTCTAATCTTCAGACTCATCCAAAACACATTTATTATTATGGCACAAAGTACTAATAGTTTGTTGCCATCTTTAGCGTTGTTTTAATTCATTAATTTGAGTGTTAATGTTGTAGCAGGATTTCATGGCCTTTTAGCTGTTGACAAATATTTATTTAAGTACACCAGTTCCCAAACATGGGGACAACTATGATGAGCTGTACCTGAGGGATGCCTGCTTACTGTTCTAACTAAAAACATCCCAGTGTTTGCATCTCTTCACTTGATTGGTTTAATAGTTACATATCTCATTGTGACAGATAACTAATGTTTATTATCTTACAGTTTCTGTGGGTCTTGAAGCAGGTAAGGCTTAGCTGTCCTGGCTACGGTTTTTATAAACTCATAGTCAGGGTGCCTGTGGAGGCCCACAAAGATATCCTAGTGAGATCTGAGCTTGCTTTACCCAGCAGGGCTGCATTAGAAGATTGCTTGACCATGTGCATGGTTACTAGGTGATTGGAAAGGGTCTGCACTTGGCTGTGCTGGGGGGAGGTCTTTTGGTCCACCCCTTGACATTCCTATAAAAGGCCCTTTAGAAGATACAGGAGGGGCCAGTGGATAATGATCCAGGCCCTCCTGAGGCCGTCCTGTGTTTCTGTTTCCCTCCCCTCTATCCTTCTATCTNAATCTCTCATCCCTCACTCCTCAAGAGTACCCTGAGGAAAATGTGGGAGCCGGACTCCCAGCTGGGCTGCCACAGGTACCAGGCTGCAGTCATCCTGGGCTCTGCTCCAGACGGCTGCTCAAAATTCAGCCTGTGGTTCTTGGCAGTGTTTCTTTCTGCTGCTGGCCACAGGCCTCCTCACCGTCAGGGTGAGCTTCTTCCCTGGGCACCTCACGCTGCTTCCTTGTGATGGTAGGGGTGGAGGCAGAGAGAGAAAAGGAGCACAGTGCAGCCCAATCCAGAAGTGCTGTCCCCTCTCCATCCCGAGAAAACTTTAGGACCATAATTTCCTATTTGTCATGTGACAGTTTCTGACCTTTGAGCCAGAGTATAGTCATCTGTGTATGAATACTGAAATTAATCTAAGCACTATTAGAATATTAAAGGCCCGTGTTGCAATGAGTATATAAATATACAACTGAGCACTTCAGGCTCTTATTCGGTGATCTCTGCACATCTTCCAGATTCCCCGGATGGCTGTCTGCTCTATGTTGTTTTGTCCTTGAAGATTCTGATGTGGAGGGTCTGCCCGTTCAGGACATCTCCTGTTGAGACAGTGGCTGTAGCATGTATTTACTCCCAATAATTACATGATGTGTTTATCTTTTGTGTATTTAAATATTTATATTTTTTAAATGAGTATTTCAAAAGTGGCGCTTTGGAGAAAGCTCAGCTTTTATTAGCCAGTGAATATGAAGCCAGAACTGTAGGTCTGAGGCAGTGGTTTAGTGTCCTACTGAACTGGACCATTTTGTGAATCACCCAGGGCCTCTCTTAGCCCCAAGAGGACCCAGCCTTCCCGGGCCAAACCGTGTCAGTTTAATATCATACCTTATACCTGGAGGCCAAGTCACACAGTCCCAGGACAGTCTGGCCTTTGAAATGTCAGTCCCATGGGCCAACATAGACCTCCTCAGTTCTCTCTTAAATAAGGTTTAAAATTTATTCAATTTTATGTTTGAGTGTTTGCCTATGTGTGTGTGTGTCTGTGCATGTGCACCATGCGTGTGCCTGGTACCCAGATCAAAAGAGGAGGGTGTCAGGTCCCCCAGAACTGGAGGATCTGTTCTCAGTATACAGCTCCTGAGCTTTGACAGGTATATGCCACATAACCTTTGTAATAACCAAGATATGGAATGTTTCTGTGTCCTTTGCCCTCCACTCTAGTGAGTACTTCCCAGGTGGCCATTGGTCACTTTTCTGTCATTGGATTTGATTTGCCTTTGGCCAGGATTTCATATAAATTTCATATATAATAACAATTGTCTGGGGTCTGATACAAACATACATATTGTCTGTATCTCTTTTTCTCTTTATTTCTGAGTAGTATTTATTGTAGGAATATACCAAGATTTGAATACTACAGTGGGTGGCCTTTGTGTGTTGTGAATAAAGATGCTAATGAATATTTATATGCAGGTATTTCCACTAATATGCAGTCTCATAGTTCCTGAGTAAGTAAGTTGCCTCTTCACCTACTCTGGCCAAAAGCATGTATTCTTTTGTGACTTGTCTGCACAAACATCTCTTAGCCAACTGTACTAGCATCCTTCTAGATTCACAAACCCTGCACTTTGCCTTGTAACCACCACTTACCCCAAGTAAGACACCAGTACGCAGCAGCTCCTTGCACCAGTATGTGGCAAATGCGTTTATTATAAAATAAAATGGTTAAAGTGAGCCATCCCAGGGCCTGTGTTCTGTTGGCAGAGGTTATAATTGGTTTGGAGACTTTCACAGCCACTAAGGGACTTTCTCCTTAGACCAAGGTGGCTTTGTTTTTTAATTGTTTTAAATTTTCTAATCTACCACAGAGTGATTGATATTTTTTGAAAAATAAAAATGAATTCATAGAAAAATGAAATGCCAGTAAAAAAATATAAGTTCCAATAAAGTTCAACAGATATATAATAACTGAATAAAATTACTATTAAGACTTAAACGTTCTCTTGATTTTCATCATTATTGCTGTGGGTATGAAAGTGACTCGGAGGCTGCTGGTGGTCCATGGACCAGGCCAGGAGTAGTGCTGATGTACTAGTTAAGAGGGCAGGAGTCCTGTCTTAAGTCAGTAGAAATGTGGCTCTTCAAAAGTCCATTTGGCTCAGAGTATCCATGGCCCTAGATGCTGATGGTAATTTAGCTCTTGTTTCCTGGGTATCTCAAAAGGATGCTCGATGGATGACGTGTGTGTGTGTGTGTGTGTGTGTGTGTGTGTGTGTGTGTGTGTGTGAAGGGCTTATAGTTTGGATACATTGCTGTCGAGAGCTGCAGATGAAGGGCCAAGGAGTGGTTTTGGAGTAAATAGAAGAAAACAACCCCATATCCAAGTTTCAGACATGTCACTCTGTAGAAGTTTCTGGTAGATGCTTTAGAGGATACAAAAATTTAAACTAGCTGGTCCCTCGATGAATAATCCCACAAACATAATTAAATCCCAACACAGACTCCCACCTACTGTCTTTTCAGAAACCACACAGATTGAAGATCCGAGAAAACAGTGGCGGGGCGAGCAGGAGAGGATGCTCAAGGACTATCTCTCCGTGGCCCAGGATGCACTCAGGACGCAGAAGGAGCTGTATCACGTGAAGGAACAGAGGCTGGCCCTGGCCCTTGATGAGTATGTCCGCTTAAATGACGCCTACAAGGAAAAGTCAAGTTCTCGCACAAGCCGTGAGTACTGTGTGGCTGGTCACACTCCAGAATTGAAGTTGAGATTGTAGAGAGGTGAAGGCCACTCACGCTTCTGTGGAGTTCAATTCTGAGCCCCTTTCCCTCCTAGGCAAGAACTCTTCCAGGCCATGAGAGAGGAGGGATTCCCAACAGATTGCTCAGAGAAATGCCCCATCCCCACTTGAGGTCTAAGTCTCCCCATTTGGGCATCAGGCTTCTGTTTCTCCTATTGCTTATGCCTGGTNGCCTTTTGTTTGAGTGAATCCCTATCAGAACAAGGAAAGGAGGCCAGAGGCATCTGATCCCCTAGATCTAGAGCCACACACAGAGATGGGAGCTGCCCAATACGGGTGCTCGGAACTGAACTCAGGGCCTCTGGAAGAGCAGCAAGCACTCTTTGCAGCCCACATTTGAGTCTTTCAAAGGTGACTTTTGCTCACTGTTGTTCCTAGGGAGGAATTGGGACTGTTGGAGCTCAGTCCTCTCTGTCTCTATTCATATGTCAGTCATCTANAGCTGGCCTTCTTTAGAGAAGCAGCTATGATGGGTTAAAACCTTTTAAGTCGTAGCCCNCTAAGGAGCTGCACAGCAGAACTCNTTAAGGACCCAGGACAAGTTTCTTTCAGTATTTGTATCCNGGGGTTTTGTTTTATTTTTATTTTCAATATGACAAAGGCTTGAAGAACCATGCCCNGTGGTTCATGCCTGTAATTCTTGCAGTTGGAAGTCTGAGGCAGGAGAATCCCTAACTTTGAGGCTAGCCTGGGCAGCATAATAAGACCATGTTTCAGGAAATGGAATAGGCTTGAAATAAGTGTGAGAACCTGGCCCCTAAAAGACAAAACAAAAGCGGTTTCTGCCAAAGAGCGTAAATCTTGGCTCTGTGTGTGTTTGTGTATTACAAGGACCAGGAAGGGCCTCGTGCATGCTAGGCACGTGCTGGACCACTGAACTACAGTTCCAAGCCTCTTACTTTTTATTTTGAGACAAGATCTCACTAAGTTGTTTAAGCTGTCCTTGAACTTGTCCTTTAGCCCAAGAACACTTGATTTTGCAATCTTTATGCTTCAGCCTCCCATGTAACTGGGATGTAGGGCTGGCCTGGGATTCCAGGTCCCACCCATAAACCTTACTTTGAAAATCAGTAAATTCCAAGTTTACAGTTATTGCAATTGATAAGTAATTTTTTTTTCTCTCTCTTAAAGTCCTCTCAGGGTCTTCATCCAGCACTAAATACGATCCTGATATTTTAAAAGCTGAGATCTCCACCACGAGATTAAGGGTAAGATTGTTTTCATTGTGGTTCTTCATTGGACANGTGCACAGAAGCTCTGGCCACGGAGGAGGCATGGGTGATCGCTTCCCCTCTCTGCCCCTGAAGGAAACTTCTCCACTCCACCCTGCTGGGTGGTCTTTCTCCTTCGTTTGAAGGATGATTGGGCTTACTTTTGTCTCCCATCCAAGTACTAACCGGGCCTGACCCTGCTTAGTTAGCTTCAGAGATCAAATGAGATGAGATACCCTCAGGTACCTTAGACTGGGATTACCTTTCTTGCCATTGTTGGCTTTCCTTATTAGCACTTAGTATATGCAAGGGAAATCTGCATCCTGATAATTTACTCTCTCTTTGTCTTCCAAGACCTTGTGCTCTGTCATCGGACGCCCTGGTATAAAGGGCATCTGCAGCTTCCACTGCCTTGTNGGTCTGTCATTCCTTCTCAGAAAGAATTATTTCCTCATCATTNCTCTAATTATTTTGATCAAACTGCTAAATACAAATCTTGTTTATCCTTGATTGGGGTATCCTATGGGCTGTTCATGAGCAAGTTACATCTTATGTACTAATGACCGTAGTCATGAAGGGGATTATCAGCCTAACCGCAGACGCCTCCAGTGCACCCGCTTGCATTTTCTCTCCTCGCTAGAAGCAATGCTCACCTTGCTAGCCCTGAGTCTTATGCTTCCATTAGCATTGTAAAACTGGAATGCTTCCTGTGTATAGGATTCCATGACATCTTTTTTCCAGCATTATTTCAGGATTCATCCACATTCCCTTTTAAAGCTAAATAGCTTCTGCTTAAGCAGACACATTTCTCTGTTCTACCACTGATGTGTGTCCNTTNACTCCACTTCCTGATCANTAATNACTGTCTTTATGTATACATCATACATATTTTTGGTGCANACATGTATACTTTTGTTTTTTGTTTTTTGTTTTTCAAGACAGGGTTTCTCTGTGTAGCCCTGGCTGTTCTGGAACTCACTTTGTAGACCAGGCTGGCCTCGAACTCAGAGATCCACCTGTGTCTGCCTCTCGAGTGCTGGGATTAAAGGCGTGTGTCACTGTCACCTGGCTACATGTACACATTTCTAATACAAGAGTGGAACTGGTACGTCAAAAAATGAACACATCTTTTAGTAGGGCTAGCTTAGTTGGTCGAGTGCTTGCCCAGCTAGCATTGTGCCTCAAAACAAACAAACCTACCTCCTGNTTTTCGATGGATATTGCCAGAGTTTTAACCATTCTTGCTTTCAAATATTTGCATTAAGGCTCTAAGTCACTTAATACCTACGACTTTTGCTTACATTCCGTAGGTTTTGAATTTTGAATCTTTACTATCATGTGCTCCAAATCCATTCCTGCCTCTCTGAGAAATCATGGAGTATATCGCCTCATTTTCAAACAACTGGAGATTTTTACCATTGTTACTTANTTCAGCCCNTTCTACTTACTGTTTCTTTTTCAATGGTTTTATTTATTCATTTGGTTTCTAGTTCCTTGCCCACATTCTGCACATTAATATGTATATTTTTGACCAAAATAACCATAGTACTTTACATTCCCAAGCCTTGATTAATCCAGGGGCTGCATCTCCTGTCTTCTGGGTCCTTGGGCCTATTGCTTTTCTGTTGGCTTTTGGTCAGTTCTTGGTCCTTATAGATGCTTACTTCTTAAGAGCTGTATAGTACNTGTGTGGTAGTACAAAGATAATAAGCTTTGGGCAATCTTGCATTTTTCAGAGCACTTAACTTTGCTTCTTGTAGGCATTTGAGTCAGGAGCAGGTGGTTTAAATGCAGGCAGAATTGGAAATGTCTGAAATCCAGGCTTCAGGCCCTTTCTTAGGGTGGGTCTATCTCCAGTTTACCCCATCTCTTAGGACAAAGCTCTCAGATCTACCCATGAGCTCATGGGAGCAGTTCCCCCCACCCCCAACCAACCCCATCAGCTTCATCGAGACTGAACTCCCAACCTCTCCCCTAAGCTATGTGGGCCTCGCTACCTATCATTCTCTGTATCCAAAGCCCTATTGGGTATTCCCAACCTCTCCCGTGAGCTGTGTGGGCCTCACTACCCATCATTCTCTGTATCCAAAGCCTGATTGGGCATTCCNAACTTCTCCTCTAAGCTGTGTGGGTTTGATTACCCATCATTCTGTGCATCCGGAGCCCAGTTGGGTATTCCCAACCTCTCCCCTTAGCTGTGTGGGCCTGACTATCCATCATTTTGTGTATCCATGTATTTTTCTAGCTGTTCTGCTTTCTGCATAGCAGGGTCCTTAGGAAGGAGCCCACATGTGGGTCATGGCTGCTCTCCCTTTAACTTTTGGGTCTTAAACATAGTTCTGTGGGCTTAGTGGTTCTCCGGTATCTTCAGCTAGACTGTCTGGTTCGGTTTTCCTTACAGTTCACTCAGTGATCTCAGAAAAAAAGCATGAAAATAAGTTCACTTGTGGGTTCGTGTATAGGCTGAGGGTGTAGCTCAGTGGTAGAGCTAGGGGCCTAAGTTAAGGCTCCAGGACAAAACAAAAAAAAACCCCTGAAGCCCAAACTCAAATTCCATCTACTGAAGTCTGGATTCTCTTCATTTAATTTATAAAATCATGTGTAGAAGTGGTCTGTGTCACTTTGTAGTAAATAGTCTTCAGGGCATCATGGACCCTCTAGTTGGTTAAGTTGTCTGTATTTCTCGACTACTGCTTTGTGCTGTGTCTGTGTGCCATTTCTGTATGTTACTGTGATTTACTTCTTATTATGAGATAACTCATTTTGAGAACGTGGAAATGAAGGCATTTTTGTTAAAACTTGCNCTTCCCAAACTCTACTACCACTTAAGTGTGATTTTTCAGAAAGTTGCTACTGTCCTTTGAAACGGTAACCATTTTTCATAATTATCTTTAGTGACACAAGTCATAGCCACAGCAGACTACTGCAGACTGTGCCTGCGAGGATGGAAGTACCGAAACTTTGGGAGGGGGTTAAAAATAAAAACATGTTAAGGTCCTGCATACAAATAACCATTGAGAGGGTCCTGTCAATCAGGGATCTCAGGATACCCCTGTGTGATCACATCCCCAGACCTGTTTCCTAATGGGTCTTTAACAAGACTTAACGTTGTGCCAGGATTTCTGGTCTTAATTAGGGGCATTATATATTATACCTGTTCTGTCACCCTGTGGCTACATGGTGAGCCAGAGAGATGCCCTCCTTGGAAAGGTGCGTCTGTGAAGGAGACACACACACCTTACATTCTGAGTTCCAGGTGTTGCTGATCTTACTTCCAAGATGCAGGCGCGACCAGCTCTAATTTTTAACCCCAGCGTTTGCATTAGATGCTTTATTCTTTGAACGTTTACATCAATTTGTTTATTAATAGTTGGTGTTTGGCTAAAGACTACAGCACAACTTTCTTAGTGGTTTTGAATGAAATTAAGAATTATATGGCTAAGAAAAAGATGAAACCAAAAGAGAAATTGAGAGAAGACTCTCCCTGCTAGTAACTTCAAGGTAATTTCATAGCACATTTGTGCCCTTTTTTCCCCCCTCAAAAAATCGTTGTCAGGCCTTGAAAAGATACAACAATCATTTCATGGATTTAATGATATTTTATTTCTGTTTTCCTCTAATGATTTTGACCTCTTTGCCTAATTTTTAAGGACTCTGTACTGGAGGCTAAATAATATATGCAAATGAATTCCTTCCTTGGCATTGTGTTGTTGAGAGATTTGTAGATTCCTCTCACTTGCATAAGTCACTAGCCTCTCCTGACTCTCAAACACTCTGATTTCTGCTGTGCTTGGAGCGTCTTACACAATTACATGCAGTTGACTTCTCTAGGGAAGAATATAGTGTCTTCCTATGTTAGACATATATATATATATGACAGTATTGGCAGGGGAACAAGTACATTTGTAAATGATCAGTTTAGATAGTTTTATGAAGCCTGGACAAACAACC
>LZPO01008008.1:123126-139214 GCA_001675575.1 Neotoma lepida | reverse complement strand
CCTGCTTCTGCCTCCTGATCCTAGGATTAAGGGCAGGCACCACCACACCTAGATTAAAATACACTTATAGGAAAGATTAAGCTCCTTTTATGAATAAGGGAGAACAGTCTAATTGTCTTTTATATTTCTATCACATGCCCCAACATTTCTATTCCTTTTTTGATTTTTAATTGAATATTATTTTTAATTACAAAGCATTGAGTTCTGTCATGGCACTTTGAAACATGGTTCATTTCTGTCGCTCCTCCTTCCTCCCTCCTTTTCTTATCCCTTCCCTGTACCCTCTGATCCTTTTGTCTGGTTTTATATCATATATATTCTATTACCTTTTCCCTCTCATAGTTCCCTTTCTAGTTTCATGACATATAGCCCCCACCTATGTACACATTAAAAGCTAGGTTCTATAGAGGAAAGAGAATATGTAGTATTATGTCTTTATGAACCCTCTGAAAAGAAACCTGTCCCCATTAACAGTGACTCCTCATTCCACACACCTCTCTTCTCCAATCACCCAAGTCCCAGACTTTAGCCACTGTTTTACTCTGCCTCCCCAGACTTGTGTGTTGTGACTGTTTCACACAAATGTCAGTGTGGTGTCTTCAGTAAGAATGACCCCCATCGGCTCATATATTTGAATGCTCAGTCATCAGGGATGGCACTGTGTGAGAAGGATTAGGAGGTGTGGCNTTATTGGCGTAGATGTGGTCTTGTTGGAGGAAGTGTGTCATGGGGGGCGGCCTTTGAGGTTTCAAAAGCTCATGCCAAGTCCAATTCTTCCCTCTGCCTACGGATCAAGACGTAGAACTTTCAGCAACACCCAGCAACACGCCTGCCTTCATGCCACCGTGCTCCCTGCCATGGTGCTAATGGACTAAGCCTCTGAAGCTGTTAGCAAGCGCCCAATTTAAACGCTTTCCTCTATAAGAGTTGCTGTGGTCATGGTGTCTTTTCACGGCAATAGAACACTGACTGAGATAGTTATCTCTAACACTCTGTCTTCTTCAGTTGGCTTCTTTGCTTCTGTAATGTGTATAGGTCCCTCTGTGTGGTGATAGCATATGTCAGAACAACAGTCCTTCCTAGTGTTGAGGAACATGCTGTACGTGCCCTTCCATCATCAGTCAGTGACTGTTTGAGTTACAGTTGTTTCCTATCTGTGAGGCTGTGAACATACATGTATACATGTTTATGAAGATACAGTTTCGNTTCTCTGGATATTTGCTTGGAGTGGAATTGTTGGGTTATCTGAAAACTTGCTGGTTAATTTTATGTGTTTGTAGAGATTTTTTACATTATTCTCTATTATTTTTATCTCCAGACAGTATATTTCATAGATGTTAATATACTTTTTCTCATCGGCTTTATAAAAATTTTTATTGGAGTTTAAAAACTATTTTATTTGACCCTCTAGTTTCTCATGACAAAAATCCATTAATTAGTCATCACAAATGGTCCTAGCAGCATCTGGGGTTCTGGTTTCTTTCTTTCTTTTTGTTTTTTTCAAGTTTAGAAGCGATGACTTTGGTCTTCTGACCATCTGGAGTTGATGAGCTGGGTGGTGCAGGCTTGGCACAGGGTAGGAGTAGTAGTCAAGAGAGATTTCCAGGAGTGGGTTGACAGTTGCCCTTTCTTGTCTTATAGAGGAGCTCCCCACAAGACAATGGAGAGACTGCAGAAGGGGAAGGTACTCATTAGTAAAATACCATTTTGCTCATTATAGCTTTAATGCTGCCGGGTTCACCTCAGGGGCAAGCCTGGGAAACCTGCCCGGCTCCTGATCTTTCAGAGGCTTACAGGTTTCGGATTTACTTTTATTCCTTGTCTTTCTCTTCATTCTCCCGCTTCTGAAATGAAACAGTGCACTAGGACTGTGCAAAGTGAGAAGTGCCGTGGCTTCCAGTCACACACATTTGATCACAGTGTCTTCCTAGTTTTCAGAAATAACTTTGAAATCAATTAAAAATGTCAGTTGCTTTAGCTTAGTCAGTAGAGAGTGTGGTAATGTGCCAAAGTCCTGGATCTCTTGCCTCTCACTTCATACTCTGGGTTGTGAGATTTGATTCCGAGGAATAAAATTAGGTGGTGGTTACGGCTGCAAGAAGTTCAGGCATAAGAGAAAGCTCTGGTTCTGGGCTTCTGGGCTGTCCATGTCTTCTGCTGTGGGCCAGGGAACATCCATGCTTCTAAGGCAGAAGAAAGGGCCATAGGTTTCAGTTGGGCCACTTCGCTGTAATTCCACCCTGGTCCCTGCTAGGTTCCCCACTGTTTTCTGTTCCGGTCCCATATTCCTCAGCTATATAATAAGAACTGGAACTCCTTCGATATCATACGTAATTGTGAGTCTTGAAGATGGGTGTGATTAGCGTGATGCCTGGAATAATAGAACTGCCTGTTATTACCTTTGTGGAGAGTGTGTGCTAGGTGTGCAGACCACTGCTACCTTAATCTCCAGTTGGGCTCCAAACTTGTGTTTTTACGTTTTGTGCCCTGCATTTGAGGTTGGCGTGGAGTGGAGCATAGAAGCAAAAACTCGATCTTCCTATAGCCAGTGAAGAAAGGTGGGTGAACTATTACTGAGGTCCATACTCGCAAAACCAAAGAACAATTAGAAAGAATGTCTGGCTGGAAATCAGATCTATTCTCATTTGTCAAATATAATGGGAGTGAATTGTTTCATNATTCAGAAATAATCCATTTTATTTTAAAATTGGTATTTGGGAAATAAGAATCATTCAGGTAATGTATCAGACTCCCTACAATAGAAAGGTTTGTGCTTACAGCTAGTGTTAGGAAAACGGAATAATGTGAGCGTAAAGACAGCTCAGGTTACCATCCTGTGTCATTGTCATCCAGTGCACAATAAAATCCAGAGGTCAGAGATTTTTAGATTTTTTTAAATTTCAGTTTTTATGACATGTGATAGGAACATTTAACATGAGCTCTAACAGGTGTTGAGTGTGCAGTGCTGAACTGTTGACTGTAGGTGCCCTGTTGCACAGTATAAGTGCAAATGTGTCACCCTTTGAGCAGCAGCCTCCCCGTGCCCCTCTCTATCCCCTGAAGCCGTCCTCCTCCTGTGAGGCTAATTTAGTACTTCCTGTAGGTAGAATCGTGCACTATTTATTCTTCGAGTGGCTTCTTTTAACCGAAAGTCCTCAAGGCCCATCCGTGTTAACACGTATTGCAGAATCTTCTGATTTTTTTTTGTGAGCCTGAATACTGTTTCATTGTGGGTGTCTAGCATGTTTCCTCTTTTTATTTGTTGATGGACATTTAGTATTTTCACCTCCTGAGTGTTACTGCGGTGAATGTGAGGAGTGCTAATATCCCTGAGATATGGAATATTGGAAACATTTAAATTGACCTGCCATTCTATCTCAAATGATTCTAAGTGCAATACTACTTTTTGTCAGTGCCAGATACTGATTGGTTTAATTTAGCAGTTCTACGTGTTCTCAATAACAGTTCTTACCAACTCTCTTTTCGAAGGTAAAGAGGTTTCAGCCCATCTCTCTGAGTTGCTATTGACTTTTTGATATACTTTTTTTTTTGTTTTAAATAGAAGGATTATTGTCTTTTTAACAAAAAGTACAGAAAATGCTGTCAGATCCACAAGTACACAGGGAATGAGCCATTGATTGCTCGTGGTTCCCCTGCCATGCTAATAGTGAATGTCTTTCCAATTCCTCTCTGCGTCTTCCATCCAGTGCAGCCACCTCCATCTCCATCAGGCAGCCCTCATCCAAGTCATCTCTTTCTTCTCCAGATTCTAATAGCATTGGTCTTACTTCTCTTTGTAGTTACAAATTGAGCCTTGAAATACAATTACTTGTATTAATTTCCCTGATAAAATATAAGTGGACACAAAGTGAATCGTCAGATTGAACTCCACCACATAAAATACTGGATAGCTACTTTAATCAAAGAACTGTGCTTTTACACACAGCTCCTTACACAGCTCCTGCCCTTCCTGTGACCTCTCTCTCACATCCANCATGCCCTTCCCCCTCCNACTTTGCCCGCCACTCTTTGAGTTTATTTTGTCTTTTCTCTGGGACTTCTGAATAATGAAGGTATTTGAGGCTTTTACTGTCTGGATAATCTCATATGTTCTCATATGCCTCTGAGTGTTCTCTTTCTCTAATCTAGACGCTTTTCTNAAGTATGTTCCACTTGACCATAACATTTCCCTGGATTTAGTCCTTTCATCCCCCTGGGTACCAAGCCAGGTACTTGAAAGGGGTATTTGCTGCTCATCTCCCTCACCCAGTACACTGAGTCTGTCACTAAGTCCATTGGATTTCTGCCTCTTCTGAGCTCTACTCTCTGAAGCACTTGTCCACATCCTGGCCCACAGGGCAGGCACCACGGGTCCTGCTGGTCTTACTGGTATAGCCACCAAAGTGTCCTTTAAACTCATAAAGCAGACCTTGCTTTCAAATCCCTCCCTGTTCTTGTGTTAATGTGCTTCCTATTGGGGTGATAAAACACCATAACCAGAAGCCACTTGGGGAAGAAAGGACTATTTGCCTTACACATCCACGTCACAGTCCATCATTGAGGGAGAGCAGGGTAGAAACTCAAGGCAAGAACCGAAGCAGAGACCATAGAGGAAGACAGCTTCTCACTGGACTGCTCTCTCCCCTCATCCTGGCTTGCTCAGTCNGATTTCTCCTACCACCCAGGACCACCTTCCCAGGGGTGGCACTGCCCCTCCCTTGTCAGTCATTAATCAAGAAAATAGCTTGTGGGGAAGCCATCTGGGAGCTGACAGAAACCTAATCAGGACAGTTCTCGTTGCTCATAACGTAAGGTATTCATCTTCAACATGGCTCCAAAACTATATTTCAGACCTTCCTTTATAGTCCCAAGCGTCCTCTCCCTTTGTGACCCACCCATAGGAGCGTTCTTTAAGGTCCCGAGAATTAAGTCCTCCCTGGCTTTAGGAGGTAGGCACTTGCCCTACTCTGAGACTCTTCCTTCCTACAAAGTGAGCGTTCACTAACTCTTTTTCCACTTCACACTTCCGATGGCCTCTGTCCAATCCCTCACACTTACTTGGGCTNCAAACTCCTTATGTATCATCATATACTGAACTTTTCTGCAAAGAACCTCCAGTGTTTGGAAAGATTAATTTCACTGGGTGACTGTATTCCTACAGTACCGGCTCTGTGATCCAGTAAGGACCATGAGGGCAGGATGAGTAAGAGGTTGTGTCTGTCTGTCCATGCTTCAGGCCCACACCGGGCTATAGTGGAAAGTCAATAAATGCTTTCAGAATGAAGAAAATAAATAGAAAATAAAAGTTCAGAAACACATTAAAATGTGGTGTAACGGAAAGGTTGACACTTAAAGCTATAGCTTAATATGTGAAAATAAGTTTGGCTGCTCATGTGAAGATCTTCATTAGATTGTGACTAAACACCAGGCATGTGCTACTCTTCTNATCTGTCACAGAGTCATATCATTTATTAACAAGGACCGTAATAGGAAAAGCATTTCTATCAGCGTGATAACAGGTACTTATTAATCACTCGTTCTCTTAGTACCCTCGTAGATGTTTGGGATAGCCGCGGTTTTATGCAGCTTACTGTCCCCGTGACAGACAGTGCACTCATGCGGTTAGCTCTTGGAGAATATTGGGATAAATGAAACAGAGCAGCGGTGGAAGGGGTGATCTAAGAAGTCCCAATGAAAAGGTGACACGGGAACTAACTCAAAGAGATGCTTGGGAGGAGTCAACCTTGAGAGGCTTGGGCAGAGCCTCAGGCAAAGGGATAGCACTTGTGAGGTCCCTGAGGCATGTGTCAGTGGGCATATGTGAGAAACCAGGGCATGGCTGGCCAGCCAGAGCCCGGTAAAGGAAGGGAAGAAGTCCTGGGTACAGGTTAGAGATACATGGCTACAAGTTCTGATGTGCCCCTGACTGGCTGTGCCGCAAAGNGAAGAGGGGGATGATGTCCAGCTCTTCACAGTGTTAACTAAGTGATGCTGAGGACTGGTGATTATGTANATCACTGACAATTTCAATATAAATTTAATAAGTTCATAGACCTCCCCTAGAGTTTACGTGGTGGAGAGCTGGTAAAATGTTTCTTAGCTTATTAATATATGATCGTCTGAAATAATGTGCTGTTACTAATTATTTATAAACACTAATGGTCACACTGATTTCTCATGAAAGGTTAAAAAGCTGAAGAGAGAACTCTCCCAGATGAAGCAAGAACTTCTCTATAAAGAGCAAGGCTTTGAAACACTGCAACAGTGAGTATTAAAATACTAAAATTGACTTTACAGCAATTCAAAGCTCCCCAATAAAAAAATAGATATACCAATTACNTAAGAGATTTCTCAAAGAAACATAGAAAGTAAAAGGCTTAAAGCTCTGTGCCAAAAGTCCGAAAGCAATCAACTTAAAAAAATACTTGGAAAAAAATCTATACACTTTGAAAAGGTCTGAACTTTTTCTTAATCATCGAAGATGAGCCAAAGAAACCAAAGTGAGGATTTTCACTTTGTGTCCTGGACCACTGCCAGCCTCCTCTCAGATTGTGGTATGGGGCTGCCTTGATGACTGGACTGGGTGGGCTGGTCTGGAGAGGTTCTGAGCTCTCCCTGGGATTCTGTCCACCTTTCTGTCTGTCCCAGAGACCATATGGAGCCTGACCCATCTCAAGGGAGTCAGGACAAGTTAGGCTCTGCAAAGGGGCCTGCTGTTCCTCATTTGCCACATTCCCTCTGTTTTTTGCATTCCAGTTCTAAATGCTGGCAGGCCACTGGAGTAGAGTTAAGATGGGCCAGGTTAAGGGGAAATGTAGATAAGAAAAGGTGGCCAGTTCTGGGAGAACCCATGCCTTCCATTCCCAGCCTATAGAAGCCCCTGTTTTTTACTGATGAGGCTAGTGCTTACCAAACCGTGCCAGGCTCACCTGAGACATTGTCTCTCACAGTCCCCGGTCCACAGATACCTCCTGAGATGGAAGAAACCTGTGGTTTTCATAACCATNTGACCACAGAGANCACCAAAGCTGTTCTATAACGGCATTCAGCTGCTTTGTATGTCCTTCTGCCTGGGCAGGGCTGGGTGCCATCAGTTCCAGGGCAGTGTTCCTAGGGATTTTCCTGNCCAGTTTCACGTTTGGATAGGCTTAGTATTCTTCCCAGCAGCTTCCTCAGGAGTGTGTTAGCAATGCCAGGCTAACACGGGAACCACCTCTCTGGGAAGTACCCAGCTCCATTCCTTTTGCCTATGAAGTCCTAGTCTGCCTTCTGTTCTTAGGAAATCTGGTGCCATCCAAGGCATTATCCCCATTAAGGCTCATGAATATCACTGGCCTGACATGAGCTGATTGTTCTTGGTGCTGAATGGTGACTTGTGTCTTGTGATGCCCACCCACTACTCTTGACCAGCAGTCAGACACATGACTGTATTCTCAGACGTTTGTGNTTGTGATTCAGCCGTCTTGCCTCGTAGATTAGGGGCACTGACACCCTTGTAGGGCCATTCATTCACCCTTGTGCTTCTCAAACCTGCCTAATGACTGAGGAAGTCTGAAGAGACCTGCTGTAGGTCTCCATGTCAGGTGTATTTGATGGGCTCTCAGGAAGTCTCCAGTGTAGACTTGCAGCGGCCTCAGCTGGCTGCAGACTAGAATGACCTAGATGTGTAATTGTGTACCAACATAAAGCAGGGCTTTGTGGGCAAGAGGAGCTCAGACAAACTTTTAAAGAGTGCCACAAATTGTTTAGCCATATGGTAGACATTTTAAGACACATGAAATTATAAGCCATGTCACCACCCAAGGTTAAAGGTTAGCCAAACTTGCTGTTTTTTGTTGTGTTGATGTGACAATACTCTATTGTTTCAAAGCAGTTGGCTTGCAAACACTTTTCACGGGAATCTAAGGCATCTCTAAGACTGTGTCAGTGACATTCCATGAGAAAACAATGGACATCTGTGTAGGAATCCGGCTTCCCCTCGGAATGAACCAAGAACAGAAAGATACACTATCTAAGGACAGAGACCGCTACTGTTGCTCTTAGGTGTGGACAAAGCAAGGTCTTTTCCTTCAGCAGTTGTCTCCTCCCACTAAAACACTGAACTATAGCTGCTGGGACCAGAGACCAGACTTGAAAAACAAACCTCACTGCTAACTCCATGGAAGACTTCGTTCGTTCGTTTGTTTGTTGTGGCTGTGACAGGTTCCTATAACATTTCGCTTCTTCACCATAGACAGAGATATTTTTGCTGAATCTTGAATTATGATGTGATTTATCCTTGAGATTTTATTTTACTTGGCACAACTGTGTTATGCTGGGTGAACAAATATCTTTCTGTCTATGTTACTCGGTTTATGCCCTCAAATTTGACTGCGGCCTAACAGTGGTGTGGCCTGTGTCTAGGAGGGTACCAGGAGCACCCTCTGCTGCCTCCCCAGATGGGAAATGATAGCAGCACTTAGCAAATCAAAAGCAAATGTGGTTCCCATGAAAGTCTGGCTCCCAGGTACATTTTCCAGAGAAGGCATGNAAGTGAAAATCTCTTTCAGATATAGAGTAAACATTTTAAAGTTTAAAAAAAAATTAGGGAAAACTAAAGCTTCCTTTCATTCAAACACAGAAAAATAAAAGCATGGCACTTCATTTTAAGAGCAGAAAGTGGCTAAGCCTATGGCTCTGTGACGAGAACCACCAAGCAGTTAGTAAGCCATCAAACCACATCATATTTTTATAGTCAGGTCAAAGGAGGCAGGACAGTGGGGAGTGAAAAGTGGAGAGAGAGTGAAAGCATGGAACTAAAAATGGAACATTTGAGGTAAAACAGGGAGGCTTGAGGGAGGGCTCCAAATACAGGAAGGTGGCTGAGAAATGGCCACCAAAATGTAAAACTCTCCGAAACTTAAGTCAGCAGTCTAGCCTAACTCTGCCTTTGATTTTTAAATGGCCAAGTGTGTTTCTGAATGAGGGGCATGTTTTACCATTACATACTGAGGGTTTTCACACGTGGGGAGAAATCATCTCGCTTTGGAGATGCACTTGGACACAGTTTCTGTTTTATGTAAGCTTCTTTATGAAATCCCAGTTTCTCTCCAGTGTTTGTTTGCTTGCTTTTAACTTGTAAAGTGCCTTGCTTGAAAATGCTAAAACAGCAGTTGGAAATAGGGTTTCTTTTAGCTAGTGAGCCTTCGCCTGTATTAAGTTGGTGGATATAGTTCTTCAAGGAGCCAAAGATTGCATCAATAGATCCCTTCCCAGATAAGTGAAATTAATCAATATTCACAATGTTGTTTTCATGAAATAGTCTCAATTAGTGCTCATAAGATTGCTCAGCCAGGGTCTGGAACTTTGGGATAGCCATCCTACTAGCTGTTTTATGTGGTTTAAGAGTTAAATTTGCGTAAGCTTGGCCCCAGTTCTTCATTTGGAAAAAGTGACAATGGGACCTCCAAGGGCCCCTTCCTACCCTAAACACTGTGTGTGTGTGTGTGTGTGTGTGTGTGTGTGTGTGTGCGTGTGTGTAAGTAATTCTGTGACCCTATGGCCTGTACTTCATTACCAAACGAACTTATAATCAAGTTTATTTTGCTAGGCTTTTAAAGGCTTAATTACTTGTTTGTTCAGTAGCATAAAATATTCACTAAAATCATACTTGGGGAGATGCATTATCTACACCCTGTACTTGTTTGAGTTAACTTTGTTTGGCAACGTGATTAAGATGGCATTGTGTTCTATTCAGATGCACCTTTCACACCGGAAGTGCATATTAATTATTAAATGACTTAAACCAGATGAGCTCAGAGTCCATTTCTTCTGATTTAGTGTCTGCCATTTCTCTGGAGGGTCTGTTGATAAGTCCTGAAGTAGGTAGGTCTGAGAAGCTGTGTAGAGCTGAAGGCTAGTGGGGCAGAGGCATTTCTGTAAGGAAAACACAAATTGTAGCCATAAAGAGCCCTAGAGGAATCATAACCGGAGGGAACAGGATCCTGATCATGAACAGAAGACCCGACAATTTCTTTAAAAGAAGTAGAAAATTTGATTGAGCCCTTCAAAAACGATGAGTCTCCAAGTCCTCTAGCTACAGTAATAATGATGTAAACTAAGTACGTCCGTGGAGACATGGGACAGATTGACTCACTGAGGAGCTGTTTACTCAATACACACTGGCAAAGGGGCACATCTGCCATCTGTCCTGTTCCTAAATTCTAATTCATCTAGCAAGACAAGACATTTCATCTCAATTCATAGCTTTAATAAACACTTTTTAGATATTTGACAGAAATGAGCCACATAATCCAAATATCGTAAGAGATTCTCTAGTACAAATAAGCATCTGTCAGGTACTTACTAAGGACTCACCATGCTGCCAGCACTCCTCCAGGTGTTGCTTATGTGTCATGGCTGTGAACTTTAGTGGCTGCTGCTGCATCTGCTTCTGCAGTGTTGGTCCCTGCCGCTTTTCTTTCTTGGCTTACAGATAAGGTTGAGTGTGGTAAAGGCTGGGTTCAGCCCGCATCAGGAGCAGCCAATCATGTGTTTGAAGGGGTGAGATAGGATGTAATGGATGGAGAAGTCTAGCCTGAGGAGAAGGAGAGGCACTCAGTCTGTATGGTGTCCTGGGAGAGCAACGATGCAGTCATCTGCCGAGGAAGGGACCCCAAAACCAGTGGCTCCTCTGCACTTTTTTTTTTAAATATCTTTTCCTTTGTCTCCTCCTCTTTNAACAGAATTGATGAAAAGATGTCCGGAGGCCAGAGTGGGTATGAACTTAGTGAAGCCAAAGCCATCCTGACGGAACTCAAGTCCATCAGAAAAGCCATCAGCTCAGGAGAAAAGGAAAAGCAAGATCTGATGCAGGTACATCGTGGGACTTCTGTGTCTGTCTGTCTGTCTGTCTGNGGCCCAGGAAGCTCTCCCTACTCTTACTNATTGTGCCCACCCTGGATTGTTACAGGCTCTGGGGAACACATACAGAATGAATTAGTTCCCAACTTGCGGTGTCCCTTGTGAAGGCAGGGCTCAGATGTCCTTTTAGACTGAGTAGAGTCGGGGGGAGAAGGAACCTGGAATCCATATGGAGAGCTTAGTATCTTGGCACACCCCTAAACTCATTGCAAACTTCAGGTGGGACCTAGATTATCAGTCTTCTCCCTACCAGTGACCCTTCCCCAGGGTACGTGGGAGTGTGTCACCATCATCAGTAGGGAATGGGTATATCTCTTGGGCTAGGGGATGTTGACCCAGCCAGGGGACAGCCTACAGATCTTAACTCCTCAGATTCATCCTTGTACAGAGGAAAACCAAAACAGCAGCTGGAGAATGAGTATTCTGAATGTCTGCACCTGTCAGAGCATGCCTTGTCTTAAGGGCATCTCCCTTCTGTCCCTTACCCTCTACCTCATAATTTAAAAAAAAGAGTTCGTCACTATCTAGTCAGGCTTCAGTCTGTGTCCTTGACTAGTGTTAGAGCCAGCAATGACACTAGTGTTCTTAACTAAACCTCCCCATTTAAATGTGACATTCAGCATGTTGGTTTCCAGATGTTAGCTGAATATGATAAATGGTCTTATATCCATGTGATCTTTCATTTTGGGGATTTCAAAATAACTAGCAATAAGTGATCTGATGGAAAAGACACTAGTGATCAAGGCTCGGTGCCAGGTCTTCTCCNGAGGGCCTCACTCACGTGTAGTTCCCTTAATCCTTACTGATGCTGAGGTAGTATGGCCCTCTTTTTAGACGAATTATAGCATAGGCAACCCAATACNTTACTCAAGATCACAGAGCCAGTAAGTATAAGATAGAGGTGCAAGCTCAGCCAGCCTTAAACACATATATAACACATGCAGAACTTTCCCCACACATATTTTACTGTTGTCCCACAATTGTCCTGCTGATTAAATTGGTGACTTCTGAAGTGTACGTAGTGGAACCTGAAATACTTCTACACCGGAGCCTGTAATTGATCAGGTTAGGATCCGTTTTGATTCTTCTGTAAACTTTGGTCTCATCTACAGGTCAGAGTGAATCCTTTTAGCTACTAGAATACATGGAATAATTAATTAGTAGTTGCTGAGATCAGCAATAGAACTAGAAGGGAAATCAGATATTGGTTATAACATTCAAACCTATTTGAGCACAGTAACAAATATTGTACATAAAAACCCAATAACACAATTATGTACACCTAAAGATAAACACACAGCCACTCAGAACCAATTCNACAGCAATGTTCCTTCTCCTCATGCTGGTAATATGCTCTGACTTTATTTTCCATTATCTTCTATTTTGTTGAAACGTTTTAGTCACAAGCTACCAAACTGGTTAACTATGTCATCATCACAGCTAAGAAAAAAAATTACTAATCTTTTCCATTTGCAAAGAGGAAAACAGAAAAGACTTGCCCACGTTCACTGAAATGTTTCTTTGTTCCTTTCTGTAATATGTAACTTGATGTTTTTGTGTGTGTTTTATTACATGCACATATGCATACATATAGTGTATGTCTATGCATACATATAGTGTATGTCTGTTCCTGTGAACAGTGAAAATTAAATATTGGATATCTGGTATTTCCTTCCTTCCTTCCTTCCTTCCTTCCTTCCTTCCTTCCTTCCTTCCTTCCTTCTTTCCTTCCTTCCTTCCCTCCCTCTCTCCCTCTCTCCCCACCTCCCTCCCTCTAACATATGTCCTCCTATAGCCCAAGTTGAGCTAGACCCTCCCATCCTCCTTGCCATAGCCAAGGGTGCAGATGTGCACATCAGGTTTACAGCCTCTTACAGCTGTTCTCTTAGCGTGGAAATTCTAAACATCGCATTAAATCCGGCCCTTAAGTTAACAATAATAGAGTTTTGTTGTTTGTTCTTTACTTAGTACTAACTACTGTAGGGTTTTCAAAAAGCAAATTGGATTGGGTTTTCCTTTCTAGTTGACTGACTTGCACATACCCTCCCTCTAAAATTAACCTAGTGTGTCCGGCCTGGGCAGCCATGAAAGGCATGCTCACTTTTGTTTACCCACTTTGCGTAACCAGCTATCACTGCCCCAGGCAGTGCCATGCAGTCTCACATAGATGGACTCAAAAGAGGCCAGGTCCATCCCGTAACAANTTCTGGGTCTCAGTGTCCTAATCTATAGTATATAGTCTCACTTAGGGTTTCTATTGCTGTGAAGAGACACCCCGACCATAGCAACTCTTATAAAGGAAAACATTTATTTGGGGTGGTTATATTTTCAAAGGTTTGGTCCATTATCATCATGGTTTGACNTGGTAGCATGCAGGCAGACGTGGTGCTGGAGCTGAGTCCTACATCTTGATAGGAAGGCAACAGGAAGTGGTCTGAGACACTGGGTGGTATCTTAAGCATATGAGACCTCAAAGCCCACGCCCACAGTGACACACTTCCTCCAACAAGACTACACCCATTCCAGCGAGGCCACATCTCCTAATGGTGCCACTCCCTCTGGGGGCCATTTTCTTTCAAACCACCACAAGTGTTAATGTAAACTGAATATTGGGTCTTGCCTAGGTGTGAAGTTGTAAATGCTAACCCTTTGCTATGTATCGAAAGTGAGAGATTGCATTATAAATAGTCCATGGTTCCATCATTTNTGTTATATTAAGTGAAGAGTTCTGTAGTGGTCTCTTCTCTGTTGCTATAGCAGAAGGCCTAAATAAGGAACAGAGTCTTGTTTACCTTACAGTGTCAGAAGGTGAAAGCCCAAGACTGTGTGGCCCGGTTTGTCAGTCTGTAGTGAAGTCCTCATGTGACTGGTGTCACAATGACAGGCTGCACCTTAAAGAGATGGATGGCAAGACAGGAGGCCAGAGTCATTCAGAGACCAAGCCTGCACTTTTTATAACAAGGGGCTTTCTTGGGAATGTAGCAGGGTCTTTTCATAACTATAGTAATATTGTATTGTACAGGCTGTGCCACTTCTAAGCACTGTTACACTGAGAATCTTCTACACCAGCTTTTAGGGAATGCATACAAACCATATTCAAACTATAGCAGATCCCTATTGAAATAGCGTTGGCTTAATAAATTGTTTAAAAGTAAGAATTGCACATACTATCTTCAAGGCTAAAGACTGGAGAGATGATGGCTCAGTGATTGAGTTCTTGCTGCTCTTGCAGAGGACCTGAGTTCTATTCCCAGCACCATCTCAGGTGGTTCCCAACTGCCTGTGAGCCCCGTTCCAGATCAGACACCTTCTTCCATCAGGTGGTTCTCAACTGCCTGTAACCCCAGTTCTGGATTAGACACCCTCTTCNATCAGGTGGTTCCCAGCTGCCTGTCATCCCTGTTCCAGATCGGACAGATACCCTCTTCTGGCCTCTATGGGCACCTGCACACATGTGGCTCTCACACAGAGACATACACAAAATACACATATACTAAATCAATACAAAGCTAGATTCAAGTATCCACAGGAGAAGGGAGGCCACCTGCTGAATATGCTCTCACATACTTCCAGAATCACATACTTGTGCAAACTGTACAGATAAAGTCATGATTTTCATCGACACGGCTCCTTCCTTTCAGTGATGTCCTCCTGCCTGTTAGTCTTAGGAGGTGCTGTGTGCTTCTTGACAGAGTCTTGCTAAGCTGCAGGAGCGCTTTCATTTGGATCAGAACATGGGCACTTCCGAGCCAGACCTGAGATCTAGTCCTGGGAACTCGCACCTCTCCCTGTCCAGACAGACCCTTGATGCTGGGTCACAGACAAGCATTTCTGGAGATGTAAGTAGCCAGAGGGCATCCGCTGCCCTAGTGCTGTCCTCCACAGGGGTGGTGTGGTGGGGGAAGGAAGAAAAGAGGGGGTGGGGTTGGTGGTGACAGGATGGGGGTGTGGGGACTGGAACAGGAGCTGGAGAGTGCGCATTCCCTAGCTCATCCTCCAGATTCATTTAAAAGCCACAGCCCCGTCTTTTCTGTCAGAATGCCAAGTGCACACAGTAGGAACTTTCTCTGGCTGCATTTCTTTACAGATGCTACTGAAAAGCTAGAATACAACCCAGTTTACCTTCTCCCCAACTCAGTTTACAGCCCCGTGAATTGGAGTCACTTCTCATGAACATAAAGAACAGAGAGGTACTTCGTAAAGCTAACACGAAGGGGCNNGAGGATGGCTCAGCCTTCAAGAGTATCTCTTGCTCTGCCAGAGCCGCCCAGCACCCGTGTCAGGCGGCTCACAACCTATGACTCCAGCTCCAGGAGATCTGACAGCCAGACCTGGCCACCCCAGACACCCACTCACAGCATAGATTCATGCAGACACACACATTCATGTGCATGAGTTTTTGTTTTTGTTTTTGAAAAAGAAATTGTTTTTTATAAATTTGAAGTTGAGTATTCGTGAATTACAGCTTGTGTTTGAAACTATTTCCTGTGATTTGTATATTATTATTTCCACCTCTCCCTGGAGAAAAGCCATCCCCAAGTAGTTAGTTTTGTTAGCTTCCGGTTAGATTTATGCCTGTTAGGTGCGTGTGCTGTGAAAATGAGTCAGATGCACGCTGGCAGTAGGTCTTACCTGTTTGAAAATTAATTCCTGAGATTACTTCATTTGCATTTTGTGTAGTTATGAGTTAAGTAATGGAAATTTTGGCAAAGATATCAGTTCCATTTCATCAGTTTCATTGACCTATACACCCTTCATAAACTCTCAGATACCAGACACATTTCCCTAATATTTTTGTCTTGAATTGAATCTGGGCGGAAAGTGGTGCTAAAGTCTTTGCAAAGCAGATGAGCTGGGTTGAAGGACGCCTTCCTCCTGCTGAGTAAGTCCTTTTAACTGATGCCTCCCCATCTCACAGCCGTTTTCTCCAGCTTTTCAATTACTCGTGCTTTCCTAGAAACAAAAGCAGTTTCCTCCGTTCATTAGCAGAGTTAATTGACTTTTTTCCTCCTGTTTTTACTAGATTGGGGTACGGAGCAGATCAAACCTAGCTGAAAAGGTCAGGCTGAGTCTCCAGTATGAAGACGCCAAGAGAAGGTGAGGGCCAGGGCTGTCTGGCTGTGGCCGGTGGGCTCCAAGGATGGTCTCTTTTTCAGAATTAACCTTTGCTGCTGTGGCGACACGTG
>LZPO01008008.1:82042-93551 GCA_001675575.1 Neotoma lepida | reverse complement strand
GTATCAGTGAAGTAGCTAGGGCTCTGCAAGAGAAGTAGCCCCTTCATAAAAGTCAGGTGACAGCTTGTAGAATCCCCCAGAATGGTGTATCTCCCATCCTAGACACGCTGTTTTGAGTTAATGTGAACGAGGCTGATGGTCTGGTCTTNGAACCCAGTTTCAAAGGCTCTTTGTAAACTAAGGTTCAGTTTCCTTACTAGCCAGGTCTGGGCTGGTTTTCTCTACTTGCTGTAGATTCTCATAGGTTTTGCTTTTCACAGAATGTGTCTATTTAATCTATTTTTATTAGCATCGTTATTATTGTGGCGGTGCTGGGAACAGACCCAGGGTCACATGCATGCTTGCCAAGCTCTGCTGCCAGTGGTACTAACAGACCTGCCCAGCATGAACCATACGACCTTCTTGTCTTCCACACCCNCAAGGACGTCTTTATTNTGGATATTGGCAGTTTGTGCCCTTTTTATGCACTCTCACCAGAGACTTGTCAGGTTTCAAATTTTATTTAAAGAACTAATTTTGNCTTGTTGATTTTCACTATTATTTATGTGTTTACTGTTCTGCTTATTTCCACTTTCACCTTATTCTTTCTTCAAATCCACCACTTGGGGGTTAATTTGGGTCTCTTTCTTCTTAAGACAGATGCTTAGATAGCTGTTTTATTGTCATCACGTTTGGGGCTGAAAAATGCTTTTTACACATGTGCTGTGGCAGAATTATCAGGAATTAAAAACGGTTTAGTTTCCATGGTAACTTCTTTATTAATCTTAAATTTTTAAAGGATATTTACTAATTGCTGGGTGGTCGGAGCTTTTTAGTTGTGTTGCTGGTCTCTGGTTTTATTTTACAGTCCTCAGAGACTAGAACGTGCACCATTCAGCCATGCTTGCTTTTGGTATGTTTGGGATAAACATTCCATTTCTCTGTGAAGAGTGCGTGTTTTGCTATCAAGCTGTTAATTTTGTTTTTAGAGATTCTTACTCGTAGTGGGTTTTTGATTTGCTTGTTTATCATTTCCTGACAGGAATATTAAATCTCATTGACCCATGATAGCACTAACTATATTTTTCCTTTATAGTTCCAGTAAAATTTTGTGTCTGTGTTAGTAGGTGAAGATAAATTTAGCCTTGTATTGTATCTTTGTGTCCAACTGACCTTTTATTGTTAACTATCTCCACCTCCAATAATACCTCTTGTTTTAAAGTGTGCTTTGTCTGACAGTGGCAAAGCTGTGTAAGTCTTTCTGTAATACACTGTTTGCATGGATTATCTTTTGTCCATTGTTTTTCTTTTATTATTTAAATTGTTCTACTTGAAAACAGCATGTAGTGGGTGTTGGTTCATTGCCCAGTCAGTATCTTTATCTTCTAATTGAAATGTTTGGTGCAGTTACAATTAATCAATTATTCACGTATTTGGATTTGAATTTGCCCAAGAGTTTGTGGTTGCTGCTGTCATTAGCCTCATCTTTGTCCCACCCCCCCCACCCCTTTGGATTAATCTGATTTTTAAATTTCCTTTCCCTTCCCATTAGATCATCAGCAACAGTTCCTCAGCCACTGTCCCGTATTGGGCAGATGTGTTCCATGACCACTGGTGGATGTGCTGCACCACAGACAGCACCAACCTCTCCATGTGCTCTCTGCCCCGGTGTTCCTATACAGCTGCAAGGCTCCTGTGTCTTGGCATTTCCAGGCCCCGTGGCTGTAATTTTTTTGCAGTTCGAAATGTGGCCGCAAAATCAGCATGTCTTTTTTTCTTCACAGTTTCACAAAAGATTCACCTCCCCCAGAAATATTTGCAACTCTGCACATACATGCTTTCTTCCTTGTTGAGTACTTTTGGGAACGGAGCACTTTACAGCTTCTCCTTTACAGGTCCATTAAAGTGTTTATCTAATTATTCCTTATCAATAAAAACTCGGGAGTCAGATGTCAGGGTGAGAACATGAATGGTCACAGAAGCAGAGAAGCGACCAATGACCTCCTCTCTCTCTCATTCCTTGATCCAAAAGGCTGAGACTCTCTAAGCCCCTCCCTACTACTTCCTGTGTCTCTCTATACGTCCTTAGTCCTCCAAAACCTCTATGGCTAATTTTGGTCAGCTAGTAGCTAGCTCCACCCTCTGATTCAAAACAAACTTTATTGTCAGTCTCAGGAGTCAGAATATGATCAAAATATCTCACAGTAGCACCTAGTGCCAGCATTACCACTCTTGTGCTTTGGATGAAGGGATAAGACCGTCCTCTTCCTCTGTGTGTATATTCCTTTCAGAGTTCCTGACCATGGTGGCTTAGTTGTTACAGATGCCCTAGCGTGTGCGTGTCTTATTTCCCCACAAGTTCTACGCAATGACTGTGCTGAGTATAGCAATCTCAGGGACAGTTACATACGTTNAGGGTTTATGTCATTCTGTGTTCTCCTGAGTGTGGGTTGCTCACAAAAAGTCTGATGTTTATGCCTTCGCATTCAGGTTGGCATTTTTCCCTCACAGCTTTTAGTGGCGCCTTTGCCGTGTTTCGTTCTGTGTTTTTCCCTTTGTGTGCATGTATGTTGGGTACGCATGTGTTCATGTGTGTGCAGGTACATATGCACTCGTGTGAGCATACACGTGCAGGCCAGAGGACAGCTTCAGCTCTCATTCTTCAGGTGTCTCTCACTTCATTTTTGGAGATAGGCCCTCACTGGCCTGGACTCGCCTTAATGGTCAGGCTGGCTGACCAGTAAGTCCCAGGTATCCACACATCCACAGCTCCCCACACTGCATTACAGATGCACGCTGCCATGCCCAGTTCTTTACACATGGGTTCAGAGAATCAAACTCAGGCCCTCATGCATACAAGGCAACCAGTTCACTGACTGAGCATCTCCCCAGCCCCTTCCTTGTACTTTTGGTTCCCTGACTTAAAAGGAGGTTCTTTCTTCTCTGGCCATGTCTGTTTGCAGTTCTAACTGCTTCTTGTGTTTGGATATCTATTTCTTTCTCTTAAGTTTGAGGGATTTTTAGCCCTAATCTCACTGAATAGATTGTCAAAGCCTTTAGAGGTTATCTCAGCTCCTTATGTGGTGGTTTGGTCTCTTGAACATATCTCAGAGTTTTTGGAAGTTTGGGTCATAGTCGTTAAAGGGTTTTCTTCANTTGTGTCTGCATGCACTGTCTCGACCTTNTCATCCCTCCCCGAAGTGTGTTCTTGCGTGATCTTGTTTACGGATGCTGCACTCAGCTGTCTTTGCTATTTAACTGATTGATTTTTAATTTGCATAATTTATGTTCGGTTCTCTTTAGTGTCTGTTTTCTCCATGCTGTGCATGTCACTGACCATTGCAACACGTGGGTGACTNTCTTGTCTGGGTCCTGAGATGATTTCTTTTCTTTATTGAGCTGCTGACTTGAATCCTATACATGAGCATCGCTTCCTTTCAGAAGAAGGACACTGGAATCCTTTTCCAGCACATCAGCTAACTCATCTTATTTCTCGGGTGTTGGGGTGTCTTGGTGGAGTGCTGTCTCCTAATGGAGGCCGGCTTGTGCTTTTTGTGTTCCCTTCTGTTTTACACATCTAATGGTATGTACCACATCCTCTGTTCTTTGTTTTTGTTTTTTTTTTTTTTTTTTTTTTCCTTTCCCCTCTGCTTTGTTTGTTCATTTTACATAAAAACTCCTGGTGAGTTGTCATTGGTCAGGCAGTGCTGTGAGCAAGAGGGAGCTGACCGAGGGAACAGGTGGGGTGGCGTGCCAGTCCCCATGTCAACTGCAGCTTCAGATACTTGAGCACCTCATTGTGTCTCAGGTAGGTCCTTACGATGCTGGTTGGAGAAAATGTAGTTTATAGGTTTTTTGGGGACTGAGAGTATCCACATTTAAGTGGTGAGGTGAGGGAGAGGATGGGAAGCGGAACGTAAAAATGAGAGGAAAGTATATGATTAGCAGGATAAAAACAGTAGAAGATATTGTGTATTAGGTTTGGAGAAAGGAAGGACACACATAAAAGCTTTTCCATGATTGTACATACCAAATACACTAACGTACAAAAGCATAAACACAATCAAAATTAAAAATAATAAGATTTAAAGCAACCGTCCTAATGCTGTGACCCCTTAGTANAGTCCCTCATGTGGTGGTGACCCCCAACCATAATTGTTTTCATTGNTGCTTCATAACTGTAATTTTTCTACTGATATGAGTTGTAATGTAAAAATCTGTGTTTTCCAATGGTCTTAGGTGACCCCTGTGAAAGAGTTATTTGACCCTCCAAAGGGGTCATAACCCACAGGTTGAGAACTATTGATTTAAAGGATTGCTTTTTGTTTTTTTTTTAAAGACAAGGTTTCTCTGTGTGACAGCCCTGGCTGTCCTGGAAGGATTACTATTTCTAAAATAAAAAGGCAGCAAGATGAACTAGAAGGTACTAAGCCCTTTGTCAGTGTGTTTCCTGGTTGGAGAAGTGTGGACTTTTTTTCCATTGTTTGTTTTTCTAATCAGAATCCACAGGTTGTAGCAAGGAGGGCTGCTAGTCCCAGGATTTCAGCTGAGTTAAGCCACTGTGTCCTCTGGAGGAGTTTTGGGCCGACTGTTTTCTGCCAGGCTCCCCCAATCAGATTTCCTCGGGCCTAACATTACAGCCCTGCCAAACGGGGGCTCAGTTGGTGTGCAAAGCCCATGTTTCAGGCTCNAAGAGTGTGCAGAGCCCACCCACCTGTGTTTACTTTGTCCAGTCTATCAAGATGCCGCATCAAGTTCTGCCACCAACTTCCTGTGGCCCTGATCTGAGGGTCCCCACGTAGCTTGTCCTGGCTGTGGTACTGTTCTGTGGTGCAGATCCTTGATCCTCCCAGCAGGGGCAGGGGCTGAGGGATGGTGAGCCTTGCTTCTCTCCATCTCAGACTCCCGTAAGGTGCTGTGCTCACAGCTCGCTTTTCCTCACAGCACGCTCAGCTCAGCCTCTGGTTTCGGTTTCCAGTGGTGCAGACCATTCTCCCAGTTTTCTGCCCCNCCAGTTCTCAGGGTGATCAGTGCCCAGAGTCCTTGAACACACTTCCCTTGGTGAGACTGAGTGCCGCACAAGCGCACCTTGGTGTGACTGGGACACCAACTAACCTCTCTGTAGNTCTTTGTCTTCTCTGTAGGTGGCTGTTTGTCATGACTTCTCTCCCATCCATTCTCATAATCTCATAGACGTGGCCTTATAATCTGGGTCATCTGACCCAGGCTACAATGTAAGGATTCCTGCAATGTAACGTGCCCTTTCTCCTTCACTGCTGGCAAGGGTCTCTTAACTTGCAGCAGCTCTGTTCCAATGCACCAATGCACTTCTCTTTGTGTTCATGCTGGAAGAGTAATCTGTAATTTCATCAATTTTTCTTTATACAAGTTGTAAAAGCTTAATTGCTGTCTGAAAAGCTGCAGTGTATGAATCACTTGTGGGTCTGCCTCTGTTGTCTGTTGTTGCTGTTGGCTTCTCGCCATTAGCTGTCAGTGGAGTGCTGGCTGTATGAATGAGGGATTGTAAAAGCGCCAGCTGAAATATTCTTCTAGAGATGAGTTGATGTTCTTCTGGAAGGCAGGTGACAACATGGGAAAGTTGCCTGCTCACCTGGGGGTTTTGAATTCCAAGTTCTCTCTCCCGAACCCTGCAAGGCATGAAATATCTGCTTACTGTTTAGGCTGCTAGCAGCTGGTTTTGGCTTTATTTCTNAGTCTTGCTCTGTATAGATGCAACTTAGGAAAGGCAAAAGCCTGACTAGGAACATCCTGGGTGATGTAGAGCCCACTTCACCATTCATTTCCTCCAGCCCCATTTGTGTGGACTGCCTTGGTATCTGCACTCCATGCTAGCCTTGAGATCCCAGGCAGCCCATCTGTTTAGCCTACAGGCCTCACGCCTAGGTTGACAAATGCCTTTAGAGGAGACACTGGCTGTGATGGTCACCTCTCTTGTATCTTTGCTTTTCCCGGAACCTCAGCCCTCCAGCCCTGACAGCCCATCAGTCTTGGTGCTTTTGAACATCTGGGAGTTTGTATTTGTTTTGGTTTCATTTTGTTCAGTGTTCATATTTGTTCTCAGCAGGAGAGCTGGGTCTGGTACAAACTGCTTCTTCACAGCTGGAAGTGTAAGTCTGCATCCAAAGAGTTTCTGAATCGTATTTGGAGCGTCTGGTGTTAACTGCCATACGGTTTCCATTCTGCAGGATGCCGTGTCAGCCTTGCTTGCAAGAACTTCAGCGGAGCTATTGGCTGTGGAACAAGAACTGGCCCAAGAGGAGGAGGAGGAAGAGGAGCTGAGGCCTAAAGGACANCTGGGTCCAGGGGGAGATTGGTAAACAGCCACTGCCTTTCTCGGGGGACTCCATTCTTAGTTTCTCAGAAGCTTCTGGGCCTTTGCAGGCTCATATCTTAGTTTGGAACTATGGCAAACAGTGTGACCTCAGGGAGTGCTGGCTGTAGTGTCTCTTCCGGGACACTAGAGTGTTAGAGGAAGAAATGGCGAGATTGTGACAAAGTCAACACATGGGTTGTGCTATTTACTCTTGCTTCTGGTGATGCTGTTCACTACATTTCTGTGCTTTTGTTTTTTTGTCTAAGCTATCTATTTAAAATGCTGTGGTACCTTATTATAGAGCAGTGGTTCTCAACCTGTGGGTCAGATCCCTTTGGGAGTCAAACAACCCTTTCACAGGGGTCACATATCAGATATCCTGCTTATCAGATATTTATATTATGATTCATAACAGCAAAATTACAGTTATAAAGTAGCAACAAAATAATTTTATGTTTGGGGGTCACCACAACATGAGGAGCTGTGTTAAAGGGTTGCAGCATTAGGAAGGTTGAGAACCACTGTTATCAAGTCATAGCTAGGTAAATGTGCCTGTCTTTTTTCATTTTCTTTCTCTCTCTTTTGACTAGGAATATCATTTAGGCCATTCTTAGGCAAAGTTGCTGTTTAGNAAAGAGCATCCAAGTAACCACTGTAGTATTGGTCTCTTCCCTGATCACTTTACTCTTCTCCTCTGTGTGACTAGCCCATAATTTAAGGATGTGTATCTATATGTCTCTGCATGTGAAGGCCATCTTCTCAGGTTTTCACTATATTCTCTAAAATAAGTTTTAGTGAATGCTTCCATTTTGAGTATCTTCCTTATATAAACACATTTGGATTAATTTTTATGTATGGTTGTACTGTTAGGTGTGGTTGGACTACTGTTAACAGGTATGGGCTGCACCTGTGTGGATGTATGCATGCAAAAATGGAACATTAGAAACTCAGAGTGATGAAGGTCACAAATGGTCCTGTCAAGGACATTTGGAAGGAAGGCTCCAGCAGTGTTGTAAAAGGTTTGGAGACACTCAGTGAGCAACGTCTGCACTGGAGAGGGATGGAAAGGTTTATCGTAGTGTCTCAGGCACTGAGCTTTCCTCGTGCTTGTAAGGCACAATTTACCTCACATTTCCAGGAATACACTTAGTAGGTTAAAGAAAGGGTGGGGGGACTTCCAGTTCACTGTAGTCCTNACTGGTTCTCCCTCGTGTTCATTTCATGGCTAGACATTTAATAACTAGTCTGTGTCAATCTGCCAATATGTCACCAACTGCAATTAAGGCTTGACATTTAGAAGTCAGTGAAAGACTTCTTTCTATTCTTAGGACATGAAACACAGCAAAGCCTGCTGTGTTGCACACCTTCACAATACTCCTACTGTNTACACTCTGTATACACTATGGTCGTATTCTTTTAAAATATTTTCCAAAATTTTTATGTTATGCATATGGGTGTTTTGTCTGCTTATACATGTGCACCGTGTGCACGCAGTGCCCTCAGGTGCCAGAAGAGGGCCTATGCCCCTCTGGATCTGGAGTTACAGAGGGTTGTGAGTCACCACCCAGGTGCTGGGAACCAAACCTGGGTCCTCTGGAAGAGCAGCTAATGCTTTTAACTGCTGAGCCATCTCTTCAGCCACTTGGTCATATTCTTGTCACCACCCAAATCCCTGCCNCAGCTTTTGTTAATGAGCCTGTGAGGCTGTGAGTCATCTGATAGCTCAGGAACAAACACTTTACACAGGTCCACGCCTGCCTGATGATGAACAGTTAGTAATGGGTAATCCTNATGTCTGAGCTAAAAATAACCNACTGTTNTATGATTAATTATGTAATCAACTGAATAGTACCAAGTTAGTGAATGTCACGTTTTTACATACTGAAATTAAAATTTGTATGTGGTCCGTGAATATTTCTGTTGAAAATCTGGAGACTTGGTCAAATTTCATCACTTTTAACATTAACATTAAAATTAGCATTTTTGTACCATACTGTGGTGATTTTGCTCTGGATTCCTGGAACATACAATGAGAATTTATTTTTCTTGATCTACTTAGCTAAGAACTTCCTCTGTCACAGTACGTCCTGAGTCGCATGTATGAATCTGTTACTTCTCTGGTAACGGGTTAACATGCCAGTCACACTGCATGGAGACTGAAAATGGCTTTTGGTTTTTGTTTTGTTTTGTTTCACCATAGCTTAACAATGCTAAGAGAGGCCTCTGATGAAACCGTGGCTGCTAAAGAGGCTGAAGTTCACATGGCAGAGGGCAGCCGCTGCACAGGAGACCCGAGTTCATGTACTAGCGGGCGTGAGACGAGTGCAGACCAGTGTAGGAAAGAAAACAATTGTGCTGAAGACCCTGGTCGGCCAACTGGAATTCCCACCCTGGTAAATGTTCTGCCACCCTCTGCTAAAACAAAACCCTGTAGATGCCATGTGCTCAAGGGGTGCTTGTCTTCTCTTTCGAGTACATTCTAAATCAGGAGTTGGGCCCCGAAGCTGGCTATGAAAGGCTTTTATGGGAATATCAACAAGAGCATTGAAAACATTTTACAGTTTTCACATGGGCTCAGAAGCTTCATTTTTCCTTTATATTTGGCAGAAACAATGCTCACTGCTATCTCTATAAATGTTCTGTGAGTGCTTATTAAAAGTATTGTCTGGGGCTGGAGATGGAGCCAGATTGGTCCAATGTTTACAGCCCTGGATTGGATCCCCAGTACAACTGTAACCCAAGTACTCAGGAGGTATAGGCAGAAGGATCATCAGCTGTGTGGTGAGTTCAAAGCCAACCTTGATATACAAGGCTCTGTCTCAAAACAAACAATGATCAAAAACAAACAAAACAACAACAAAAAAAACCCAAATATTTTCTGCCCCAGATGTGGGGATTCCTACAATCTCAACCCTCAAGAGGCTGATGCTGAAAGATCACAGGTGCAGGCCAGCCTGGGCTCCACAGCAAAACCCTGTCTCAAACAAGTATTTTTCTGTTTTAGAGAAATCAGGGATCAGGGGCTACTTAATGGTATCAAGTTTCAAAATCTATTTCATTGTTGAACATGAAGTAAAAATTTGAAGTTCATCTTGGCTGGCTGGAGTTCCAGCTGANACCTGCTCTGAAAGATGACGGTGACTTGGTTAGGCACAAGTGTAACGAGTCTTTCTCTGTCCCACCAGCCAAATAATGACAAATAATGACATGAGACGTCTTACTAATTATAAAAGCTTGGCCTATAGCTTAGGCTTGTTCCTAACTAGCTCTTATAATTTAAATTAACCCACATTCTACCATGTGGCTTTTACCTCTATCCCATTCTATGTGTCCAACTTGTTCTGCATCTGGCTGGCTTCTCCACCTTTCTTCTTCCCAGAGTCCTCTCTGTCTTCAGAAGTCCCAGCTAACCTCTTCCTGCTCAGCTATTGGCCATTTAGCTTCTTAATTACACCAATCACAGCAATACATCCTCACATAGTGTACATATATCCCACAACATTTCCCCCTTTTTGTCTAAATAAAAAGAAAAGGTTTTTAACTCTAACATAGAAAAACTATATGCAGTAAGAACAATTATCTGGTATGAATTACATTCACAATGTCCAGTCCATTTGTATTTGGCAAATTTGGAGAAAATACTGTATTATCTATCTTATCTTGATGAATTTAAAGTTTTATACCTAAACCATTTTTTGTCATAACTTGTATTACCATCCTCAAACTAACTTTTTAGACCTCAAAACATTTTCATAGACAACTTAAGCTTCTATGCCTCTTAGCCTTATATACTTTATACCTCTTTTGTGAGTTTATTTTCTGAATTTGCTAACAAGGAAAACTGTAACTATAACTATCTTGTTTTCAACTCCATCAGAGACCTGAGAAGGATATACTATTACCTGAGTAAACAGGAAGTGTAGAGCAAACAACTTCCAAAACTATAGAAATGACAGCAGCAGCTAGCTGTCTGGAGAGTCACCCAATGTTCCTCTGTAATGTTGGAGCATCCATCTTCAGGCTACAGGCCTAGAATATCTGACAGACTTAACTGTGAAGTGGGAATTTTGAAGGACTGTCCTGCCTTGTCTTGGCAAAGTTCAGCAGTCACTTTCTTTTGTGTCCTGCTTGTCCAGTTTGAACAGTATACTGTCAACAGTTAAGGCAAGGGCAGTTTCTTGCCCAAATGGCTAGCTTTGCCACATTGAAAGCAAACTCCATATGGTGATTCTTTGATACCTATCATCCTTTTTTGAAGTAAATTGGTGCTGCCGGGAGTAGACATGTCTCACTGTCGTGAAAAGCCTTATGTTATTAAAGCATTTTAAATGCCATATTCTGTAGGTCTTCGAAGTGTTTGAAGTCCATCTATCTATCTAAAATATATTTCTATATGACCTTCAAAACACACCTAACATGACTACAAGTTTGATTGTTATAGATGACTAACTACTAACCTTAATTTTCCTAAATAGTTTATCAGAATAACTTTTAAGGACTAGAACTTTACATTACATTTTTAAATGAGTTGCATGGGTATAATACCTTAAACAAGAGTAGAAACATATATACAGTATAGCAAAAATAACCTTAAATTTGTATCAATATATAAAAACCTATAACAATGTAAAATATTTGAAACTAATGGTTGTTCAAAAGTAGACTCAATAACCCCATCATTTCTATACTGCATCCCCCTTTTTCCCTTCAGAAAGAGATCCCTGAACCTAATCTCCTTTGTTCAGCTTTTTTCCTGACCATGACCAATAACAACTTGTAACCAATTCCCCTATACCATAACAAACATCTATAGCCTATCAATATTGACCAAAAACCACCCGCCCCACCTCTTGGGAATGTAGGTGTTGTGTTCTCTAGACTGCTTCCTGTTGTCTGGGGGCAATGGCATCTTTGTGGGACCCTGAGAAAATTGGGTCCTAGGAGAGCTAGCTGTAAAATTTGTTGTCCAGCCTCTGTGTAATGGGAAAGTGCAAGGCTTATCTGAAGTCCTGACTGGAGTAGCACGTGAGGCTGGACCATCTCAACTAGCAGCTTGGAAGTTGTTCTGAATGTAGAATTTTGAGGAAACTGCAACAGAGGCTTCTGAGGCTGGATCACCTGGAATACTTGTTTTCATTGGTGTTTGGTCCTTTTTTTCCTGAAAACACACAAACTTTTAAAGGTAACACATATATC
>LZPO01008008.1:59675-70704 GCA_001675575.1 Neotoma lepida | reverse complement strand
ATACTGCCCTGTATCTATTCAAGTTGTCATGGCACAACCTTGAATAGTTCTTCCCGTGAAAAATTAGTCATGTGACACAAATGTTCCCTCTTGGTGCCTTCAGCCTANGTGTACTCTCCAGCATCCTTGGGTGGACTCACCTCCTTTGCCTTCTCCTCATCATAGTGCCCTATAAGTCCACCCCTCCTTGGCAACAGTTTCTATGGGCTCATTAAGGCTTGCTGGCCTTTTGCAACCGACTTTCACTTTTGCCTGACCCTGTACACTCTGAGACTCAAGTATTGCACCTTTGTTTAAGGGCGAAAGATGGATGCAGCAGAGTGATGAGGAACTGACTGGTGGGGCTGTTGGTGGCCCTTGGGCTTAGGCGTGGCTGTGGTGTGAGTACCCAGAGTCCACCCTGCCCTTGGGGACTCTGGAACAAGCTATAGGAGTAGCAGCCGAGAANGTTCCTAGTGTCCTTGTGTAAAGCAAAGCTGTACTTGTGCCTCGGTTCCCTTGGACTGTTCTGAAGTGGAGACTTTCTGTCATTGTTGCCACCCTCTCAAGGTGTCACATCTGGGAAAGGAATGGCAGTAAAAGGNCAGGAGTAGCCACTTAATGATGTTTATATAATCCTTTTCTGACCAGGAAAGATTTTTAAACTGCTAAACTGTGTGGCTAGGACCAGCAGCCTTGGCTGCTGACTCCGCCCACCTCAGCTTTTCAACATGGCGGGGGCACCCAGGAGAGCCATGCTTACCCGCCAACTCTGGGGTCCATGCTGCCNTCAGGGTAGTGTGCAGCTGGCCCATAAACCCTTTCTGTCTGTATGAGTGAAGGCTAAATCCACCATGCAGTGCGCTGCACAGTTAAGAGAACATCATTAAGTGGCTTCTCCCAGGTCCGAGTGCCTGAGACTCCTTGTTTGTTTGGATTTTCCCTACATCACACCAGCCTATTACACAGCTCTTAGAAACATCAGGCAGGTCTGCAAACAATATGAAATGGAAGTAACTCCATCGTGAGTTACCTCTTTGGAGATTGTCATCTGGTCTAACAATTACATGATCTAGGAGGTAATTCTGTTTGTAGAATTACCTAATTATTAGCATTTTATTATCCGTATCACAGGTTCCTATATCACAGTGGGTACTGGCTAAAGTACCTGCCTAGTGTATCCCCCGTGCATGCTCAGCACCAGTTACCACACAGGTGCTCCTTGAATCTCACAGGCCATGCGATTCTGCAGTCTCAACCCAGCCATAACTGAGGACAGTGAATGTGGTTACTTTGCCAACAGTTAGCTAACGCTGCATCAAATGTGTTTTCCTCACAGAACAGGTCCTGTGCAACACACAAGGTGATGTGCACATATATAAGACACATCTGAGCCCTGGAGCTCAGAACTGCCTGGAAACCCTGGAGAGCAGACCTCTCCAGGTTGGATTTAAACACTCCAAGAGGTGCTGGCATGTAAAGTGCATGAGGCTCTGGCCTGAGGGTGCACACCTGTAATCCCAGCACTAAGGAGGTAGAGGCAGAAAGACCATAAGTTCCAAGGCTGTCCTCTGCTACATAGCAAGTCCAAGGCCAACCTGGGCTACATTAAACCTGGTCTCAATAAAACGAGACTTCCCAAGAGTCAAGACGTGAGTTGTAGCTCAGGGTCGAGCACTTGCCCCACACATGAGAGGACTTAGGCTCTGTACCGTACGATAGGGGAAGAAAGTCAAAGGGGTGATGGCCAAGATCTCCGGTGCTTTGCCAGGCTTCCCATTCCAGCTTTGGACACTTAAAGACTAAAACCTTAGAATTCTCTTCAGTAAAATGATGCTTTATCTCATCACTAATCTGTGGTCGTTTTACTCTTAAATGATGGCTCGCATGTGTCTAGCCTTGTGGTGTCTATTGGTGGCTGTAGTCATTGGCATGGAGAGGAAATGCCATTATCTCAAGAGAATCCCAAGCTGTGCTTTCTGCTGGTCTTGGTTTCAGAGTCATTTTGCCACCAAGATAATGAGGGAAGGAGGAAGAATCTCTGGTGATTGTTTGAGAGCCCGAGATAAAGACATTTTCACTGACGGAAGTGGGAATAGATGCCACGGCCCTAAGGCATGCGCACCCCCCCGATGTGGGCAGGTCCTGTGCTCTGATGCCTCTCAGAGGCCCCACCCTTAATGTTGTTACAAGGGCAGTTAAATTGCACCATGGGGTTGGGAGGCCAGAGTTCCCCTCCNAGACANTGTCAACCCCTCTGCCTTGTGACAGCATTACAGCAAGCAGCGCGGGACTCACTAAACAAGACACATTTATCCTGCTTTAAAAATGCCTCGAGTCCCTGAGCACAGAGAGTTTTTGTCTTTATTTTTACCAACTCTGTGGGTAGATAAACTATTTGTATCATGTACTTTTTTTCTCTTCAACTGAACTTTAAAATAAACAGCTCTGAAAATCCAGACTGTTCAGCTGTGACCCCTTCATTATGGCTGCAGAAGTGTGCAGTCACCTCTGGTACATCTTCTGCTGGTTCTTCACCTTCACACCCACTGGGCAGTGTGCACGTGGGCACGGCAGCCTGTACACATGCACACATGTGCATACACACACACACACACACAAACAGCCCTTTCACTTCACTGGGCAGTGCTCACATTGGCACGGCAGCCTGTACAACACACACACACACATACACACACACGCATACACAGCCCTTTTATTTTCACCATTTCCCTGCAGTGCTGGAGATCTGTGATTTTCCTCGGGTCATCATAAAGTACCTAGCGATGACCCTCCCAGTTCCCATAAAAATATAAGCCTCCTAGAGAAGCAGCGGCTCAGGCCAGCNNCAGACCCTGGATCGGCCTCCCTGTAGGCTCTGGGGTCGTCCTCCATAGGCCACCATGTTGGCAGTGGGAAGTCTCGTTTATAGCTTACAATAAAAACCAAATGTCTGTGCCTCGGATTGTACTTCCCCTTAGGAAGCAGAGTGAGAAGCCGAGGGCTGTAAATTTAGACAGCTGTGTTCCTTGTCCCATCAGGCTTAACGTGGCTGTAAGCACGTCACTGGACCTTTCTGCAGGTCAGGCTCGCTCGTGTAAACTGAAGACTAACCAATCCCTTCTGGAGTCGAAAGCATAGAAGTGAAGAGGACTCTGTTCTTCCAGAGAAGCCTATTTCTTTTCCTCCTCAGATTGTTTCCCTGTCAACAGGCCGAAGTGCTAGAGGATTTTGGGTTTTTTTGTTAACTTCAAGTGATACATATCTAACACTTTTGAAAGTTAGGCTACACTGAAAAGATTGCCAAAGATATTAATATTCTGTTCTGTCTTGTTCCCTTGAAAGTCCCGGGTGCTCTCATTGTGTGGGGGAAGCAGAAAACGAGCAAGTCCCATAATGGCTGCTNAGGAAGAAAGGGCAAGGCAGGCCAAGGCCTTGAGGTGACTCCATGAGGAGGGGAAGGTGGCTGGAAGTGCAGAGATGGACCAAAAGAGAGCAGGAAGCTGACTGAGCAGTCCTGCTGCAGTGTGCACAGGGCAGTGTGTCTGTCACCTGGTNTGGAAGGAGCAGGAGTCTGTCAGTCCTGGCAGCTCCCCCAGGCGCTGTCTGATCAGCTCCACTTCCCCAGGCCCTGGGGAGACTGGGAAGGAAGTCACCCTGGAAGGACACCAGAATTTGCCAGTGGAGTCATCCTCTTAAAGCAGCTTTCAAAAAATAAATGAATAAATAAATAAAGTCAAATCCAGCCCACATACCGTAGACTCCCTTGTCCACAGCCACGTACATGGTCTCAGTTATGCTTAATAAGCTAGACATGTTAAATAGAAAACTGCAGAGATGAAGGACTCGTAGCTCCAGGTGTTGTAATGACTGTTCCACTCTGTTACTAGTTACTGCCCATCTCTCACTATACTAGTTATCTAGTTACTGCCCATCTCTACTGTACCAGAGTCATAAGTCCACCTATACCCTCAACTGTATTTGGTCAAAAGCAATGCATGCAGACTCAAAGTTAAAAGTGAGAGGCCGCCGAGGTGGTGACTCAGTGAGTAGAATCCTTGGCAGTCAAACATGAGACCTGACTTGGGATCCCCAGCACACATGTAAAAAGCCAGGAGTAGAGGCATGTGTGGGATCGGCTGTGCTGGGGATCNGCATTATGGGGACCCCTCCTGCTCAGTTCTATTACCAACTAAAAGCCCCCCTAATTTATTTTTCTCTTTCTGCGTTTCCCCCCTTGTTTGTCTTTTTATTGGAGTTGGGGTTGTTGCTGGTTGTTGTATTTGGTTTTATTGGTGGGGTGGGGGGAGGTTGAGCTTCATGTAGAGCTCAGGCTGGCCTTAAATTGATGGCAATTCTCCTGCTTCAACCTTCGGAGTACTTGAATTATAGGCAGGAGCTACCTCATCTGGCTTGTTTTTATTTAGTTATTCATTAATTCATTTGTTGGTTTGTTTTTGAGACACAGTCTCTCTATATAGTCCAAGCTTTTCTGCAGCTTGGCTGTCCCAAACTTACAGTCTTCCTAGTCAGCCTCCCAAGCTACTGTGCCTAGCTCTTAAAAATATTTTTTAATGTTAAGTTGAAAAAAAAACTTGTTAACCCAAGAAAACATTAATTCTTTTTAATTTTTACAATTATTACACTTTCTACTCTTTTCTGTTGTTTTTCTCATTCCTTAAACTTTATCTGTTTTGTTCACAACTCTACCCTACCCTCTGATAGAGCACATAGTCCACAGGAATATAGCAGGAATGACTGAACACTGAGATAGTAGGCTTAATGATGTGTTGACGCAGACTCCAAGTGATTTACGTGTGTCAGCTCATTTGAACTCCAAACCCTTTGAAGTACTCCCACAGAAACAAAGGCCCAAGGACTAACCATACCCCTTACTCAGACTCAGAGCTAGGAAGTACTCGAAAGAAAATTTGGAATCAGACAATCAGCCGCAGGGTCTGCCATCCTCACCACTAACATAGACAGTCCCTACTGAAGGGGGAACATACGTATTTGCTGATTAGGTGACCGAATGAATGCAAGGTGGAAGCAGCCATTAATGAGCAATATTATTGGCCCATTTGTATTCAAATATATATACAATATACATATATAATGCAAAGTATCTAAGTGTCATCANCAGTGNCAAAAGGGGACTAAGGGGATATGGGCACCGATGGTGTTCCCTCTGTCCCTTCACCTGCAGCAGGTTATGTGGTGTGTTCCTGTGTGAGGGTCCTGGACCTCTAGACTTACATATGCCATTGCCCAGTAGGTCGGGTGCACTTTAGTGAAGCCCTTTAACTCGCTAACATAGGGAAGAAAGGGGCTGAGAGGTAGGAAAGAGTTTGCAAATGTATTTGCCAAAATGTTACCGCTTCAATTTCTTGCAGAAGAGAGGCTAGTNGTTTTTCATTTTTACGTGTTTGTTGTTTATAGTTTTTGTTGTTGTTTCGTTTTGTTTCTTGTTTTTGAGAGTTCTCAGGTTTTCCAGACGTAAACATTTTAAACATGATTAAAATAACTCACCTCTGGATTAGGCAGTGCCTCCTCCCCTTGGCATGAGCTGAGCATGTGGGTGTTGTCCCCGTCTGCCCAACAAAAGACGTGCTGGACTGCGCGGCCTGGCTTCCCAGCTTAGCCTTGNAACATGGTTTCGGGTTTCTAATCAAGACTCTTATCTGTTGCCCCATTTTTATTTCCTGTGCCAGGCTGAGCAGACAAAGGAAGAGCAGAAGCAAGACCTGAATGCAGAGAAGTTGATGAGGCAGGTCTCCAAGGACGTGTGCCGGCTGCGGGAGCAGAGCCGGCAGGTGCCTCGGCAGGTGCAGTCCTTCAGGTAAATGGCTTCATGGGACCAGCTGGGTGCTGTTCCCCTCCTGTGGTGTGAGTGCACAAGTGTTCACCTCAGGACTAAGGGAGAGTTGCCACTGTGTCTGTCCCTGGTGTGAATATAGTTGTACACGTGCTGCATCCTGAGGTGACACCCACTGAGCCGGGCTCCCCAGGAACCCAGAACTTCTTATCATNGTGAATGCATCTCATTGAAAAAGCTTTGCCTGGGATATAGAGAGAANACAAAAGTCATAGATCTTTGAGGAACTTTGTCCACTCATTTTCTGGACATTCCTTGGGTCCCGTCCTCCCCTCTCCACACACAGACACACCTTGTACTGTACTGATACACGGTACAGCAAGAGAACACACACTTCCTGCTNCTCCAGAGGACCTCCAGTCTGAAAGGACAGGGTTCCATAGTGCCATGTGGAACTATTTCAGTGCCGTGTGGATAAGTAGGGATTATGAGCGCATACAGGAAGAATTTCCGTCTGTGGAGGCCAGGTATACAGGCACTACAGGTCAGCTCAAAAGAAGGCATCATTAGAGTCCATGGTGGCAGGATCCCACCAGACCTTCAGGCTGTGGTGGCTGTGAGGAACAGCACAGACAGAGCCTGGGCATCAGGCCCAGCCCCATCAGCTCCCCAGTGTGTAGCAGAACTGCCCCAGGCGAGCTTGTCAGGTAGAGTGGGACTCAGACTCCACAGGGCCTGGATGCCACACCAGAAGATTTCAGTTGTGGCTTTGGGCACTGAGGGAGTCTGTGAGGGGCAGGTGTTGGTGGAGGAGAGTGAGACTGAGGCAGAGAGCCGAGAAGAGAAGGTTCACGGTGAGGACTTCCTGCATCCTGCGTCGGCATAGCCTGGGTTAACCATGCTCTAGGACAGCCCAGGTAACTCCAGCCAGTGGACAGTCAGAAATCAAACTGAAAGAGAGGTTAAGGGTCACACNGAGAGAGAAAAAGAGGAGCCTGTAGGTTCAGTGTGGTGGTTCCCATGGTGGAAACGGGCGACAAGTCCAAGCAAGTGGGGGACGGTGACCAGGAGAGGACACCTGCTGGGTACTGGCAGAAATAAAAAGGANTGCTCCAGAGCTAGGAGGAGAGTNTGGTCCTGGAGCTGAAGGACTGGAAAGGACAGAGTGTTGGACACTGAACCATAACAGAAGAGAGAATTAAAATGTCCCCAGATCGTGTGACATGGAGGCCTCAGAGACCGTATCAGTTGGTCAAGTGATAGGAAGATCACAGGAAAAGGTTTTCTTTACATGGTTTATGTTCATCTTAGTTTCAGCTTAGGTTTTGCACAGAGACGTCCTTAGAGAGCATCTCAGCTTAGGCCAGCAAGATGGTTCAGTGGTCNGAGGTGCTTGCAGCCAAGCCTGCTGACTGAGTTCAGTGCCTAGAACCCATGTGGGGGATGGAGAAATCTAGTTCCCATGAGCTGTCCCCTGACCTCCTCACAGGCACTGTGACATGCTCACCCACACACAGATTCTCCCTCCCCTTCTCTATCTCCCCTCCCTCCCCTTCTTTCTCTCCCCTCCCTCTTTCTCACACGCGTGTGTACACACACATACACACATACATACACATGCACATGCGCACTGACACACAAATCAATGTAAAAAAGAGAAAGAAAGCTCGCTTTTAGGTTGTGGAGAGAAGTCTGGAGAAAGGCTATCTGGGATCTGGAAAGGAGGGACTCATGGTGGATGGGGAGAGCTTTGAAGGGTGGGAGCCGGCGTCAGGCAGGTGAGGCTTCAGAGCAGGGACAGGAAGCTGAGGTGCTGAAGGTCCTATATGTAGGGGTTTCCCTGCCCACGGTGCTCGGTGCTCGACAGCCAGTGTGGCTGCCTGCAGGAAGTGCTACTGCTTGGTGTTTTAGCTATGGCGTGGTGGCAGGAGCCCTTCCTGCCCAGCATGCTTCAGTCTTCCACAGAAAGCAACACTGTCAGCTGTGAAAATCTTAAACTTCCAGTTGTTAAAATGCAATTAAAGAGTGCATAAACATTCTTATTTCCCATAAGAAACCCATCTGTCCTGCCTGGGGTGATGGCACACGCCTCTTATCCCAGCAGGACAAAGGCAGAGATGGGAAGATCTCTGTAAGTTCAAGACCAGCTGGTCTCCGTAGTGAGTTCCAGGGCAGCCGGGGCAACATAATGAGACCCTCTCTTGGGGTAGGGGGGGCGAGGGAGAAACCAACCCCTTGATATCACAGGCAGGTGATGAGAAGGAGCACGAGGGAGTAAGATCAGACACACCATGGGGCACTGCGGGACACCTGTGACAGCTGAATGTGCCCCTTGGTGCCTGGGTGGTGAGAGATGAAGGCATGGCAGCGGGTGAGGCACAGGCACAGCCCTACCACAGCCTCTTGTTCCGTGTGGAGCCCGGAGCCCAGTGTCCCTGGTGCTCAGGCAGGTCAGCAGGGATTCCTTGTGGCTCTTCTAAGGCAGGCGCTGTAACTGACCACGTAGTTAAATCCTTGCAGGTTTCATCAGCGCCTTGTGGCCTCCCAGATATCATGACATAGTCTCTGGCCTCTTTAACATCTTTACTCATCTTTTAGGGAACTAGCCAATCTTAAAGGAAGCTGTATCATGAAATAACTCTGTCCACTGTCCTGCTTTTCATTCTGGCTTTTCTCTCTCCATCTGCACTGTTTCTTGTGTGTTGGAGTGGGGAGCTCAGTCCTACCCCTTAGCTGCCAAGCGCAGCTCAGTGTGGGACACACCCTCATGCATAGGATTGGTAGTATGCTCTGCATGTGATAAGCTGCTGTCATCGTTGGTCACTGTACAATCCTGAAATCGGATTTTTCCCATCATTTTCTAACATGAATACCGTTCTGCCCCATCCTGGCAGGTCCCCCTTTGGCTCACGGGGTGGTTTTCCTCCTAAGATAGTCAAGTGGGGGCTGGGAAGATAGTTCAGTGAGTAATACTTGCCATTCAAGCTTGGAGGCCTGAGATCAGTCCCCCACCACCCGCCTGTGAAAGCTAGATGACCTGTAACCGCAGCGCTGAGGGGGCCAAGACAGAAGGATTTCTGGAGCTTGCTGGCTAGCCAGTCTCACCAAATCAGCAAACTCCAAAGGACAGTAGGAGACTCTGTCTCAAAAACTGAAGTGAAGGGCTAGCAAGGTAGTTGGCGGATAAGGGCATCTGTCCCCAAGGCAGGCAACATGAGTTTAATCCCTGGGACCTACATGATAGATGATGGGAGAGAACCAACTCCAACCTTTACACATGTGCTGTGACGCGCGTGCACACACACACACACACACACACATAAATAAATGTAATGAGAGTTGTTCTCTGACTTCCCACCAACACCATGGCATGTGCACACACACACACACACACACACACACACACACACACACACACACACACTAAATAAAAGTGGCTATAAAAAGAAAACATTAAAAATGAAGCCTCCTGTGATTTTAAGTGCAGTTTCTGGGCTTGTGGAGACAGCCTTGGGGCTCTCAGAATTTCCAGGCTCACACTGAGCGGTGCTCTCCCTCTCTCCTTCTAGGGAGAAGATTGCCTACTTCACACGAGCGAAGATCAGCATCCCGTCCCTGCCAGCTGACGACGTGTGACCTCATGGCTTACCATTACTTCTCACCTGCTCACTTCCCAAGGGACTGAACGTTTCCTGTTTTTGTTGTTTTTTTTATATTTTTTTTGTCTGGGGGGCGGGGCTTTTGTTTGCTGTAACATAACTGTCAACCCTTGAAGAACTTTCATTTCACACCAGTTTCGTCAGGTTAATTTGTAAAGTGCTTTGAATGTAACTCTTAGATGCTTTGAGAAGGAAAAAACACGCACAGAATGAAAGTGGGGTGATCTGGTCCACACGTGTTGTACAGTGTGTGTGTGTTACCTCTGGGTTTCACTGTGTAGAGTGGAACAGAGGCAGCAAGTGCCCGGTGTCTGCCTGCCGAGCCAGCTGCAGGAGGCAGCCATCCAGGAGCTGGGACACTGGTACCACATCATACTTCTGAGCAAGAGAGCCACACTTTCCATCGGAAGTGCATGCAAGCAAGCATCGCTCTGAGTCCACCCGAAACAGGTGCCCTGTTCCTTCCGTCAGCTATGTCTGGCCACCTTGTTTCTGCAAGACAGTTCTTTCTGCCCTCCTAAACTTGTCTAAAGAAAACAAAAGTATGAAGTGCTGAGTACAAGAATATCAAAAGCAAAGGTGTATTCCTACTGTAGAGAGCTGTGGTCAGGAGAGAGAAAAGGAGGGGGCACTAGCTCCCAAAAAATACACTAAAGAAACTCACCTGCTGCTTGAGTGGCCACTGTTCTAACACAGTCTGAACCTGCAGGGCTTTGTCAGTTTCTGGCCCGCACCAGGTTTTGTCCAGGGATAAAGACAATGCCAAGGAGAAGCATGCGGTGGCCCTGGGTTCTACGATGACGGTGCAGAGGGGACACACCCATGTTCATTAGGTGAGATCAGAGGACAGGGCGCATCTTAATGAGATCAAACTTGCCAAACAGCAGAGAGTTAATCAACAATTTCTACGCTTACTAGAAATTATTTCTCAGCTGTCATCTTTAGGGGACTCTATCAGTGAGTCGTAGAGAGCAGTTGGAAGCAGAAAACAAAGAGTGTGCCTGAGGGGACCCAGAGTGTGGACTGCCTCAGCTACAGATCTATACTCTGGGTGAAGAAGCTTGAGATAGAAATTGGTCAAAGTGTCCTGTTCTCCAGGTTAGGTTTTAACTTACCAGACCTGGGCACTTCTTTAAAAAAAAAAAAAGAAAGAAAGAAAAAGGGCTCAGCATAGCTTTACCAGCATAAAAGTGTTAAAATACATAGATTTTAGGTAATTTAAACCATACTTACTTAGTCCATCATACTGGAAGAAGCCGTGTTTCGGTGAGCCATCTTATATAGCAAGCTAAATTATTTTTATTTTTTAATGCAAAATAATTTTATAGGAATTAAAAAAAAGGAAAGGCAAGGAAAATATCTGTTTAAAAAAGACTTATGTTCTGCTGGGATCCCCATTAGTAAGAATTTTTATTTTCTTGAATCTATGCATATTTTAGAAAGTTCATTTTATCAGAATCAAAATTTACACTGAGCCAGAACATCAATTATCAAGTTACTGCACCTAAAACTTCAATCTTTTTCCCCTAAATGTTCCACAGCTTATACCCAAGCTCTTAGAAGATGTAACTGGACG
>LZPO01008008.1:39262-53798 GCA_001675575.1 Neotoma lepida | reverse complement strand
AAGAGTAGTTTTAGGGGATGGTGCTCATTTTATTTTATTTTTTTTTTTTGCATTCAGCTTATTTTTTGAAGATTGTCAGGCTGAAAGTGTAGCTCAATGGTAGAGTCCTTGACTCATGTGCAAAGGGCCCTGGGTTCCGTTCCCAGCACTTCAAAATTAGGTTTGCCAACACGTGACTTTTTTTCCTTCCTCGGTGCTAGGCTCAACCCAGGGCCAAACATACACTAGGCAAGCACTCTACCCTAAGCTCTCCCAACCACTGGTTCCCTTCTTTTTGCAGATTTTCAGGATCCCTTAGGCTAGGTCGATGTCCTTAGTGTAATGAAGCAAACACTGAGTGTATACATAGAGGCACATGATCCAGAAAGGGCTGGCACTGGGCCTGGGGCCTGTCACCAAGAGATGGGATAAAACAGAGCTCAAANTTCCTTCACAGAGACAGGCAGGATGATGGAGGTCCAAACAGCAGCCACTGATGGGGAAACAGTGACATCCTACTGAACCATCCTTTTTAAAAGCATAATGAAACAGGCCCTTTTGTGAGATAGTGAGTTCTCTGTTCCAGATGTGTTCAAATCAAGGAGCAGAACACTCTGCCTAGGGCAAGCTCTACTGTGAGGTCGATTGGACCTGTGTAATCTCTACACACCTTCCACACTTACTTCTTACAGCTTTGAAAGCAATGTTTGCTGAATGTGGTCTGGCCTGGAATTCAGTACTTGAAATGTAACCAAGAAGAGTGGTGCAGCCCCACCAGGGCCCCATGAAGTCCTCGTTTGAGTCAGAAGAGATCATTGGCAAACAACTAAATCGGGGCCAAAGAAAAATGAAGAGCTTTGAGAGAGGCCAGGTGGCTCAGTGGTTAAAGGCACCTGCTCCCAAGCGTGATGATCTGTGTTCCATCCCCAGGTCCCACACGGTGGAAGGAGAGAACCAAGTCCTGGGTGTCATCCTCTGATCTCCACACAGATGCAGTGGTGTCGGCACACTACACACATNCACACACATGTACCTAAATAAATAAATTTTAATTTCTTTACATTTATTTTTACCTTATTTTTATGTATATGGGTGTTTTGCCTACACGTGTGTCTGTGCACCACACATGTGGGGCCAGAAGGAGGCTGTTGGATTCCTTGGAACTGGAATTGCAGGTGATTGTGAGTCACCATGAGGTGCTGGGGAATCCATTCTGGGTCCTCCAGAAGAGTAGCCACTGAGCCATCTCTCCAGGTCCTAAAATAATAAATTAAGAGCTGGGGCCTTAAAGGCGGATACCTGGACCACAAGGCAAAAGGATCTGCCCCATGAAGGAGCCAGCAAGTGGAAGGGAACCCCAGATACAGATCTAAGAGGGACCCCACCTCTAGAGTGTGGATGGAAGGGACACTCAGCCAGAGGACAAATATTTCCACCCACTCACTATTCCATACTTGTTCATTCTGTCTCGGGGGGAGAGACAGACAGACAGACAGACAGAAGCAGAACTCACAAAGTCAGCATGCACTGAAAGAGAACATGAACAACCATCCCAGTTGACTGGAGCCTGTCACAGTTTTAACACTAAGAATCATACACCAGGAGAAAGCACTTGGTCCAGGGCATAGATAAACATGCCNTAACAAACCATCCCAATATACTGCTATTTAAGACAATCCTCTCTGTGTATTTTGTGATACTGCCATTTGAGTGATACCTGAAGACACAAAGGTGCTGCTGAAAGAGCCTGCATGTCACATGTTTGATCCCAAGGCTTGCGAGACAGATGAAGGTTGATCTCAGTGAGTTTGAGGTCAACCTGGTCTATGTAGTGAATTCCAGGCCAGTCAAGGCTACATAGCATNTCAGAAAAAAAAGAAAATTGAAAGACTGTGTTGCTCACAACTGACATAGGTAGGTATGTTAAAGTTATTTTACTGTAAGAAAGTACTGGGGACAAGTTTAAAAGAGGGAAAGAACTACNTTTGGTGAAACAGCCTGTAACCCCAGTACCACTGAGGCAGAAGCAGGATTTTGACTTTGGGTCCACATAGTAAATGCCTGTCAATAAAATAAAAAGAGGCCGGGTGTTGGTGGCGCATGCCTTTAATCCCAGCGCTCGGGAGGCAGAGGCAGGTGGATCTGAGTGAGTTCAAGGCCAGCTGGTCTACAGAGCNAGTTCCAGGACAGGCTCCAAAGCTACACAGAGAAACCCTGTTTCAAAAAAAATCAAAAAAATAAAAAATAAAAAGAGGAAAGATTGTTTTGATTTAGTTCCAATCTCTTGGCCCATTGCTCTTTGGTTTTCAGTGAAACAACACCTCATAATGGAAGCAGCTGGAACTCAGGAGAGCAAGGATGCCCTGGGAACGCGAAGCTGCAGTGGCAGAATGTTTAATACCAAGTGCCAGGATTTCAATATAAAGATAATGAAGAACCTGNAAAGGTTATAAGCAAGCATGTGGCATGATCACATCTGCATTTTATAAACTAACTGGTGGTCTCAGGGCCCTTCCTTTTATCACCCAAGATCCAAAAGTCACAACCAAACTGTCTATAGTCAAGCAGTGTGGCCTGACTGTGGCAGTACCTGGGGCCTTGGGCAGGGCCAACCTTGTACTCCCATTCCTACAACTGACAGCAGAGGTCCTGCTGTAGGGACAGGGCCACAGAGAGAGCAGGACTACAGAACAAAAGACACTAGCAGGGGCATAAGACAGCATTGGAGAGCTATAGATCCCAAGGTCAAAGGGAAGACAAACCTACTGTTGCCAGAATAATCCTTAAAAAAAAAAATCCCTCCACAGTTGGTGAGATGTCTCAGCAAGCAAAGAACTTGCCATCAAAGCTGACAACCTGAGTTTGATCCTCAGAACCCACAAGGTAGAAGGAGAAAGTTGACTCCTACAAGTTGTTCTCTGGCCTCTACACATATGCTGTGGTAAATTCATACACGTATACATACATGATACATGATAGGTAGGTAGATAGATGATAGATAGATAGATAGATAGATAGATAGATAGATAGATAGATAGATACATACATACATACATACATACATACATACATACATATGTAGGTAGGTAGATAGATGATAGGTAGGTAGGTAGATGATAGATAGATAGATAGATAGATAGATAGATAGATAGATAGATAGATAGATAGGCAGATGGACAGACATAAAGATGAAAAATAATGAAATAAAAATAATTCCTCCAGCTCTAGAGATCCAAGCCTACCATCCCATGGTGTGTGCTCCAGCCTGGGTCAGGTTACAGGTCATATGTTAGACACAAGATGAAGTCTCTGTCATGGTTGGTGACCTGGCAAGAAGGATGTCCACAGTGGAGCCAGCTGTGGGAAAGGCCATTTTACGCCTCTGTGACCAGCATTTTGGGTGTGCACTCACCACAGGGGCTGCCCTTTCTCCCAGTCACTTTGACATGTCAGAAAAGACAAAGGGATTCTTCCTGCCAAATACAACTCCTGATTAAAGAAAGCCTGTAGTTCCAGAGACTGAAGCAGGAGGAACATCTGAGCCCAGACATTTCAGACCAGCCTAGTCCAGACAGCAATATCCTGTCAACAAAAAGGAAAAGAAACAAAGGAAAGCTATAGTTTATTTTGTTTTTAATGTAGTCTTATCCTAATAAACAGTAATTTTCAGCTCATTCATAACAAGGCTCCTTGGTACTCTCCACCCTACAGTGCCATGCCTTGTGTTTTATATGTACTCATCAAAATGTCTGTGCAGTGGACGGATTTGGTGGCTCCTTCTAGAATAAGGACAGACTGTCAACACCATGGATTCTGTACCCAATGCCATACTGATGATGACACCAGCTGTCCCTGCACTTCTGGTGATACCAGCTACATTGGGGTTAGGAATCACTGCTGAGATCTCTTGGGTTGCAAACAAGAACATCCTATTTCAGGATTGGTGGGCGTGGACATTCTTGAGGTCTAGGGAAAAGACTAGAAAGTACAGGAACACCAACCGCAGTGTTCCTAGGGTACTGATGGTATTTAAAATGTTCTGCAAAGAACACATAGGAGTGAAAAACTAAATTTTCTGCAAAGAACATCTAAGGTGAAAAAATAAATCTGTAAAAGAGAAACATAACCTGCTGGGCAGAACTCCTTTCTGNCAATCACCGTTACAGGTAGCGATTGTGAAAGCAACTTTTGTGTGCCAGACACTGCCCAGAGACCCTAGTACCAGGTGTCTGAAGCACAGAAGGGCCAAGTCACTTACAAATGGTGCCAGGCTGTGTCCAGGGCTTTGAAGCCCAAACATGAATTCTCGGAACCCAAAGGTGACCTGGAATGTCCCTCACATTTCTGTTAGAATGTTGTCCCTCCTAAGGAGGGACCTAAGGATTTATTCCAAGTGTACCTTGGGTTCCACCACATAGCTGGGGTTTGAGAACCCTGGGTGGTGGGTTTGGATACAGTTTGCAGTGTGAGCATTCCTATTGTGGTTCATCTCAAACGGCTGATTGGGAGCTAGGAATAGGGGCACAGCAGCCATCAGAAGAGTGTTTTGTCACACAGAGACCACAGATACAAATAACTTCCAGGCATACACCACGATAAAATGAAGCAAAATAATTAAGAAGTGTTAAGGGGTTTTGGTTATTTGTGTGTGTGTGTGAGAGCGCACCGAAGGTTGCCTCAAAGCCATCTACCTCCTTTGAGACAGGGCCTCTCATTAACCTGGAGCCCACCAATTAGGCTAGACAGGTTGGCCATCTGAGTTGGAGGTATCCTCCTGTCTCCACATCCCCAGCACCATCACTCCCAGCATTTTTAACATGGGTTCTGGGGATCGAACTCAGGTCATTTATGCTTATGCAGCAAGAACTTTATTGACTAAACCTGTCTCCCAGCCCAAGAAATGATGTTTTGAGAATTAAAAATATCTTTGTTTTAATGTAACTTATACAAGTTTATATATAATTCCATATTTAATGATGGCTGTGTTCAACAACCATCTCACAGTATCCCCAAGACCTTCAGCAGNTAGTCAAGGTGAGACAGNCCNGAANCATCACTGTGATGGTCCCATGTGTTCCAAATCGGTGTCACCAGGGAGCTGGGGCTGGATTCTNCAGGCTAGAAAACCCCTCTGATGAATCTCAAGCNCACCAAATTTGACCTTGGGGACACCATNGCCCTTAGNCTCTCTGCCTAGAGTTCAGGTCTCAGAACCCTTGGNATCCATCATCCAGCATAGCNACTGAAGTCACTACCATCACCTCCAATTGACAGATAAGGAATTAGAGATTTAAATNAGGCAACTAACTGGCTTAGAAACAGTATAACGAAGAGACAAGTTCAGGCCTGTTCATGTCTAGCCTTAATCTTTTACATCATTGGTCGTTGTCAAAACAGCTTCTCCATTTTGTCTTAAAGCTTGCTTGCTGCCTGTTGGCGCTCATTTTCTATAGTGATTTCTTGGATCAGACACTTCGAGAGTGTCCTCCAGCAATGGGCACTGACATTGTAAGAAGCATCTGCTGGCTTTGTAGCTGTCAAGTTAGAAACTGCAATGGAAACGGGGCTTTAGAGGGGATTATGAGAGTTGTCTTAAATTGGGACACAGTCTCCACCCGTTCCACAAATAGGAATGAAAAGACCTCCCGCTCGGGATTAACTGGCTTCTTTACCTTGTAAATCCTTGCTAAATATTAACCTAGGCTCTCAGTTCTCTGACTAAGCTAATTTCCAGCTCACAGGTGGGGAAATCATCACAAACCAGGCTGGAGAAACAGCCTTTGACACCTACTCCCATCGAGATGGGTGTCTAGTGACTCATGGGATCCCAGAGGCAGCAGATGCCCCAGACATCACAGCAACTCCCTTTCTGAGAAGCTGAAGCCTGAAAAGCTAGTTGAAGTTCAGGGTCAGCACTGAGCAATGGCCTCAGGACTCGATTCCTGGGCTCTTTTCACTGTTTTATAAGGTGTGGACTCAGCAGGAACCCACAGCCCCATTTAAGCCCCGACCAACACAGTACACTTGTCCTCTTCTCCAGGTCAGAGACCGAATTCCACACAAGTATCAGCCAAGCACATGTCACATGCTGGAAAGTATGCTGGGAGTGGTGGTTGAGGGCTTGGGGGTGGGAACACAGGGTTCTGGACAGCACAAACAGGAACCAAAGGCAAGGCCATGGTGGGGCCCAACCTGGGGTCACCACAGAGAGCCTACATGTCTTTCGTGTCTACTCTGCTTTACCACAAGCCTCAGGGCCTTAGAGCAGTNAAGATNCTCCAGCCAGAACTGAACACTGCGGGCTTCTGGGAACTAAAGGTAGATTCTGAATTTGCATCATTTCCCACGCCAAGTGTGCATTGGACCCCTAAGTGTACCCGACTCACACATGGCCCAGGAGTACCCATGCCATAGCCGGTGATGAAAATGCTACCGCCTAGCATTGCGCAGCCCCACAGGCCACTCAATTCTGATTTTTCACTTTAACCAAGGAGACCTGCTGTAGGAAACCTCTGGCGTTACCAGCCAGTCATCCAACAAGTGTTTCTGTGTCCGTGTGTGGTGTACTATGAGCTCGGGAGAGTGTGCATGTGTGTGTGGACATACATGTGAACACGCATGCGTGTGAGGGCCAGAGCTCATCTCTCTCCATCTCTCACTGAATCTAGTTCGTCTCTTCAGCCGGGCTGACTGGCCAGGGAGCTCCAGGGATCTGCCTGCCTCCCCATCCCCACCACCACCACACCAGCCTTTTACGTTGGTGCCAGGGCCCTGAACTCAAGTCCTCATGCTTGTGTGACAAACACTTTACTGACTGAGTATCTCCCCAGCGCCTTCAACAAGTGCTTCTTGAGCTGCCATAGGCAAGGCCCTGGGCTTTTAGGGGTAAACAGATCTTTCACATTCCTGCTTGTGTCACGTGAAAATGGGGTCAGTTTGGGTAGAAAAATACACATTTGATGGCTAAAGGGAACCACCTAGGGGAAAAATTTAAATGAGTGCCTATGAGCCTCCATACCTGTCCTATAACCCCCAGTATGACACAGCCTGGAGTCACCCAAGAAAGGAGTCTCAAGTGAAGGATTTCCCCTGATCAGAGCAGCCTATGGGCATGTCTAGTGGGGGGGGGGGTTGTCTTCATGGTTAATTGATGTTATAGGGCCCAGCCCACTGTGGGTGGCACCATTCCCTGCGCTGGTGGTCCTAGACCTGTCTCTTATACACATCTAGATGTGTATAAGAGACAGGTTCCACACAAAGCAATGTGGAGCAGCCAAGCTATGTGCCTGTCTCTTATACACATCTAGATGTGTATAAGAGACAGGCTTCAGACGGATCCAGCCCCAGCCCGGCACTCTGGCAGAGAGGCAGTTCCACACAAAGCAATGTGGAGCAGCCAAGCTATGTGCAGCTTGGTTAGGGGTGGAAGGGAAGCACGGGTCTCCCACCCTGTCCAGGTTCACTGGCTACTGGAACTAGCTCTGTAGACCAGGCTGACCTCAAACTCACAGAGATCCGCCTGCTTCTACCTCCTGAGTGCTGGGATTAAAGGCGTGCGCCACCACGGCCTGGCCTTGTTTGACTTTGATTTTTATGTATATGTGTTTGTGTGCGTTTAAGTGCCCTGCATGAGTGCAGGATCCCAAGGAGCAGAAAAAGGAAAGACATCAGATCCTCTAGAATTGGAGTAACAGACNGAGGTGAGCCGTTGTGTGGTGCTGGGACTTGAACCCGGGTCCTCTGGAAGAGTAACTAGTGCTCTTAACCACNGAGCCATCTCTCCAGCCTCATCCTCTGTGATTTCTGCTTCAAGTTTCTGCTTGAGTCCTTGCCCTGATTTCCTCAATGACAGACTATAACCTGGAGCTGTAAGCCAAATAAACCCATTCCTCCTCTAAGTTGCTTCTGGTCAAAATGTTTTATCACAGCAATAGAAAGGGAGCTAGACCAGCACCCATGTTGGGGTCCTCAGACTCACCACCCTAGCCTGTCAATCATTGACAGACATCCTTGGAGGCAGAGGAGGGGAAGCCCTGCATCAACTGCTCCTTGACTCCAAGCCTCAAAGATCCTGGAACATACTGGAGGAATTTAGATTGCATGCCCTCCAGACCTTTCTAGAGAGTTCTGGGGGAAATCCCCGGAAGCCACACACGGATCCAGTCCCAGCCCGGCACTCTGGCAGAGAGGCAGTTCCACACAAAGCAATGTGGAGCAGCCGAACTATGTGCAGCTTGGTTAGGGGTGGAAGGGAAGCACGGGTCTCCCACCCCGTCCAGGTTCACTGGCTGCTGCAGGAACGCCTGTATCTGTGGACACAGTACCCTTTGTTCTCTCGGTGGGTGGCTCCACGTCTGTTTCCGGAAAACAGTACACTAAGGAAGGCCGAAGTTTTCATTCTTCCATTTCACTGCAAAAGAAATCAGGCAGTGCGGTGGTGGTTACAGTGATAGCCTTCTCCTTTGAAAACTCACTGCCTGTCCTGACTCCTAGTTATTTAGAAACAGCATTCCAGAGCAACAGACTCTCCCTCAGCCATGGGAGGGCATTAGGGCTGAAACCCACCACCCACAGAGCTGAAAAGAGACACTAGTCCACCCAGGCTNTGTTAGGTACTTTCTTCATTGCTGGGACCAAATCCCTGAGGCTAATCAAGTTAGAAGAAGGCAGGCTTGCCTACTCCGGCTTGCAGTTTGAAAGGATGCAGCCCATCATGATGGGGAAGGCAGGGTGGTGCTGAGGCAGTGGGGGCAGTGAGTGAGACAGCTCGGTTATGTCTTAGTGGACCAGGTAGTGAAGAGCTCAGGCAGGAACCTAACTAACATATGACTCACGAGCCCTGCATCTATGGCCCTATGTCTGTCAGCTAGACCCCATGTGCAAAGGGTATCCCAGCTTCACAAAACAGTACCACGCAGCTGGGGACCAAGTATTAAAAACACATGAAAGTGTGGTGGAAGATATTTCACATTCAAACATTACCTCTGGAAATTCACCCTAATATTCGCTTTTAAATGGTATTATTCACAAGTATTGCAAAGATTTCCACATACCCCTCCAAGTAGAGTAGACTCTATATATCACAAACTGATGTAAGGGTAATGTAAGAAGTTGGGCTCTAGAATCAGAAAGACTTGAGTTCAAAGCCTAACTCTGCTATTTACAACTATACAACCCTGGACAGCTTAACATCCTGTCTCCTGGTCTATGACAGATAATAGAACATCAGTATTNACAAGGGGACTAGGAACACAGGTGGCAATGTGTGGAATCCCACACCATACAATGGGCTCTCGATAAATGAGCTGCTATTTTTACCTTGTGGTTTGTTTTTCCAATCCGCTTTCAGAGAATGTGAAACTTCAATGCTTCTGAAGTTGAGTTCTTTGTTACTGTGCATGACCTGAACCAGACGCCCTTGTCCAAAGTTTTATACAACTTGATTCTAAAACTGGGGGTTCGTACCATGAAAAGGGCTTGGCAAGCAAGCTTGGCTCAATAGCCTGCCTCTGAAACCCATTGTTTCCCCCAAGACATAACTGAACGGCTCTGTCTCCCACAGGCCTCTCCCACACTGTACCATCACGTTGCTGACCCACTGGCCATAGGTTAGACGAACAGGTTCTGGTCNCTGAGCATGGTTCTTGNAGCCACTGGCCCACCTGCTCTGCTANGGCTGTAGCTCAAAGGTAGGATGCAGAAGCAGTACTTTTTGGCAGGTTTTACCCAGCTCTTGCTGTGGAAGAAGGGCTGAGGCTCTTATCAGCACCGAGATTTCTGTCAGCATATGCAGGAAGGAAAATTTCACTTTTAAGAGGANACAAATCCATGAAAGAGATTACAAACANGAAATACTTCATGCCTATTCCTGAATGTTTTCATCCANCTATCCATCCATCCTACCTTCCTATTAATCCATCTACCCATCTATCCATCCATCTATCCACCAATCCATTCATCCACCTACNAACCCATTTATCTACCCATCTACTATCCATCNACCCATTAATCTGTTCATCCATCCATCCATCTACTCATCTATCCATGCGGCAATCAATCCCTTCCTTACATTAAGGTACTTGTGTTGAGTACTCATACAAGATCAATGTCCTTAATTCAAAAATCTGAAATCTAAAATGTTCCAAAATCTTGAGCTTCTTGAGTGCTGACCTGACACTGTACGGTGGTTTGAATAGGAATGGCCTCCAAAGGCTTATGTATTTAAATGCTTGGTCCCCAGTCGGTAGAACTACTTGGGAAGGATTAGGAGGCACGGCCTTGTTGGGGTAGGTGCGGCCTTTTTTGAAGGAGTTGGGTCACCGAGGGTGGGCTTTGCGGTTTCAAAAGGCCATGCCCCCCTTCTCCCTGCCTGCAACATACAGATGTGAACGCTCAGCTACTTCTCCAACACTATGCCTACTTGCCTGCCACCATGCTCCCCGCCATGATGATGAGGGACTAATCCTCTGAAACTACAAATAAACAATTAAATGCTCTCTCTTGTAAGTTGCCTTGATCNTGGTNTCTCTCTGCAGCAATAGAAGTATAACTAAGAGGTACCACCAGTGGAAAATTTCACACTGATCTCAGATGATAAGTCTTACTCAGAACATAAGCACAATGAAAATGTACAAAATTACCTAGCGGTATATAAGGTGTATATATAAAACAAATTAATTTCATATTTAAACNTGGGTCCCATTTCCACCATATCTCATTATATATAAGCAAATACTCCAGAATTGGAAAGTTCCAAGTCAGATGCTTCTGTTCCCACCTACTTTGGAGTGAGGAGTACTCAGCCTGAAGGTTTCATTCCAGATACGTGATTCATGGAGGACTGGAGATCTGGGGAAGGGATCTTCCCTGCCACATGGCTCGTAGAACTCCCAGATGAAGTACTTGCCAAAGATGCCACNGTGGAGGTGCTCAGCTTTCATAAGCGTGCCAGGCAGGGGTTCTCTTTTCTCAGAGAACCCCCTCAAAGCCAAGGGAACTCTGTGCTAGCCCATTTTCCCTAAGNACTGAGCTTGGCAGGCTGTGCCTAGCCTCCTTCCAGAAAGATGTGTGACCAGGACCTTAATGTTCAGAAGGGCAGGTTAATATAGATTGTTCTTAGCCGGGCAGTGGTTGCACATGCCTTTAATGCCAGCACTCAGGAGACAGAGGCAGGTGAATCTCTTTGAGTTCGAGGCTAGCTTGATCTACAGAGTGAGTTCCAGGACAGCCAGGACTGTTTCTCAGAGAAACCCTAGATAGATAGATAGATAGATAGATAGATAGATAGATAGATAGATAGATTGTTCTTTGGAGTCTACCCTCACAGACAAACTCAGGGAGTCTGCATTCATTGAGCACCAACTGTATGACTCAAACAGGGCTTATGTGAAAGAGAGGCCACTCTTGAGTGAAGGTGGAGGGTCTGCTTAGGCTGCCTTCTATTCTTTTCCGAATGTGGCTTGCTACATTCATTTATGCTGGGATCCTCACATAGACCTTCTGTGGACACCTGGTCCTGGGCCAACTTGGGCTTTCAAACCCCAGAACTGACAGAAATGTCAACTAAAACCAATTCCCATCAGGCCCAAATTGAAAAGACTAAATAAATAAAGCACACGTTCACACTGGTGAAATGTCAAGGAAATGAGCACAGTTGGACTCTGCTCTTGGCTTGGGAGAATGTTTTTGCTTTCTCGAGAAAAGTCACACAAGGCTGGCAAGATGGCCCAGCAGGTGAGGTCACTTGCCACCAAGCCTGATGGCATAAGTTTGGTTCCCAGGACATGGTGGAAGGAGAGAACCATCTCCTATAAGTTGTCCTCTGACCTCCACATGCGTATTGTGGCACATGTACACCCAAACACACACAGGCACGCATGTAATACACACACACTCACACACTAATCCAAGATATCTTTTTAGAAAGACAATGATTGACAGCACAGGAGCCCTGTGGCTGTGACCAGAGGTGATAGCCAAGTATTGACGCTTTCTTTATTTTTCTTTTCTTTTTTTTTTGGGGGGGGGCGTGCGTGTTTTGAGACAGGGTCTCACTATGTAGCTCTGACTTTCCTGGAACTCACTCTGTAGACCACGCTGGCCTTGAACTCAGAGATCTGCCTGCCTCTGCCTCCCAAGTGCTGGGATCAAAGGTGTGCATCACTATGCCTGGCTAACATGCATGTTTTGTAAACATTAGGTCATGATGTCTGCCTTACATATCACGTCTGCCTTGCACATGTCACTCAGGCAGGAAACACTTNGCCCTTTTCTGTGAGCTCCAGGCCAGTGTGACATGGGAAGGGCAGCCTGCTTCCTTTCTGCTGTGTGCAGTACCCAGCAAGAATAGACAAGATTTATACTGCAAAAGGTCCTCTCCTCTGTCTGTGCNNGCCTGGCATTTGCTATGAAATTGAATGAGCAATTGTCTAATAACTAAGCAACTAGAAGAAGTTCACAGCCACTCTTGGGCAAACAAGAGACAGCCACCACTCATGCTTTTCCCTGACAGAGTCCAACCCAAAGACTATTGCTCAGAAGAATACCAGCTTTGCTGAGCTATATCCATGTACCATACAGTTCATCTGTTTAAGGCACAAAATGCAGTGGCTTTTACATATTCCAGTTGAGCAATCACCACCAAAGTCAACGTCAGGGCATCTGCACAGCCCTGAAAAGAAAGTCTCCAGCTTTCAGCCCCTGTTCCCAGATTCACCCATAATCCCTAGTCTATGCAACCACCATTCTGTCGCCATGAATTTACCTATGCTGGTTGTCACATAATGGGATCATACAATGTGTGTTTGACTTCTTTCACTTAGCATCATGATTTCAAATTTAATCCCTGTGGGAGCAGGTACTAGTTCATTGTCACGAATTATCATGTTATATAGGTATCTGTCCATTCAGGGCTTGATGGATGTTCTGGTCGGTTCTTCTTGGCTATCCTAGATATTGCTATTGCACTGTTTTTTTGTTGTTCCTTCTTATCCCAGCATTGGCTGTTCCCAACATCACCCAAGCCTCTGTTCTTTAACACTCTGCAGCCATGGCTGGTGTTGAACTAGTGATGTAGACCAGGCTGGCCCCAAACTCACAGAGGTTTGTCTGCCTCTGCCTCGGAAGTACTGGGGTTAAAGGCGTGTGTCACTGTGCCTGTCTTGCCTTGCCCTTCTGATCTTGGCACCACTGGGTAGGTCAGTTCATTTCCGCCCTGATCTATCCACACTTAAGTCTTCTACTATAGGAAGACAAGGCTGACTGGACTCCAACTCAGGGCTCTTGGGATTTCTCTTTCTTTCTCTCCCACCTTCCCCTCTCCCCCCAACACACTCTCTCTCTCCTGTCTCTTATACACATCTAGATGTGTATAAGAGACAGTCTCTTTCCCTCTCTTTCAGTTTTCTTCATGCCCCACCCTGTCTAATATACCTACAGCCGCCATCTTTCATTTGTGTTCTGCGGCTCCCTTCCCTACCCTGTCTGCCCTCTACAGTCTTGAGAGTAGAGGGGCATCTCTAGGCCTTGTGTTAGGTGTAGGTCCTGACATGGTCTCCCTGAAACTTCATGAGTTGGGAACTGGATCTCCAGAGTGATGCTGTTGGGAGATGGGGCCTAGTGAGAGATCTGTGGGTTACGGGGCCTTCTCTCAGAAGAGATAGTTGGGACTCACGAGTGTTTCTTCTCAGGGTCACAGTGTGACTATTGCTTATTTCTTGTTCTAGCTTTTGCTGTTAACTTTCTCACCATGAAATGCTGCAGCCCAGGAGGCCCTTGCCATAGAGCCATGCTATTAGAATTTCCAACTTCCCAACACAAGCCAAGTACACTTCTTTCCCTTACGAGTAGCCTGTGTCAGGCAGAGTGAGAAAAGCTGATTAAGACAGTGCCGTCCCTCCTTGAACAAACCAAACACTNCAGTGTTTCTTCACTGACTTCTGCTTCCCACATCCTGATGTGGGCCAGGTCTCCAGCCACACCTGACCAATCTCAAATAATACCTTCCCACGCTAGTTGACATACACGGTCATGTCATAACCCTACAGGGTTGCACAACTGTGGTACACATCTGGTTTTGTGTATGAGGAATAAGGCCAGCTACATCCCATCCTCCACCATCAGTTCCCTAACCCACAAGCCTGTGTATCTCCCTGGGCATCAGGAGGGTGGCCCTGAAGAATGCTGGACTCTGGGAAGGACTGGGAGAGAAGGTGAGAACCAGAGCTAGAAGACCCATTTCCAGACCCTAGACTTTAAAGAAGTTGGCATGAGGGCNGGGGCTGTTTGTTACTTAACTAAAAGTGTCGTTGCTTACATAATTTACATTTATAAGCATTTCTTACATAATTTGCATTTATTAAGTGTGTATTTTGTTTTTGTTTTTAAGAAAGTTTTCATTTCAAATCAGACTTGATGGCAAGCCCCTTGGCCTGCCAAGACATCTCACCAGCCTTGTGATGGTTCATTATTAAATGTTGACTATATTGGCCTAAGGGGTGCCCCGTGACAGAGAAAGCATCATTTCTGATGTGTGTGTGTGTGTGTGTGTGTGTGTGTG
>LZPO01008008.1:9009-27636 GCA_001675575.1 Neotoma lepida | reverse complement strand
ACCTACCCTGCTATTCTACGGTTTACCCCAAGGGGGAGAATTGATGGTTGGTCAATGGAACAAGACAGCAAAGGAAAAGAGTAGGACTGTGCTCCATGCCACTGACCCCTCCCCCTAGCCTGCCCTTCAGTCACAACACATAGGCACTAGGGGCACTTGAACAAGGGTCTATCTTGTGTGTGAACACAAAACTGAAGCTTCTTCCTGTAACTGAAGCTTCTTCCTGTAGCAGGCTTTTTTCCTTGGGCCATCAACCAGCTCCAATCAAGACACAGAGACATCTTACTAAGTTATGAATGCTCGGCCTTTTCTTATGCTTGTCCCACTGACCCTTAAAACTTAACCTGTTTCTCTTTATCTATGTTTTGCCTCGGAGCTTTTTACCTTTCTTTCCTTCTGTATGTCTTACTTTCACTGCTTCTCCTGGCTGGCTGTTGGCTGCCTTGCTTTTGGCCCTGGGTNTGTCCCTCTCTTTCTCCCTCATTCTCACTCCTTCCCTCCAGTCTAGATTTTCTCCTCCTATTTATTTTCTCTGCCTGCAGCCCTGTCTATCCCTCTCCTACCTAGCTATTGGGCANTCTGCTTTTTATTAGACCAATCAGGTGCCTTAGGCAGGTGAGGTAAAACAGCAACACATCCTTACATAATTAAACAAATGCAGCATAGACAAATGTAACACGTCTTTATATCATTAACAAAGGCAGCAGAAACGAATGTAACACACCTTTACATAGTTAAAAATTCCACAGCATAAACAAATGTAGCACATCTTTGCCTAGTTAAAATACTATTCCATACCATATCCCCTCCCTCTGCTCTCTAAAACTAATACCAAGAAGAACATCTTTCATCCTGTGTCCTTTCTCTACGTATCTGTTCCACCCAGCATGCTGCTTAGAAACACAGGCTCAGCAGTGATATGTGTTTGCAAATGTCACTGTNGAAACCATTATTCTGCATGCTAACTGAAAGAACATATTTTTAAAAAGGAAGAAAGGCTGGGGAGCCTGAAGACTTGGATTTGGATCCCAAGAAACCACATAAAACCTGGACATGGTTGTACTCGTCTACAATCCCAGCATTCCCGTGGTGAGATGTGAGCAGGCACAGGGGAATCCTTGGAAGGTCACGGGCCAGTGTAAGTCTGGCACACACATCGTCTTGTCTCAAAAAAAGTGGAAGGTGAGGACCAATCCCCAAAGTTATCCTGTAACCCCAAGACAAACACAGTGGCATGCACATGGCTACATTCAGGTGAGTGACCACACAAGCGTCATATATATAAACACTCAAAAGATTTTTTTTTTAATTTAAGAAAAGAAATCCAGACTGTCTTAGTTAGGTTACTATTTCTGTGAAGAAACACCATGACCAAAGAAACTTGGGGAGGAAAAGGTTAATTTAACTTACACTTCCACAACACTGTTCATCACTGAAGGAAGTCAGGACAGGAGCTCAAACAGGGCAGGATCCTGGAGGCAGGAGATGATGCAGAGGCCATGGAGGGATGCTGCATAATGGCTTTCTCCCCATGGCTTGCTCAACCTGCTCTTTTATAGAACCCAGGACCACCAGTCCAGGAATGGAACCACCCACAATGGGCTGGGCCCTCCCGCATCAATTGCTAATTAAGAAAATGCCCTACAGCCAGATCTTATGGAGACATTTTCTCGGTTGAAGGCCCCTCCTTTCAAATGACTCTAGCTTGTATCAAGTTGACATAAAACCAGCCAGGACACAGACTTAAGAGTCAACTCTAAGGTTTGAATTCCTGACCTTAATACTTCCTTGCATCTTACCTCCAAAATGTTACTAGATCTTTCATGCCTTCACTTTCTAACCTGTGGGATGAGGCTACTACTAATCCCTGCATTGAGATGCTGTTGGGGGCACCTGGGGAGGTAAAACAGAATAATGCATGGCACACAGTAGGAACTAAGAACATTTCCCTGGCCAGGTGGTGGTGGCAGCGGCACACGCCTTTAATCCCAGCACTTGGGAGGCAGAGGCAGGCAGATCTCAGTGAGTTCGAGGCCAGCCTGGTCTACAAAGAGAGTTCCCAGGACAGCCAAGACTGTTACATAGAGAGACTCTGTCTCGAAAAACAAAATAAACGAACAAAAAAGAACATGTCCCTGTATGTCCAAAAAACAAAAATGTTCATTTCGTCCCTCTGATGGCGTACCACAGGAATGTGGCTCTGGCACCAAGATGATCAGTACCAACCCTGGTGCCCGGATGGACAGGCATTCACATCAGTCTGGGGTGATAAAATGAACCCAAGTGAAAACAATCTTTTGTCAGAAGAAAGACATAAGAAAGGAGAAGACTCCAGGGAACGAGAAATATTTGCAGGTGGCTCCGCCTGGCTGGAGTAGCTCACCGGAGACTTCTTGGGGGCAAAGGGCATACAGTCAAACCAGGAAGGATCTTTTCTGCTAGACTAAGGAAGTTGAATTTCATCTTAAATGCCACAGGGATACCCTGAAGTATTTTAAAATAGCCTGGCCTCAGGAGAGTTAACAGCCCACCCTCCCCCTGCCCACCCTCACCCTTGCTGTATCTGAAAGAAAACCCACTTTGTTTGCTTTTGCGATCTTGAGAATATTTGTGAGAATGCTTGTGAGGGACTTGTGAACCATCTTCCCAGAAGCAGTCTTTATGATTCTGTGGAGGTAACTGAATTAAGTGCTGGCTCCTGCAAGCTAACCCCAAGCCCCACACGTATAGCTCGGTCCTTTTTTATTTTGTGCAATCCTTTTCTGAAGGGGGCCCTGCCGGTTGTATTTCCTCATCTGCAAACCCTGATGTGGATGGGTCTTTTGCAGCAATTGGAGCAAACCACTTGGCGGTGCTGTCAGGCCTATACGAGGGTAATCAGCAGATTTATTTGAGGAAATGTATTTATGGTACTAAACGGCTGTTCTAGATGGGGCCATTATCTGGCCTGTTCTGCTAGTGCCATAAATGTCCCTCTAGAACACGGATACCCACAGTAAGTCCATCGTGCTTCTTGCCGAGACTTGGAGGCAGAATTTACGCCGCCTCCAATCATGCCTTTTGAATGCTTGCGCACAAACGCTTTGCCGGATGCCGGATGAAATGTTTCCCAGGGCGGTCAAAGACAGAAGGCAGTGTGAGATCAGATCTGCTAAATTGTCAGGGGGCACCAGAGGGTGAAACCTGTCCTAGATTCATAGCTTGGGACATGAGAGAATAAATCATAACTAAACACCCTGAGGGACTTTCAAAGGACGTCAGCTTTCTTCTGGATCTGCAAGTCCTGTCCACTAGGGTGGAGCACTAGGAGCACTCAGGAGCACCCGAGGGAAGCTGTAAGGATCCTAAGGCCCAAACCTCTCAAGGTGAACTTCTCCGAAGAGGATGTGTGGCCACACCCCCTACAGAATGGAAACTCTTGGTTTCCATGGCTCCCCATTCGAGTCTGCAAATAGACTTTGGGACATAGATGCTTTGAAATTTCTTACAAAAATTCCTGCGCCAAACCCCAAAATACTTTGCCATGTGTTCTTGTTTGGCTTGTGTGACTCGGAAGCTTGTACAACAGCAGTGGGAACTCTGAAGAAACTGACCCTTTTAAGTATTTAAAAACTGAACTTCGGATGTGTAGTCATAAGCATGTGTATATATAAATACAGCAAATATCACACAGGTGTGGCAAAAATCCCATATTTGCATACATTTAAGAGGAAGGGGAACTCTATTTTTAAAGGTGGGGTTACTACAGAATTCTTATATGTGAGGAAAAACGGATTATTCAAAGTAGCAGCACACTAGCTTAATGTACAGGGGCTAGAGAGATAGCTAAGACTACCAGCTGCTCTTCCAGAGGAAACTCAATTCCCAGCATCCGTATGACAGCTAACAAACCTCTGTAACTCTGGTTCAAGGGAGTTTGATGTCTGCTTCTGGCCTCCATAGGTGCCAGGTATGCAATTAGTGAGTGCGCAGATATATGTTCAGACAAAACACCCATACACATAAAAATATATTAAAAAAATTTTAAAAATATATATGTGGACTTTTGAGTGGGAAAGATTTTATTTCTCTGTCTAGACATTGATAAAAATCTCAAGAAAGGCTGTCTGGACCTTAAAGGAAGAGTTAGCCTACAGGAGGTTGGAGAAGTGAAGGAGTCTTTAGACAGCCAACATTAGGTTACAATTACGCATAAGTGTGTCTGTGTGTCTGTGTATCTGTGTGTGTGTTTGTGTGTGCATGTGTGTGTGTGTCTGTGTCAGTGTGTATGTGTGTCTGTGTGTGTGTCTGTGTGTCTGTGTGTCTGTGTATCTGTGTGTGTGTTTGTGTGTATGTGTGTGTCTGTGTCTGTGTGTATGTGTATCTGTGTCTATGTGTCTGTGTGTGTATGTGTCTGTGTGTGTATGTGTCTGTGTGTGTCTGTGTGTGTATGTGTCTGTGTGTATATGTGTCTGTGTGTGTGTGTGTGTGTGTGTGTGCATAGAAACAGAGAAAAAGTCTCTATTTTGCAATGTTTAGTTTCATGTCTTTCCTGAGACTGAAATTAACGACTATTCCCATTATCATTTGAATTGTATTCTCAGAGTTTGTATACCAAGTCCCTAGTCCTCCTCAGAGTTTGTATGCTGAGCCCCTAGTCCCCAATATGTATTTGTAAACTGGGCCTTTAAGGTGGCAATTAAGGAAAAATGAGATCATAAGGGTGGGGCCCTTATCCAACAAGACCAGTGTCCTAAGAGCAGGAAGAGACCAGAGACCTCCCTCCCTGCATGCACTGAGGGTCCTCTGCCAAAGCAGCAAGTGCTTTCAACGCTGAGCAATTTTTCCAGCTCAACACCCTACTTTTTAAAATTCACATACCTCAGAAACCTAAAGAAAGAAATTAAAACCTCATTTCTTTTTTTCCCTCATGGTAGATGTGCACAGCTCTGGGGTTTAGTTGCATAGGCTTCAGTTACCTACAGGCTTGCCATGTGAACAGCTTACCTTGTCAATAAATATGGAACATCATTTTATATGGTTGCATAATATTATATTTTAATATAATTAAAATGTGGGATTCCCACAATTTATTTAGTCAGTCTCTCATTTATAGACATTTCAGCTGGTCTCAAAGGCCAGAATATTCCTTTTCTCTGTGCATTCATAGCAATAGATTGTTCATAGAAGTTTCTGTTTCTTTGTTATTACCCTATCTACTTGTAGGGAGATCAAACATCAACCGCACCAGCATGGTGGAATTAGGCTTGTTCATGGTTTAATTTGAACGTATAATTGCAAAATGCCATTTGCATAATTGCCTGAAGTGATGCCTGAGTTTCACACCTCCAGAATATTGCTCAGAAGTTGAACTTGGTCTTTTGTAACCTCCTTTGTCCAATCTTCCTTGATTTCACTGTGTTCTGGGACATACGGCCCTTGTGGTTCTTTCCGTCCNGGCATGGCTGCTTCCGCCTGAGTCCTAAACACTGTGTATGTGAGTTCAGGACAGGCAGCTGTACCGGGATTTGTGTCGGTTAATGCATATCTGTTCTTGACTCTGCCTGTGTAGTATGTACCCTTTGGTGGTGTTTTCTTTATTTACACTAGCTGCCCTTTAAGCAACCGCTGTCCTGATCAGCAACTGCAACTCCACAGCTATCGGCAGCAGTTCGGTAGTGGGGGCTGCAGCCAGAAGGAATTCTGTTCCCGCAGGCACCGGCTCTCTAGCGAAAACCTTATCTAGATCTCTATCCTGCTATAGAACATAAGATTCAAAGGCTGAGGTGAAATTCTGCTTTCTCAGGGAGTCTGAATAGCAATAAGCTGACCACCTCTCCTTGCTCTGGGCTCCTGTCCTTCTGTCCGGCCCACTTAAGAACCCTCGCTACACATGGTTCTGCCCTACCACTTCCTGTCAGCTAGTTGCTGACTCAGCCTCTTGACCACGGGTTAATTTTAGTTAAACAAATGTAACATGTTTACATTTACATGTAAAAGCAGTAGGAAAAAATGTAACAAACCTTAAAATAATATTCCACAACACTTCGGAGAGTTTGGATGGGTGAGATGAGGGAATAACAAGGGCAGAGGTGAGTGATGAGTCAGTCTAGGAGAACCTGAGAAGCTTGACTTAATTAGCCCTCCTCTGGGCTACAAACCTACCAGTTACACTGCTTATAAATCCATCTGAGAAATCAAAGGCCATCCAGTCACTCATTCAACTTATATTTATTGAGTGCCTAGTCTGTGAAGCCCAGTACCTGGGGATGCAATGAATACTTATAATCATATCATGATCATAAGTTATTGTCTATTTAAGTGGTTACATTAGCAGACCTGAAAACTTAGCCATTTTCCAGTAGATTCTATCAGAAGCAAAACCATTCAATAGTCAGGGTCTGTGTAGCAGCTTCTTCACACGGAAAACCNGATGCAAGGGGGAGGGAGGCACTAAGGTAGTGGAGCTCTCCTCAGATAAGGGTGAGACAATGTAGTAGTTTGAATGTAATTAGTCCCCATAAGCTCAAAGGGAGTGGTACTATTAGGATGTGTGGCCTTGTTGGAGGAAGTCTGTCACTGTGGGGGAGGGCTTTGAGGTCTCCTATGCTCAAGCTACACCCAGTGGACAGATTCCTGCTGCCTACAGATCAAGATAAAGAACTCTCAGCTCCTTCTCCAGCACCATGTTTGCCTGCAAGCCACCATATCCCACCATGATGATAATGAATTAAACCTCTGAAACTGTAGGCCACCCCAANTAAATGTTTTCCTTTATAAGAGTTGCCATGGTCATGGTGTCTCTTCACAGCAATAGAAACCCTAAGACAGAAGTTGGTACCATGAGTGGGGTATTGCTGTGATAGACCAGACTATGGTTTTGTTTGGAGGAATTTGGACTTTGGGTTAGGAAAAAAAATGGAATGCTTTAAGTGTCGTTTAATGGGCTATACTAGTAGGAACATGGAAAACAGTGATGCTGAGGGTTATTTGAATTGTNGGGGCATAGCTCAAAAAGGTTTCAGAGGAGAAGAATGTTAGTATGTTACATTTTAAGTTTTAATTACTATGCCTAAGAGACCCATGAAACAATAATGCCTCTGATCTGCAAGCCCCTTTCCCAAGGACAGACAGTTCCTGAAATGCTGGAGGCTATTGTTTATGGGAGATAACAAGCCACATTTTCAGTCCCTTAAACAAGTTTTTTTGACCCATCTTCACTGGATGTGCTTGATCACATGTGGGCAGGAGGTTCACAGGCAGGAAATACGTCAGGATGTGCACTTGCTTCTTGCTTGATTGGATATAGGCTGGAGGTACATCAAAATGTCTGATTGCCCCTGATTGAACCTGATGGGAAATGCAATGAATTATGGGTTTTCCTTGTAGGCGGACTTTTCTTTCCACCCACCAGTTCCCAAATAACTGACATGGAGACTTAANATTANTTATAAATGCTCGGCCAATAGCTCAGGCTTGTTACTAGCTAACTCTTACATTTTCAATTAACCNGTATTCTTATCTATGCTTTGCCATGTGGCTTGGTACCTTTCCTCAGTACGGCAGGATCAAGCAGGAGTGAGCTGGAGGTTCCAACCAAACATCCCAACATTTTTGGATACATGAACACTGGTTTATATCAGGCTACTACCTGCTGGCATGGAACGATGTGGGGAGGGGGCACCAGGAGTCAATGAGCTCATGCTCAGTGGGAGGTATGGGTGAAGTAGCATGCAGTTAACCGCCACCCCAGGACCTTGCCAATCCATTCCTGGAAGAGGCAGAGAAGGCAAGGTGCTAGGAGAAAGATAGACAGATTATTACCACCGGCCCTACGAACAGGGCTAGAATGGAATGGAGTTGTGTTCTGGTTGTATTGGTGAAATTCTTCAGACAATTTCTGAAGTGACTAGATATTAGTTTCCACCAGGCCAGATTCATTGATACAGGAGCATCGTTCTTTCCCCAGGAACATGCAGGTGTCTGTAAAACAGCTGGAACAGATTTACACCTTGGTATCATAGCAAAGGCTATTGCTTTGGGTTAAAAGGTGTGAACATTTTCCCTATGTCTAGAGAGCCCGGTTTTAGCCTGATGAAACGCACCTTTAAGTCTATACTTGGAAGGCAACCAAAGGAAATTTAAAATCTTGAGCTTGTGACCAAACAGTAAGTAGTCAGTGCTCTATCAGTTTATCAGAATTCCATTTATCAATGCTAAAACCCTGAACCTCCAAAATTCCAGTGTAACAATGGCATAGAAAGGGACAGAAGTCTGGAACATCTTTATACACCTTAAATGATTTATCTATACCTTCACAACTTGTGTTTATACATCTTAAATCATTTTCTGTGTTTCTTTAGTGGAAAGGTACATCTAAAACCTGTTTATCCTTTACTATGAAGCCTGTGAACAAAGTAAACCTGTCTGTATTTTTAACAAGAAACTTAACTAATGAACTACCAAGGTGGTTGTAGCCTTGGGCAGAAGGAGCTGTTAAACTGGTGAAGCTATTACTAGCCTAGTTGTCAAACACTATCAAGTCTGAGAAGGATAAATTTCACCTGTGCAGACCAAGCAGCTTCCAAATCTATTAAAATGACAGGGACTTACTGGCTACCTGGACAGCTACCCCAGGTTCCTCCGTGGTCACTGGAGACAGAGGTCCCAGAGCAGCATCAGTATTCAGCTGCTAGGCCCAGAAGATCTGACAGACTTTCCTGTGAAGTAGGAATTTGGGAAGACTGGCCTACCTTGTCTAGACAAAGCACGGCAATTGATTCCTCAGTGTCTTGCCTGTCCACAGTGTGGACAGGGTCTTGGCAGCAGCTAGGGGGAAAGGCAGTTTTTTTTCACCCAGTGACTGGCTTTGTCACATTTAAAACAAGTTCCAGATGGAAGTTCTTCTGTGCCCAACATCTTCTTTGGAGGAGATAGGGATGCTGCCAGGAGCAAGAGCTTTTTTATTAAACATTTTAAATGCCGTATTCTCAGATCTCTGAAGCCTTTGAGGATCATTATCTGTTAGGTATATCTAAACTAGACAAATGTTGTTTTTTTCTAGTTACTTGTTTTAGGCTTAACTTTGAGAACACATATATAAGCTAAATCTGAACATATCAAAGAAGTTGATCCTTCATAAGGTGACTGACTATTAACTTGTATATCTTATAGTATTAGGATTTTATAACTTTATCCCTGTTAAGTACTGCCTTAAAAAATAACAATTTCTGAAATGAAGCTCTTTTAATATCAAGATAAGACTTTTAACTCATAAACACAGTCCACAAAGAGACTGGGGACTTTCCTGATCCTTTTATAGTACACCATTATAGAACACAATAGTTTTCTGTATAACTTAGTTTACTAAACTAGCTACAGCCTAACAACGTTAGGAGAAGCAAGGAGGTTAGACAAACATTCCTAAATCNGTCTCTGTTAGCCTGAATAGACCTTAGGTAAGGAGAGACCCTTTGCCAGACTGCTTAGGTCACTGTCTTGCCAAATCATAAGATAGGAATACNTCAGTCTCTGGTGTTTAGCTGTGGTCCTAAGTTTTAGCTTTTTATTTACCTATTTATCAAGATCATATACTAACAAAGGCATTAGTATAAAATGTATCACAAATTTAAAATGTCCCATAGCCTTATAAATTTAAGCACTTTAAAAACTGTTTCTTTAAAATGTCCAGTTTATTTAAACTTTCTGTAAAAGTCCAAACTTTTCTTTTAAAGAGATTTAAGATCTCTCAACTATGTTGTTCTTGTAATATCCAACTAAAGTACCTTTTTTAGTTCAAGAATTAAGACATAGAGCACGACCAAAATTTGTAGAAGGCAAAACCAAGTTTCAGTAAAATCAATAGCAAATGGATTACTCTTCTGTTATCAAATCTGGCTGCCAGCAAGATAGATCTCTGTACATGAATGCATGGAGGTGCAGCTCAGTAAAGCAGCATTGTTTTAAATCCTGTCTTTCATAAACTTTGTTTTCAGGACAGGACAGGAATTATCATATAAAATAAATACTAATCNGAAATATCTTGGAGACCTGTTGTTACCTCCTTGGTAGGCCCACTCCATGTGGTTACCTTTAATCTCAAGATGGTGGTGAAGTCACATGACCTCCCCCTTCTCCAATCCTTGTCAAAATGTCAACTGCCCACGTGGCTGTACTTAGTTTAGTTAAGATGGTGGCGAAGTGTTGTTCCCTAAAACAGGTCCAATTCAGAGGTACAAGTTTTAAGTTAACTTTTGTTACAGAATTTTAACCAGTTCTCTTAGCTGTTTTTTAACAAAGTGGAACAGCATAAAGCAACTTTAATATTATTTATACCCAAGTGACATATAAATCTCTGTTATTGTATCAGAGTCAGTGGCAAGAAATCCCAGAGGCAAATTCTGAGCCCAGGTGGCTAGTTGCAATAGTAACAGCTGAGCTCTCACCAAGACACATGGAACATAGTAAACTCACACATCCATGACCAGTCAGAAACAAACATACACCGGTCACATACATTTATACATTTAATTGAGCCTGACACAATTTTGTGTGGCTCCGTGTCTGCAAGAAGACTTACAGGCACAGATCCATCTATCCACACAAAATAGACAAAACTTTCTAAGGCACAGATCCATCCATCCATACAAAATAGACAAAACTTTCCGAGGGAAACAGACTTTGTTACACATTACATAGATTTTAAGCCATGCCAGATGAATAACTTACAAATCCTGAGAGAAGGATTTACAGCATAATTTTAAGCTATAGAGCAGAGTGCAAAGAAATCATAGGGACAAAAGATTTTTAGGAGTAAGGAAGTAGAGCCTTAGAGATAAGAGACTTTGGAAGAGCAAGTTTAGGTATAAGATATTTGGGGATCTATTTGTTTGCTGCAGTAGCAGTTAACAATTTGTGAGAATTTGGAAATCATTTGCCAGTTTTGTCCATTGATTTGTATTGAGGCCAAGCTGTTGTAATAAAAACTGAGTCTGTGGAGGAAGAGAGACAGAGTAAGTTGTGTTTCTCCCAGGCTGCTGGGAGAGGGTAGAGAGCAGGAGAGGAGATGTCCACGTGCGTGCAAGGGGCTACAGGAGCCAGACAAGCACACATATGCCCACGTGGATGGTAACACAGGGCAGATGGAAGCAGCAGCTGAAGAATCAGACTCTAGAATGTGGAATCAAATTCATCGACAAATGATCCATACACACCTTATTGAAAGCTAGATCAGTAGATACTGCAAGGGAGAGCAGGTGTGTGCTGGGTATGCAGCAGCTGGCCTCTCCTGCTCTGATTCCCATGTTGTATGGATGGGCCATTTGTGCAGTTTAGGGTAGGAGAGCAAACAGAAATCAGGAGAGTGGATCTGTTTGCAGGTGGAGTGGGCAGGTAAGATCCCAGCATGGCCAGAGCAAATGCCAGGAGAGCCTAGTAAGTCTCGGGCACTAATGAAAAGATTTTTTAAAAAAATCAAAATGGGTACCACCAAGGTATGTGACTAAGAGAACACACCACACAGAGCAGAGTTGGTGCAAGAGGTTTATGGGGGATGGAAAGGGTGAAAGACCATCACAGAGTGGGGACATGAGAGAGGCAGACAGACAGACAGACAGACAGACAGGGAGAACAGGGAAGAGACAAGAGAGACAACAAGAAGAAGAGAGGTAGGGGTTGCCAGTGACTCAGGCAGTTGGAGGGGACTCAGGGTCAGTTCCTGGATGAAAAGCCATCTGGAGCCACCACAACCCTGGAAACAAAACCTAGGCAGCCAAGCGCTGGCAACAGAGGGAGGGGCAGAGAGAAAGATAAAGGGAGGGGAGCGGTCCCCCACATGGACAGAGGACCCAGGCCGCCAGGCTGGGAGCTCAACTCCTCCTGGTTCCAGCACCAAGATAATAGGTTTTCCACCCTCCACCCCATAGTAGGTTTCTCCACTGATGCAGTAAGCCAAATTGAAAAAGTATACCAACAGGTTTATTTGAGCAAAGCAGCTCCCGGGCAGATTCTCAGTCCCAGAGATCAAGGCTGGAGAAGCTGTGCCCACAAATGAAAGCAGGGAGACTTTATAGGTTGCAGNTGAGGGGTGATGACGNAGTCTCCTATGCTCAAGCTANGCCCAGTGTGGACAGACTCCTCTGCTGCCTGTGGATCAAATTGTAGAACTCTTAGCTCTTTCTCCAGCACCATGTCTGCCTACACTCTGCCATGTCCCACCATGATGATAATGGACTAAGTCTGTTTTCCTTTATAAGAGTTGCTGTGGTCATTGTGTCTCTTTACATCAATAGAAACCCTAACTAAGACAGACAGTTGGATGGTCTCCATCATCTCAGATGACACCATCACATGCAAGCATCTCCCATGTTGGTGGAATAGCAATATACTGTGTGTGGAGTGAATAACTCCACCGTAGACACAAAATATGCCTGAGGATTGGGGAAGTGTAGGNCACATCTTTGATTCCAGTACTCAGGAAGCAGAANCTGCCAGATCTCTNAGTTCAAGGCCAACCAGGACCANATAGTGAGACCCTGTCNCAAAAGTATCTGTCTTCTGGAACTCTAGCTTTTGTGTATTACATACATTTTCCCCTAGCTATTTCCTTTCTGCCTTTCTTTCCCAATGCCCTTCTGAAAATGCTAACCTATGTTCTTTATTCACGGAGACATGAGGAAAGGAACTTCAGTGAGCACTCAGGATGAACAGTCACCCAGAGACAANGCAATTGGAAGAGGAATCAAAGTCATGGGATGGTAGTGGGTATCTTCTTTNGACCAACATCAATCCTCCCTCTTCCTTGTTTTCCTACTCCTCTTTCTTCCTTTTGTGAAAAATCTCCTTTCCCCCCTTTCTAGTCCAAGCTGAAATATATCCAGATCTCCTGAGACCTCAGCAAGACACTACGCAGACCCAAAGCTAAGACTTGACCTCCAGGGCTGCCAGCTAAGGGACTCACCAATGACGACAGAAATTGCAATAGGGCTTTACCGTCCCAGTGCAAGAAAACCATTAGCAACGTGTCCCAGTAAGGAGATGGGCTAAGTAGGCCCCATTGCTGGAACAGTGGATAGCATTAGAAGGGCAGTGTCTCAAGTTTTCAAATAATTTCAATATAATTCCCGTGTCAGTGTTTCGCTGTGGATTTGTAAATGAATGTGCCACCCATGACTGGGTTGTTTGTACTCTCATTCTTACAGGAACAGTGTGAGGCTTTGTCCACACAGGAACCATCTAGCTCACCAAGCCTGAAACAAATCAAACTCAAGCTACCCCCACGCAAGTGGCTTGTGGAGGCTGTGCTGAGTGACGCACGCACACACAGATCCCATCGGGCCAGCCAGTNGGCAGGGGAGTCAGACCATAGCTCTGATGTTTGTCCTCAGTGCCAGCAACAAATGATTGGAATTCAGAGGGNAAAAAAAATGCAATTGTGGGCGAGTTACCGTAGCTTGACAATCCCCATTGTTAGTTTACTGCCTTTCATTTTTAGACTTTAAAATCATTCCTGTTGTTAACCCCCTCTGGGCATATGTACAGTAGCAACGAAGTTATACAGCCAGCAAACTGACAACAGCCAGGCAGCTCCAGAAATGGTTGCAAGCCAATCTTGACTGTCACTTCCTTTCAGATCAAACCCAGAGTCAATGTCCATATTTTGTTGTTGTTCTCTGTCAGAAAAAGTGACACTGGATTTCAGATGGGGAGGCTAGTACAGCTAAGAACAGATATTTGCTGTGCAGGATAGAAACACAAGAATGGAGTCCTCCTTATAAATTGCTAATTCATTCTCAAGGACCCAGTGTAATTCTCCCTGCTGTAAGAGAGCAATGCAAGGCATGAAGTGGACACCCTGATGCCAGGGGAAGACTTGAGGTTCTAAAAGCTTGACAAGGGGAAGAAGGCATGGTGGTAGCAGAGGAGGCAGAGAGAGCATAGTTACAAGACTGCGGGGTAATATCATTGGCACCCTAAATTTTTATTGGGTAAGAGATGTGACTTGAAATTGTTTTAAGTTCTGTAAATAACANTGGGAACAAGACAAGAGAGGCTCTGACTTGGTATTTAAGCTCATGTGGGTGACATTAAGGCCTTCCTTAATAAATCCTGAATTCCAGACAATAAGTTTGCAGTATATAGAAAGAGATCAAAGACCCTATGGCTCTTGATTCAGGTGAGGGATGCTGGGCAGACTTCCAGGAGCAGAACTTCCGGGCTGAAACCTGATGGGTCAGCCATTGTCAGAGAAAATGGGGCGCGACAAGCCCAAAAGCCAGTGCTGCCCAGAGTCCAACCCATCAATTCAGTTTCCCAATGTTTGAAGATGGAGTTCAACTCCTGAGATGTAACTTCAGGGCACAGCCCAGAAGGCAGTGGAGGTTCTCACAATGCTGCGGCCACAGGTTCAACCTAATGCCTGTCTCCAGCAGCTGCTCAGTAAATACACACAGACCAGAAACCCTAAATGTTGGGGGCTTCTGTTGATTATTTAGAGGAGGGTGAACATATTTGAGTGCTCAATGAATTGGTTTCTTTTATTTCTGGATGGTGTTTTTGAACAGTTAAAAATTGTTCCTATTATCTGGAGTAGCCACTGTGTAGGATGGGAAAACACATGCCTTCACTAAGGCCTTCCTTAATAAATCCTGAATTCCAGACTCTGTTGTTCCTACCAATTCAAGACTCCTTTCCCTTCCGACCCCACAAGCTCTGAGGAATAGTCCCCAGCAGTCTCCTCTGTCTTNATTTTACCTGGCAACCTTCTACTGTGGGTCTGTACAGTTCACCAACACTCTACCATCTGTGTCATTGAGAAGGAGTGGAGGGTCACAGTGTCTCTGTCAGGCTAACAATAATGTCCTGCTTGGGAACTTCTGGTCCTTCGGGGTGTGGTACATGATCTTGCCCCTGTTCCCTCAGTTCACATCTATCTCATCTGGATGACCACTTGACAAACAGTCCTCTCGTGGTTTGGGTTTCTATTGCTGTGAAGAGACAGCATGATCACTGCAACTCTTAAAAATGAAAATATTTAGTTGGGGCTGGCTTACAGTTCAGAGGTTTAGTTCATTATCATTATAGTAGGGAGCAGGGTAGCATGCAGGCAGACAGGGTGCTGGAGAAGTTGAGAGTTCTACATCTTTATCTGCAGGCAGCAGAGAAAGACTGTGTCCCCCACTGGGCATAGCTTGAGCATGGGAGACCTCAAAGCCTGCCCCCACAGTGAAGCACTTCCTCCAAGAGGACCACACCTAATAGTACCATTCCCAATGGACCAACAGTCTATGGGGGTCATACCTATTGAAACCACCACACCAACTTGGACTCTCAGAACCTCTTCTGCGGAGCTGGTAGAGACTCAAAGTTTCACACATGGCACCCACACTAACTGTCCTGACAAACAAAGTGAGCCACTGTGTGTCTGCCCATGGCCAAGCCTTCATTTCTGTCATAAGTCTGCTTCCTCCTGCCCAAGGACACCAGGCCAGCAGTGAGCTCTCCTCCTCCTTAATTGTCAACGTTCCTTTTTATTTTGGACTATTCCCCAAGAGCATTCATTCTTCCTATGTTAAAAAAAGAATTACGTATCATTTCCAAGGCTCTCGGGAGCAGAGCNTTCACGTAGAGTCCTTGAAATAACTGCTTCTCAGAAGCCCCAGTCAGGGAACCAGGAGGACCAGCACTGGAAGTAACTCTTTGAATGACAATTGGNTGCCNAGGTAAAGGATTCTGAAACTTACAGTGAAGTAAATGTGAAAATTATCCAGTGAACTTTCAGGAATAAATGCAGACATTAAAAGTGATTATATTTTTTATTTTAAAAAATAACTCTCAGCCGGGCGGTGGTGGCGCACGCCTTTAATCCCAGCACTCGGGAGGCAGAGGCAGGCGGATCTCTGTGAGTTCGAGGCCAGCCTGGGCTACCGAGTGAGTTCCAGGAAAGGCGCCAAAGCTACACAGAGAAACCCTGTCTCGAAAAAACAAAAAACAAAAAACAAACACACACACAAAAAAAAATAACTCTCACAATGACGCATGGTGCTTCAGTCCCTAAACTGCCTGGTCACCGTCAATGAGCCTGAAGAACTAAGGATATTGTAGTTTAAGTATGAATTGCTCCCCATGAACTCATGTGTTGGAGTCTTGGTTTGCATCTCACAATGATGCTAATTTGGACTGGGCTGAACACTTTAGGACCCTTGCAGGAAAAAATAGGTTCCCGAGAGTGTGGTTTTGAAGGCTTTTAGGGGTAGACAACCTCCTCCTCTATACACTATGAGATTTTTTCCTCATGGTGAGTCTGGACAACAGGGCCAAACATGCACAGACAGGATGGAACTCTGAGAGAGAGAAAAGAAGTCTTTTCCTCTAAGTTTGTTTCTCCTGGATGTCTTATCACAGTGATGGGGACACCAATGCAAAGAGGAGCAGAATTCCGAACTCAGCNTCTCACATTCGTTATCTGTGCCGCTCCACTTCACTGGGCAGTGGGTAACCTCTCCCTGTACCCAGAGCCTCTGAAGAACAGAAGGTTAATAATTACGTANTTCAGTAAGAAAACCCACTGACCTACGAAACTGTCCAAACGTGTTGGGGATAAAGTCACAAGCTTTTCAGATATCNTGNGATGTTGTTGAAATTAGGTAATACTTTGCTCAATTTGGATTCCCTCAACAGAACATATGAACAAATGGCAACCAGTGGTTTGTAGAAAAACCAATAATCCCCAGTTCAGGATGTGAAAAACACGCCATTGACCCACATGGAAACCTCGTTGGTANGGTAGGCAGAACAGTGCCAAGAGGTTGCCCAGGCTCAGCAGGCCTTGAGCTGCTCTGGAGAAGCAGGTGTAGTACTCTGAAGGGAACAGGGTTACGTGGGTGGTTACATCATCAAAATGCACATGTAGCAGAATAAACATACACGCTTTTAAACTGATATTAATGCTTTAGAAATGATTTTTTTTGTTAACTTTTTTGTTAACTTGTGATTTCCCATAATCAGAGCCAAACTGAACACACCCTCCTAACTGGCTAGAGAGGAACACGCAGAAAGTAGAAGTGAGCNAAGTTCAGGAGAGGACTGGGATTTTTCTCATTTTTATCTTTTTATTTTTTCTTTTAAAAAGGTGGTATCCACTAGTGAATGACTCTAGAATAAAAGGCAAAGCTATTTTTGGCTATGAGCTCTACTTAAATAAAACAGATTTATTTTATGTGTATGAATGTTTTGTCTGCACGTGTATGTGTGCACTGCATGCCTGCCTGNTGCCCTCCTAGATCAGAAGAGGGTGTCAGATCCCCTGGAACTAGTGACAGATGGCTGTGAGCCTNTACGTGGGTGCTGGTGACTAAACGACGGTCCTCTACAAGAACAAGTGCTCTTAACCACTGAGCCATCTCTCCAACCCCAGCACCCTNCTTTTAAGGTGCTAGATACACTTAGATTTGGAGAAGTGGAATATGAGATCCTTCAGGTAAATGGGTTGGTTCAGAAGACAGGAACTAATCAGATGCCAGAGTTCTCATTTCCACCTCCAGCCCCAAGTGAAGCTTGTAAGAAAAGATATTCCCGGCTCCACGCAGAGGTGTGAGGAGGGTGGGAGGGGAAGGCACGCTGCTTGTACGGCTGTGGGGGATTTTAAAAGTGTGACAAGAACAGAGTGTTTCAGACATGAGAGAGATACAATAAAAGAAGCATTGGGTGACAAGTGTTGGGAGCGAGACCCATGAAAAACTAAACTAGAGAGTCCTCAGGAAGTAGGGGGAAAGATACAGCCAGAGAAAATGAGGGGAAGAGGCAGTGGGGATGTGGAAGATGTTAGTGGCTCTCTAGTTCCTGATGAGTCTGGTATAATCAGAGAAATAAGACACAATCTATTCAAAATAAAACTCAAGGACAGGTAGGACGATAGCTCAGCAGATATGGTGTTCGCCACCGGCGCCTGAGGGCCAGGGTTCAGCTTCCCAGATCTGCATAAAAGCTGAGGAGAACGGCAGCTCACCTGTAATCCAGTACCGGGAAGGTGGAACAGGAGCCTCAGGGCGAGCTGGCCAGGAAGGCTGCTTGAACGGGTGAGTGCCGGGTTCAACAAGAGCGTGCCTCAATAAAATAAAGAGGAGGGCAGTGAAGGAAGACACTCAGAGTCAATCCTGACCTCCATAAGCACATGCACACACACGTGCCCCCACACACGGGAATCCGCATACATACACACACATCATACACACATGTCATAAAAGAATTCAGGATCCAGAAAACAAGAGATCCCAAAGGAAGAGAATTTTCTGGCTTTTTCTTCTTGATGAATATTTTCAGTACAAGGATCAGAAAAATAACTTAATAGACTATTCCTGACAGTGGTGAGATGAAGGCCACCACCAATGTCAGAATACTCACAGGGGGAAACCTGAGAGCTACACAGGCTCGGACAGTTTCTGGTTCTTCAGTACCTGCATGCACTGGTGTTGCTGTTGTCTGTGATGCTGCGATGGTGTGTGTGTGTGTGTGTGTGTGGTATGTGTGTGTGTATGTGTGTGTGTGTGTGTATGTGTGTGTGTATGGTATGTGTGTGTATGTGTGTGTGTGTATGTGTGTGTGTATGGTATGTATATGGTATGTGTGTCTGTATGTGTATATAGTGTGTGT
>LZPO01008007.1:378160-394875 GCA_001675575.1 Neotoma lepida | reverse complement strand
TGGCCTTGGATGCTTGATAGGTATTTTAGATAAATACACTGTTAGGAGTTCTTGGAAGCACACATAGCACACAAGAAAGTCATTGTGTGCTAAAATATATACAAAAGCTAAAGTATCACCAAGACTTCTTAAGCCAAGGCTTGACCTTTGGACTTTTCCAAGTAGTAGCTTTTGTGATAGTAGCTGAATTCCATTACATTTTCCTGTGGCTAGCCACAACCATGCTCTAAACATAAGTGCTTCAGTTGACATGACTTCCCTAGAAAAGACTTAGTCTCTGCTGGTGATTGGTTTTCCTTGGCAAGAAAAGCAATAAAGACCCCTGAGCCCAGCTAAGCACCAGCTACCCAGATCTATAACTCTCAGCATTTATTCCTGTTTCTTTCACATTCTCCCTTCTCCCTCTTATCAAAGCTATGAAGAAGTTTAAAAAAATTAACTTTTATCTGAATTCCAACTGCTTCTGGTCTCCTCTGTTTAGAACTAGAAGACAGTGGCTAAAAACCAGGTAACCACAAGAAGAACAGAAAATGTGTTCTAAATAACTCTTACAAATCAATTCCTGACTACTGAATTTTTACCCCATCAACTCACTTGATGAGACAGACAGGAACAGGAGACAGAACCCTTACAATGTAAGATCCATTGTATACATCAGCTTTGCATTACTATAATGAAATAACAGAAACAACTAGCTTATAGAAAGAAAAGATTCATTTTGGTTCACAATCCCCTTCAAGGGCATTCCTTCAGTGACCTAAGGACTGCCGGTGGGCACACCCTTAAGGGTCCACACTACTCCCATTAACACCATCCTAGTAACACACAAACCTTTGGAGAACACTGCCTATTTTTAAACCATAGCATCTTATGTTTGTTGGGGGTTTGTTTATGTTTCTATTTTTTAATTTTTAATTAAAAATTGTTATCAGACAATATATGTTGATTATTTTTCCTCTCCCTCAGCTCCTCCCAGATACCCACCCAACTTCATATTCCTACTCTCTCTATCTCTATCTCTGTCTTTCTCAAAACAAACAATCAAAACAAACAAAAACCCAACAGGACAAAAAAAGCCAAATTTGTTTTGTTTCATTTTGTTTTTACCAGATAACAGGATATGGTCATGGAAGATAAAATCATAAAATCTCTAAAACAGGTATAGTTCATCCCAAGAGTGAAATAAACACGGTCCTTTTCCAACCTTGAAGTCTTCCTTGACCAAACATGGACATCAGGCCTGAAATTAAAGCTCAGTCAGGCAGACCTTCTACCACAGCTCACCCCTAGTCATCGTTCTCCTTCCCTCTCTTCTGACACTCCCCCAACAATGTAGAGATTGGAAAATGAGCTATCCTCACAGCTATGAAACATACCCTTTCCAAGTCTCAATACCTAATAACAGGGTCACATCCTAAAAACAAAAATTGAGGCCCAAACTCAGATTTTCCATCTAAAGATGACATAATTTGGGTAGCTTTGACCATTCTGCTGAACTACACACAACTGTTACTGGGCCTGTGGTGAAACTCTCCTCCATCTTTAATAGAGGAGAAAACACAGCCCAGCCAGGCTTCTCTGTGAGCAGCAGCCAGGTACTACACAAGGGAAAGTTTGTAGAAGAAGGTGCTTTGGGTTGCATTGTATCTAAACGCAGCAGTCTCAACAGCTAGTGCAAGAAAGACCTTCATTTAATTTCAGAAATACAGACATCCAAGGGCCTTTCCCAAGACCTCTCTTTGGAAAGAAACTCAGCATTGTTTACAAGGCCCCAGGAAAACCAAGATTTCATTTTGTGTATGGAGAGGGGCTGGGGTCTGAATTCATTCTCTTCTGTATGTAGGTTATCTAGGTGTGTGGTCACTTCTTGTTGAAAATGACTTCACTTTGAATTTTAAAAGTTCAAAAGAAGTGTGATAAGCTAATTTTGTAATACTATTGACAACATAACAACTATTTAGAAGCTGCGGTTGTGCGGTTTTTGAAGTATGTATTCCAGAAACTCTCTTCCACAGCAGTGATAGTATTCATGATGGGGAAGCCTTCATCCTGAATCAGGATGGGAAGGTAAATGGGCCAGAAAGGAGGTCAGGAAAGCTGCGAGCTGACTCAGTAGAGTAGCCATCACCAAGCCAGCCTTGGATCATCGGCCCAAACGTAATGTGCTGCTTTGAAACCTATTTTCCTCAAATAATTTGCTTTCAGCTTAATAGGACTTTTAATGAGAGAAGAATTCTCATGAAAAAAAAATGCCTAAGTCTTACCCAAGCACCCCCACAGGCAGAACACCCTATCAGCATAGATGTACCGCCCACCCAAAACACTCTGTCAGCGTAGATGTACTGCCCACCCAGCTTCACGCCACACACAGTCTCGTCCCACCTTTTCGTACAACACCAGCCATGAACCATCACCGCTGGAATCTGAGTTTAGCAACTCATGCACCACCTCAGCACCAATTATCATTTATACACGGCAGGAAGTTTTCCTTGTTTAAATGGAGAGCAGTTTTATCTCCTTGGTTGAATTGGCACACAGTCCCTTTATGTGGAATAGGTCCTGAGAGCTTTGCCACATTCTGGCTGTGTGACGGCATTTGTGTTCGTGGAGTTGATCCTGAGTGTCTAAGGAAAAGTTAGATCTCTATTCCTAGATCTGGGACGAGCTTCAAGATTAGGCTCCATCCCAAATGAAATACTTTCATCACCAGCCGCTGAGCGTCTTGACAAGGGTGGACTTTAGTCATGTGGCAAACACAGGAAACATGCTTGTACTGATACTCTGGGTAGTGATGCCCTAGCAAAATAATGGTACAGCATTTGGGCCTACTAAGCTGCATCTTTTGTGTTGCCTAGAAGCCTGGGATCCACAGAAGAGCAGGGACTTCTTTCTTCCCTTCAGGAGCTTCTGTTCTTTCATTCTGAGGGTCATCTTGCAGGTATCAGCTTAGATGTCAGGGGTGATCTCCCGAGCCTGAATCGAGCATCACTCCCATGCTCTTGGGCATCCAGCTGTGCAAGTGGTGGGTGTCTAGAGAAAGAGGGAGCATACTAGGAAAAGGAGACCACTGATGCAGAGACACTGAGGAAGCTCATGCTCAAGAAGAGAAGGAAGTCCAGGTTGTGGGAGTGTTGTAGGATGCGGTAAACAGGACCTACACCAGTGACCTCAGCTGGGCGGAGGGCCTACATTTCACACTAAGTGAAATGCAGATCTGATCCCATTCTGTGGATCAGAGAGCCAAGACCCAGGGAGATTATGTCCCACAAGCAGAAAGACATCATTGCAAATGTACATAGTGCTGCAGCAGTGGGCAGAGGGGTGTGGTGATGGGGGTGGACATCTAGGCTGGATTCACCCCTACGTTTGAATCTTTGCTGAAAGACNGAGTGGGACCTACTTGTTAAGATAAGATNGCTTCATATCCAGCCTGTCAGGAGAGAAGGAACTAGGAGGGGTGGGCNCTCCTGACTCTATGTCNNCCTCTCAGTGTTCCACAGACACTATGGGGACATAAGTCTTCATCATCTCCCTCAGCAAAGTGAGTAAGATCTCTATAGTAGGTTTCTGTCCCAGGGTTGGAATGTTCTGAGTCCTTTCATGAGGGAAATTCCTGTTCAATCACTGTCTTTCCCTGGCTTTCATGGTTCCTTAAGTGGTCAGTACCCCAAGCCCATCTGTTCTGGGGGCATCACTATGTGGCTTTGTGCTGAGGCGCAGAGCTCCGTTGGAAGCTGGCATAGATTCATGGAAAGACAAACGTAGGACTTACTTATTACAAGCATTCAGTCTGCCCTCATCTCCACCCTGAGTTGTTCCCAAGAGAGAGGCTTCATTTCAGAAAGGACCCTCAAGGGCCTCCTTCCATTTAGCATGACAGTAACCCCAGGACATCTTTCCACATCTCTGACATCAGAAGCGAGCAGCCTGTGTGGGTTTAATGACCTCTCCTAACCTCTGGAGAGACCTGCTGACAATACTGAAGCAATTTTTCCATCTTGTCCAGATGGGATTTCCAAGTCATAATTCTGGGATAATTACCATCCAGGCATCTGCTCTGTGCCTGACATTAGGTTCTCACACTTAGCGGTGAGGAACGAATGCAGTTTGACAGATTTTGACATTTCTATACTCTGTGGCTTGCTCNGAAGCCACCTAAGTGCCCAGAATAAATAACCCTAAGAGTCAAAAGGGACGTGAGTGCTTCTTGTACCATTATGGTGATGCACAGCCATGGAGGGAGATTAACAGAACCTAAGAAGTCGGTAGTCAGCCTCCAGGAAATCAGAGCAGAAATCACATTTCTGAGCTAGGGTTTAGAAACGTACAGTAAATCTTACAGGCAACGGTAGAAAGAAGAAGGTCTGTCTTTTTCTCCATGCAAGAGTTGAGCTTACTCCAGAATCCACAGGGGTAAAAAGACCTTAAAGCTAGATTATTCTTTCTTGCAGCAAGCACCAGCTGAACACCTGTTATGCACTGAGGTGCTATGGTAAGCAAGCCAGACACTCCTGGGTTTCTGGACTGACAGCCTGTGGAAGGAGCCAAGTATACAATAAATCCAAACAAAGCATGTGGTACTTGCACTTCAGAGGGTAATTGTATAGGATACATGGCAGTGTGAAGTTGGGGCCAGAGGACCTGAAACACTGGTAAGAAAGTAGCATTTGTTCCGAGTCTGAGATTATCTGAGCAAGCATTTTAAGAAGCAGACAGGGAAAAAAAAAACAGCTTGTATAAACCCAAGATGTGAGAAGGCTTGACACACTGTTGGACCCCATACCACCCAGGGTAGAGGTAGCTCCAATGGTGGCAGAGGGAGGGGTAGAGTTGAAGGTGAAGGGCAGGCATGAAAGTGGAGACAGAGTAGCCACGTGTCAAAGAACATTGTAAACCATAGTAACAGAGAGAATGATGGGTATTTGAGAGGTAACGATGAGGTCATGTTGCCCTTCAGAAAGATTGTGAACTGAGAGTGATGGTGCACACCTTTAGTCCCAGCATTCAGGAGGAGGCAGAAGCAGGCAGATCTGTGAGTTCAGCCAGCCTGGTCTACATAGTAAGTTCCAGGTCAGCCAGGGCTACACAGTGGGACCCTGTCTAAGAAAAAGAAAAAAGAAATGGGATTATGAGAACTACAGAATTATAAGGGTTGGAACCAGACAAAACTGGTGGCGACAAGACCAATGGGAAGCATTTGTTCTGGAGACAAAATAGCAAGATGCTGTCTGTGTAACCCAAGGTCCTGAAAGTTAGTAGCATAATTCTGTTAATACCTGTTCCTCACCCATGCACCTGTGTGTTGACAAGTGTTTGGCTCATCTGTTCTTGGCTCCAAGCTTCAGAGGACCCTGCTCCAAGTGTCTCTTACCCTTGTTGGACCAGTGGCCTCATAAGACACATTCTTATGATTGAAAAAACAGAAACATAAGAAGTCATGCCCAACTCTGCAAACACATTTTCAAATATTTGTTTCTATCAGGTCAGGCCTACTCGTGTTCTGTTGGCTAAAGCATATCACCAGCCAGACCCCAAAGCAGAAAGGTAGGGAAATATTTCTGCCCACTGTGAGGCTATAGGAGTAGGGACCTGTAACCCTANTACAGGGGAGAGGGAGAAAGACCCAACAGCTTACTCTGTATCAGTTGTAGCCCTAAGCTAGAGAATAGCAGATGCTAAGCAAAAGACACAGAAACATTGCACACCAGCCCTTGAGTATTAGTGAGGGTGAGCTGGGAGAGACAAGGGCATAGTCATTCAGTGCTGTGTTGGCCGTTACGAACAGTTTGGGTTTTACCATAAGTACTATTGAGGATTTTCATANGGTATCTCATTTTAAATTTGGGGTTTCATTTGATACTGCTTGAAAATGCACTGGAAGAAGTCAAGATAGGAAGATGGAAGGCAAGTCNGAANGCTGAAGACAAGATGCTAGTGACTTGAGATGGAGTATAAATGGGGATAAATTGGGTTTTTAAAGGAAGAAGTGATAATTAAGTTTTCTCACAGCTGCACAGTGAAGATAAGAGGAAAACAATCAAAAGATGCTTATTGTGGTGCCCTTCATGAGAGNGAAGACAAGATGAGGGACTCATTTAAGAAAAATACAGAGTTCCCATTAAAATGGGTCAAGTTTGGTGGGTGTCAATGTCATCCTGGTGGAAATGCCAAGCAGATCGTGGACTGGTGTGGAGTACGTGGCAAGTTCCACAGAAAAGCCTCTGTGGCTGGGAATACTTGCAAGTCAACAGCAGTAAAATGCCTTTTAGAGGCTAAAACTAATAAAGGAAATAAATGTAGATAGAGAAGAAAGCCAGAGTTATGTCCTAGTAGTGTAGAGAAATAAATCACTGGGCAAAAGAGGGTGAGGTCATCCAGAAAGGGAAACTGCAAGAAAATAGGTCAGGGGAGCCAGAAGAATGCCTCAGGCCTTTCACAGGTTCCCCCAAGGCCAGCTGTCATCCAACCATCATCTTCTCCATGTCTTCTAGAAGAGCATGGGGCTGCCATCTCTGATGTGTCCTCCCTTTACTCTGCAGCCAAGTGCAGGAGCTATGTCTCCCTCCCAGAAGAGAGCTTCTGTGAGATGGGTCAATAATCCAATCAGTTCTTGATGTCTTCCTGCCATCCTTGCCTGNCTTCCTCAGCAATGACTCCTAATATAATTCTCAATACCTGGAATCTGACGCTGTTGGCTAGAACCATCCTCCCCNTTCTTANAAACTCCTAACCCAACCCCCAGAGTTATCTCAGTGCTGGANCTGGTTCCTNTGAGCTTGAGNGAAGCAACTACTTGCAGCTCTTCAACCCACCTGTAGGGATGTCCTGTTGGCAGTTTGAAACTGGCTGAGATGGATGTATTTCCGCCATAGAACTCAGCAAAATGAGAAAGCCAATGGTAGGGACAGTCTACATTCACAGGACCTAAACAGACAACTTGGAGGTAGTGTGGTAGCATTTTAATGGATGACACGTGTCACAGTTGTTGTAACAGGGCCCCTGGAAGCTATAGTGACATCACCAATCCCCGTACATTTGGAGTCCAAGCTTTGTATTAGAAAGCTTCAGTGAAGTTTGGGAAAGGAAAGGTCTCCAGTGATCATACTGTAGNAAGGCTGATGTGGAAAGCTGTTGAGTCTCAATATTCATTAGTTTAAGTGTCTTGGAGATGATGCAATCTTGAGGCAAGACTGAGATGAGTTGATTCAGGCCAGGAAACTCCACTATGTGAGTGAGAAAGTAGACAGGATGAGGAGGCAGCCAACAGCAGCTGTATTAACAGACCAGTTATCATACAAACAATTAGAGCCACATCCCCACAGAGGGACATTGTGTGAGATTCTCCTGAGGAGACATGAACAAATGTCTACTTACTCTAGATATGGCAGCAATGACAGACCAAAGTAACAGTTACAACAGAGTCCAACTTGATGAACCCCTGAGTCTCAGGTTGCATACAGGAATGTGGGTGAAGGGTTACTTAAAGGAACATGGATGACTCAGGGACAATCACATCACTAGAAGCCCACTGCTAACCTACAAAAATAATAGCTTGAAGCTTTCCAAATATGCAGGCAGTTGGACAGATCTCCCTTCCCGGGCAGTCCTTATGCTTATATAATATTGGGGAGAGGGACCTTTTGAGCCTTCTAAGTTTCAGCTCTCCCAGACTTCTAAGTATTGTTTAGTTCCTGAGTCTCATAAGTGTCCTCCTCCCTGCAAGAGAGAATGTTTCATCATTGATGGACAACAAGGGAGCTGTGGGAGACTGAACAGCCTTGTCTCTGAATGACCCATCTGAGGAGCAGGCAAGCTGAGGTTGCACCTTTTCCTGGGAGTCACTGTGGAGATTAGCTGCCTGGCAGTTCAGCAGTTCAGGAAGACATCTACAGATTCAGAGCAGGCACTGGATGTTGAGAGGTAGTTGGTATGTACCTACAGAGTGGGGTGTATGATCAGCGCAGTGGTTTGACTGTGTTCCCCAAATGCTTATTATTAGAAATGTAATCCTCTAAGTCATATGTAATGGTGCTTTTGAAGTGGGGCATTTCAAAGGCAATGAATGGGGCTAGATGAGGTCAAGAAGACAGTGGCATTTGTAGCTTTATAAGAAAAGGAAGGGAACTGGAGAACTGGCTCAGCAGTTAAGAGCACTGACTGCTCTTCCAGAGGACCCTTGTTTGATTNCCAGCACCCACAGGGTGGCTCACAACCTTCTGTAACTCCAATCCCAGGAGATCTGAAACCCTCTTCTGGCCTCAGTGGGCACTGCATGACATGATACACAGACATACACGCAGGTAAAACACTCATATACGTGAAATAATACATGAGAAAATTAAAGAAAAGGGAAAGAAGGAAGACTTGAATACCATGATTGCTCCGTCCCACCATTGGATAACCTACACACAGAGCCAGGGACAAGTTCACATACACACACACACACACACACACACACACACACACACATTATAATACAGCAAAGACACCCTCTTACCAGATGCCAGGCAAATGCTGGTGCCATGCTTTTAGACTTCCCAGCCTCCAGAATGGTGAGGTAAATAAAAATCTACTCTTTATAAGCAAGCTGGTCTCAGATGTTTTGTTATAGCAATGGAAAATGGACTAAAATGCCAATGACATCTGCTGTTGTGCTTCTGTGGTTCTTGTCCTTTATTCAGGCCTTAGAAAAACGATAGGGAAGAAAAGCCCAATGGTGACTTCTGAGGACTTACAAGCGAAGGGAAGACTCTGGCTTTTCCCTTTGGGGTGACAGGTGGAGGGAAGTCTAGAATTTGGAGTCTCAGGCCCAAGTCCAAGTGTAGACTTGACCCTTTGCCAGGTTTGTAAGCTGCAACCTGAGTTGTCTCATCTTCAAATAAGAATAAAACTCCTCACTTAGCTCGTGGATCGATCTCTAGAGTAAAGTGCACTGTCTGTGAGTGCGCTTTGGGCAGGTAAGAATGCCAGTGGTCATTAACTTGTTTCTTTTCTGGGGCTTGTTCACTTTTTCACCCCAGGAAATTATTCAAGGAAAGACACCCCAACCCAATGATATCACTCAGTATAAAGCCATGGATAGTAACGTCCACCTGGAAACTACACCCAACAAGTGTTAAAATTGATGAAACAATGATGAAACAAATCTCTGGGGAGGCTGAGGCAGGAATGTAGGACTGCNAGTCCAGCCTGAGCTAAGTAGTGACAGTCTGTCTCAGAAAACAAGGAAGGAATGGGGGTGGGGAATGACAATATGTAACATGTATTCCCAATACTAATGAACAGAAAGAGAAAGGNAAAAAAAAGCAAAGACTTTGATTTTTTTCCAAGAGAATTCGCGGATTAGGTAAAGCTGATGTCAGACTGTCAGGATGTCTTAGCTGTTGTGGGTGGGGGTTCGTAGATGGGGAATGGAATCTTTTTAGACTCCCGTTCTTGGATCCCTGAATGCAGTGAGGCTCCAGGAACTGTTTTGTGTGTGACATCAATACATGGAACTTGGTGTGAATGAGTCTCTGTGTGCATCCACACTAAAAAATATGCATGTGCTGTGGGCTGCGCTCCTGTTGACTTTGGAAGCAGCCAGACTTCTGTTTCCTCCCTCACAACTTGCCAAAAAAGGAATTGGAAAAGGAAAATGAGTGTTTCTGAAGGCCAGAAATGAAAACAGCACTAAACATTAGGACTGAATGATCTGAAATGGGCCTCACACGATCTCGCCTCATCCTTGCCATGAGAACTCTGCATTTGAACTTGCTGTGCCTTGCTTCTGTGAGACAGGGGCTGGGGGAATGACTAAACCAGCTCTGGGCAGAGTTGAAGCCCAAAGGCTTTGTTCAAAGATAATGTGGAAATGATAAGAGTTTGATGCTCAGGTCTGGCTACAGACCCCAGGGACTAATTCTGCTGCCCTCAGAGACATCCACCAAGGTTACCTGGGTAATAGAAATGAGATAGATGATAGATAGGCAGATATGTAGATCACAGATAGACAGACAGGCAGACAGACAGACAGACAGATAGATGTTTCTATTTACATATGTGAACATGTATTAATTTTACATAGTGGTGAGTTTTCATAAGGACATTTCANTCAGGCATGTCATGGAGTATGAACATACTTCCCCAACTGAACCCTCTCCTTCTTTTTCCACCTCCCCACTCCTTCTACTCTTCTTATGTTTCTCAGATAGTCCCACCTCTATTTTCATGTCATATATAAAATTTTTACATATATAATTTATCACTTGTATTTACATATGCAATTGATACATGATATATATTAAATATAGAAACTGCATGTAAGAGAAAACATGTAGGCTACATGAATACATGCATTTGTCAAAACTTATCTGGTAGTANGTACACTTAAGATCTGTGTGGCTTACTGTATGCAAGTTATGCCTTAACTTGAAACAGTTGTGAAGCTAGGGAGATAGATGGGGCAGTTGAGAGTGCTGCTATGCAATCATGAGGACTGGAGTTCNGGTCCCAGCAACTATGGAGCAAGCCAGTGGTCTGCTGATACCTGAAACTCCAGCTCTAAGGAATCCAATGCCTTCTTCTGACCTACACACACACACACACAGACACACAGAGAGAGAGAGAGAGAGAGAGAGAGAGTGAGTGACCCATGCACCCACGCATATACATATGAATATACTCATAGAGACTTGTACACATAAATAAAATATTTTGAATATATCATCATCCTCTATAAAGAGAAGCTGAGAGTCACCCTCTCTTTGCTTGGCTTTTTCTCTCTAATGAAATGTCGACTCTCGCCTTCCACCATTCAGCATGCACACACATGTACCCCTACAGACACATTTNGCATCACAGGCAGATGGTGGGGACTGGGGTTCTGGAATAAAGAAATACTTGGAGTCCAGCCATCTGTCCCCAGAGTCTTTGTCCTGATTGAGAGGGTAAGATGGTCCCTCACTTACAGGTAGGAGGAGATCGGCAACAGACAGAAGAGACAAATAGATTTAGGACATGGCCAGAGTGGGAAGGGGTGAATACACCACCTGCCTGAGCCAAAGGTTCCATGAGGGCACGGAACTCTCCTAAAATGAAAGAGGTGAATTGTACTGCTTTGGAAAAATTCCAAGTGCCCAGCTGCAGGGAGTGAAGCTAGGAAATAGGATGGTGAGGAAGCTCTTTTTACATTGTTTTAGAGTTATGAAGGAAGTATACACTAATAGTTCAAAACTAGAAGCAGTCTAGATGTCCACTGATAGGACAATAATGAAATCATGCTATATTTACACTATCACTGCATAAAAGTAAATGACCTGTTGACCATGTTGACCAATAAAAACCATGAAGGAATCTTTAAAAATTATGCTGAATAAAAGAATGTTTGTGTAGGAGCTGANGTAGTTAGGAGCAGTGACTGCTCTTGCAGAGGTGGCTCACAACCGCCCATAACTCCAGTTCCAGTAGATCTGATGCCCTCTTCTGACCTCCATAGGTACACACATGGTTCACATACATGCAGGCAGGCAAAACACGAATACACATCAAAATAAAATAAATCACGTTTCAATGTAAAGGTTGTTCATTTAAAAAGACAACACACCACAGGATTCCATTCATATGAAGTTCTAGAATGGCCTAAACCGATGAGATTGCTGGCTGTCTCTGACAAGAAAGCCTTGTGTGACTCCTCATGCTCTGGGCCACGAGGACGTTTGTGTTACAGAGACAGATACATTTCTCAGAACCCATTTAATGGTGGAATAATGATGGTGGATTTTGCTAAGTGAAAATTGCATCTAAAAAGAAAAGATTAGAAACTAATACTGAGCAAGCCTTGTGCGATGTGGGCAGGAACGTTCAGGGATAAAACTTAGTGGTGTCTGCAGCTTGTTCTGATGGCCTTTAAAAATAGCAGTATAAGTCTTTGAACTTTTCTGAATGCTTGAAAACTTTTGTATATGGTGTTGGGATTTGATAAAAAGCTCTATCTGTTTATAAAAATGGAAAGGAGGGTGGGGGCAGGGCAGANTGGGCAGAGGTCATATTGCTTCTAGAAAATTATCGAGAAACTGATCTTCTACTTCCTTCTGAGAAGTTTTGACTGAGATTGACACACAAATCCTAAAATGCTGCCTGCCCCTGGTCCTTCACAGAAATGTCAGCCAGTCCTTAGTTTAGGGCCCAGGTTCCTGATGCCACTTTCTCTGTTTTAAATCCTTACTTGGTGGCTCACTTGCTTTGGACAGACCAGTCATTTGACTTCCTTAAACCTCAGTTTTCTGACATGCAAAATGAGGATAAGATGGTTCCAACTTTGTGCATGCTTGGTAGAGCCACAGTCTCCCTGCTGCCAACTTCTCTCCAGCCAGTCCCCATTGCCCTACTGAAAAGGGCCTTCTTAGAGTCCTCAGGTGATATGATACCTCATGACCGTTCATTATTCGTTTATCAGTTCCATATCCAACAGTTCATCTGTGGATGGTAAAATGAGACACAATCTTCATCCCCTGCTATCTGTACCATGGTAGGCTATTGGTTTAGGTGATGAGTCTCTGGAAGAAGCCAGAGAGGCAGCTTGTACTACTAGCTAGGAGCAAATGACCCACCGTGGATAAGAATGCATAGCATTCTAGGCTCTGTTCAAAAGCTTTAATGTAGGTGAACACAACTCTCCTAAACATGCATCAAGACAACAAACACAGATGTGTGAGCCAACTTCCACTCACCTGTTTTCAAAAACAGGTGACAGGGCCAGATACGGCTCAANGATCACAGTTCACAAAGCATGACCCCACCCACATACAGCCTTCAGAGGAGTTAAGCCAAGAGCCAAGCTAAGGGGTCCTAATTCCTGACTACCATGTGTGTNTGAACGAGCCAGGGGCCAGCCATGCAGGAACAAACACACTTTATAAGAGCTCAGTTCTCTAACAAGGAAAAAAATAACAGTACCCCCTGGGTGCAGAGGACTCCACCAAAAGAAGACTAGAAAGAAAAATGGAGAAAGGAGAAACCCCATAGAAGAATTCATCATCTTACATCTTTGAAGCCAGATTTAGTATTTTGGCAATATTATTTTGTTTATTCTTTGAGGCTCTGTGTGAATGCAAGGGTGAAGTTCAAAAACTTGAGTATAGTATGATTCATTTTGAAAGTGGTTAGCCAGACAGAATCTTCCTGCTTGGATCTTTATACTCACTGGTACTTGGCTCCTTAAGGGTAAGAAATCACTCAATTCTTACTAGGGATTGGGCCCTAGAGCTGAAGGGGCAAGTAGGACTGGGAACCTACTTAACTGGTTCTTAAAATGGCTCCCATTTTAAGAAGAATGCATATGGTGTTTAAATTTATGATCTCAAAGGATTTGAGTGTTTATTCACAGTTTGTTAATGTTTATGCATAACCCCAACACTGTGCAGCTAAAGACATGGGCAAAGATAATTCTTCTCCCTGCTGGACCTCTGTTCCCCAGCACTGTACAGAATGGGTGGACCATTATAGAGTTAGTAGGTGGTATGTTTGGAGAAGAGAATCTTTTTTTTCTTCTTAAGATGGTCTCACTGTGTATCCCAGGCTGGCCTCAAACTCACAGTCCTCCTGAGTGCTNGAATTACAGGCATGTACCACCTCACCCAGCAAGATTGTCATCATTATGATACATTTGCAATGTACCCTTAGACCCACCAGTTGATGAGAGAGGGGAAATCTGTCTATACCAGGTTGAGGATACAAGTCAGATTACCAGCCAACCTGAGATGGGGCCCATCCTCCACTTTTCTGCTCTGAATTAGTAACATTAACCTATGGCCCNTGAGTCACAGTTACAACCTGATTTCCCTTCATTGTCAAGAAGCCATTTAGTTGTTGGTAACTATTTCCCAGCCAGGGACCACCAGATGGAGAACTCATAGAGATGGTCACTGTAGTAGGAAGTTTAATGCATTGATAAAAACAATTCAACATTTAGCCAGGATAGAAAGAAAACTAATTTGGTATCCTACGAATATGCCAGAGAAACTGGCATTGCAGTTACAGAACAACTGCCTGCAAATGGCCATGAGCTATGGAGAGACTCTATTTCAGAAGAATCCTCATTTGCTTAGAATAAGCCACATGGCCTTCAATTTCCTGGCATGTAATTCCAGTCATACAAATGAGAGTAGTCTTAATTGGCCAGTTTGGTTCTGGGGAGTTAGAGTGAGTCACTATGCACACAGTTCCCCTCTCCAGTCATGTAATTCGTACCATGCAAATGAAACATCTCTGTTGTGTTAGGGTGTGTCTGGCTTTACCATCTGTTGTTTGATTTTGCATTTTTGGTGGATACTTTCTAGACCAGGTTTATAGTGGTCCCTTTCTGATCTCTCCATCACAACCCTTCCTCTACAATCCAGCNAGTTCGTCCTCTGATAGACTTTACTTAGTGCGGTATATTACGCTGTAGGTCTCTCCAGAAAGGATTGGCTATTTAGAGTGTCTGGCGAAAGATGAACTCACACACTCATCTGTAGAGACCCATACTGTTCCCANATGTGTATCCCAGTGGGAAACATTGAAATGAGGGAAGCAAGGAGCTTGAACCTTGTTAAGAGGCCCCAAGCTACTGCTATGCACAGTGTGCCTTATTAGAAAAGAGTTGATAAATAGGGACATGATGGTACAGACCTGTAATCCCAGCACTTGGCAGACTGAGGCAAAAGGACTGTGAGTTTGAGGCCAACTTGGTCCATGTAACAGCAAAATTACTGTCTCAAGAAGAAAAACAAAAGAAAGAGAAGGAAAGCAGTAGAGAAATCAACCAATCTTATTCCCTCTTTCTATAAGCACAGGTTAACTTTTCATCCCCTTCAGGACCATGTATGTATATTGGCTGGGGGTGGAATAGGGCTTAGATNGAGGTAGGAATGGAGTCCTCAAACTTGAATCCACATGTCTACTTCTTCCCATCAAGTAAGCACAAAAACAAATGGGTGTTGGCTTTGCACACAGTTTCGTAGGTGACACAATGGGACAGAAGAAGCAGACTTTGAAATTATATTTCTCTAAATGGCCTGAACTTGGTAACAGTGTTGGTTACAGGACCTCCAAGGACTAAATGGCTGATGGTTTATCTCAACTCAGGCATAGAGAATCTTAGCTAGAAGTCCTGCATGGGAACCAGTGCTGATGGCTCATGAAAGGACATGAGCTCCATCTCCACATAGTTCCTAGACTCAGGCTCCTTTGGAACTAGTCCACTCTTCTGGGGGCCTCTTCTGTGACTGGCCTGGAGGGAAAGCCGGTGCTGATGGTGCTGAGGGTAGTTTACAAATTCTTCATCCTTAGTTCTCTTCAGTTGAGATGCAGAATCCACCATGATCTCTTTGGACTCCAAAGGAGTAGATGATTTCATAGCAAGGTTTGGCACTGGAGTCCTACACTTGGTGGTATCTCAGTTGGCTTTGGCTTCGAGTCTGTCAAGTAGAAGATGCATGACGGAGGCTGAGGAGGAGAGCATTCTCTTTCAAGTGGAGGTACAGCCATTGACAGCCAGGCTCAGTTAACCTCTCAACCTCNTTGNAAATCAAGTAGCTCAATATTGCTCTCAAACAAAAACTTGATGTGAAAAAAGTAAAANAATAAAGTTTATCCAAATTTTNCCCATCGTTTATGTGATGTAATTCACCCTAAAAGTAGTATGAGTCTGAGAAAGCTAAACCTCAGCAGAGGTCAAGTCAACAGGACGTTTGTGGACAAGAATCCTAACATGATAGGGAATCTGAGTGTTTGTGGGCTGGTGTGGCTGGGGCCCTGCCTTTGAAGGAAGGACAGGATTGGGCTGAGAGCTGACAAAGACAGCTGTGTGTGTCTGGGAAAGCACATATGCCACGAACAGGGCACAGCTGCCATGCACTGTCTGCTTCCATCCTAGAGGAGAAACTTGGAATCACTGCTCCTCCAACTTGCTTGAAAGGCCACACTAAGCAGGTGGCTGGTTTGGAAGCCTGATATTCTCCAATCCTTCCCTACAGATTCGGCTGAACAGCAGAGGGCTCATCTACTCCGTCGGCTTGCTCCTGGCCTCTGTCTTTGTCACGGTAGGTTTGCAGCTTCTTTCCATTCTTGGGTGTTCATGTTCAACCCCTCCCCTCTCTTACTCTGGCAAGCAGGTGGGTGTGGCCTCCATTAAATGGTGACAGTAGACATCCAGATGTGCCGTCTCCTGGCTGTTTTTTCTAAAGATCCTAGTAACCCACAGGAATTCCTCCTCCCTTTCTAAAAGGAAGTAGCCTCTTCTTAGAAGCTGGTACTGTCTCATTTCAAACCTAATTTTTTTTTTCCAAAAGCTAGAGAGGAGTGCTGGGAGGATAGCTCAGTAGTAGGGCACTTGACTAGAATGCCTTAGGCTGGGTCCTCAATCAGACAATAAAAAGCCAAGAGTTAGGATGGGAGGATGGCTCAGTGGTTAAAATGCTTTGTGTAGGCATTTGAACCTGAGTTCAAATTCCCCAGAATTCACATAAAAGCCAGGCATGGTAGCAGATGCCTGTGACCCTAGCACTATGAATAGGCAGAGACAGGCAGATACAAAGGGCTCCCTGGCCAGTCAGCTTAGTCAAGAAACAGTAAGCTCTAGCTTCAGTGAGAGACCTTGTCTCAAAAAAAAAAAAAAACAAGGTGGAGAAGTAATTAAGGAAAACATCCCAACATAAACCTCTCGCTTCTACACATGCACAGACCAGCATGTACAC
>LZPO01008007.1:357907-378116 GCA_001675575.1 Neotoma lepida | reverse complement strand
ACACACACACACACACACACACACACACACACATATATACACACACAGCAAAGATGTTCCCTCTTTTGTACTAGATTAGCCACCAAAGGGTAGATTCCATTTCACTGATTCTTCTAAATTATAAAACTTCCCCATGATTCCTCATCTTTGACCAATATTCAGTATTCAGCCAGAGCCTTGCATAGAGCTAGGCAAGGGCTATCATCACTGAACCATATCTCCTGCTCTCATTTGACTTAATATTTCAAAGTGGGGTCATAGTAAGTTGTACAGATCTAACTTGTGATCCTCCTGCCTCTGCCTCCCATGTAACTGGGATTACAAGCCTACACACTAGGTCTAGCCAAGTTATGATGCTTTTCATAGCCACATACCNTGCTCACTCCTTTGCATATTTTCCCATATGGAGCTCCCTCTGGAGTCACTGCTATTACAACCCAATTAGACAGAGGAAGGATAATGTCTAGAGAAGTTAAATGGCTCATGTTTATTAATACCAAGTAATCTCTAGGGCCAGCCAGATGACAACACAGTGTATGCTTGTAGGTCTTGTATATCTCCTTAAGATATTCTATAGTTGTGCAAGGCTATAGGAGGCTGGGCTAACCACATGTTCAGCTATCAAAATGGAATTAATTAAAGAGAAGTAGTTTGGGGAAGAATGAACGATTTCAAACATCTGAAGTCTGAAATGTCTGTTAGACCTCCAAGAAGAAAGAGCAAGAAAGGTAGTGGAGATAAGATAAGTCTAAATTGAGCAGAAATGTCCTAGATAGGGACATTTGGTGTAGCTATAGATAGAAGTTCTGCTGTTTGATTAGATCCCCCAAGACAGTGAATGTAGTCAGAAAACACAAGAGGCCCATGATTGGAGTCATGGAGGGCTCCAACACTTGGAGACCAAAATGTTGAGGATAAAATACCTAAAGAAATAGGGAGGGAGGCAGGAGGATTGGCACATAAAGCATTCAGGAAACCAAAGCAAAAGGATCAAATGTTTAAGGCCAGCCTGAGCCACATAACGTGAGCCAACCTGGAAATAAACAGAGGAAGGACAGTAGTTGAATATAAAAGAAAACAGTAGGATATGGCATCTTGGAAGCCAAGTAGACATGATGGTTCAAGATAGAAAAAGTGATCAGCTGTGCCAAGCAAGACACACATTAAAATATTGGCCACTAATGTTAAAAATCGTGCTTGTCTCATTGGTGGTTGATGGGGGTAGTTTGTGATGGGGCAAGTTAAGTGGAACAAGCTATGGAAAATGGAATGAGAGGTTAGAGATACCTTGTATTCTAACTCTTTCAGATTGTAAGATGATTTGTTTAGGATGAAGAGAAATGGAAAAATTTGAAAAGTATTGATTTTACAGTAAAAGGTACAATGGCTTCCCCGCAAACCAACCAAAATAATTCAAGGGTGGAGAAGGGAATATAACAAAAAGGGAGAGAGAAGAAACTTGCCAGGGACACAGATTTAAGCACTATGACCAATGAGATCCAGTATATGTATGGAATTGGCTATGATGAGGATAGGAAAGAATCCTCCTGAATAGGAGAGAAGCTTGTCAGATAGATGGTGATGAGAGAGCCCTGTGAAATGGGAGTGAGTGAAGGTAGAGATGGGACTGAGACAGAATATGAGATATAAAATAGCCATCTGAGGACANGGTAAGCTGGGACCTAGGGCAGCCCGAGTGATAGTTTTAAAGCATTTACAGCCAGCCTAAGGTCAGTGAGCCCTATCAATGTGGCTAGGTATTGTTTATCCAGCCAAGATGGTGAGTTGTGTGTATCCAGCATGAGCAAATGGAGACATGACTTGAACTGAAAGCTCCTAGATTAGCCAAGCAAGGATACCAAATGAAAGAGAAACCAGAGATTTTTGCAAAAGCAAAAACAGATGGAATGAAAACAGAGTCAGGAAAGGAGGAAAGATACAAGATGGGTACAGCCCAGGGGACTCTGGTTGTCTTAGTTACTTTCCTATTGCTAAGACAAAACACCATGANCAAGGCAACTGATAAAAGAAAGCATTTAATTGGGGACTCACTGTTCCAGAGGGTTAGAGTCCATGACCATCATCAGTGGGGAACATGGCAGCAGGCAAGCAGGTATGGTGCTAGAGCAATAGCTGGTACCTTTCATCCGATTCACAAGCATGAAGCAGAGAGAGAGCCAAATACTGGGAATGGCATAGGCTTTCAAAACCTTAAAGCCCACCCCTAGTGACACACTTCTTCCAGCAAGGCCACACCTCCTAATCCTTCTTAAATAATACCACAAACTGACGACCAAGTATTCAAATGTATAAGCCTTTGGGGGCCATTTTCATTCAAACCACCACAGTGATGGTATCCAAAAATTTTAGGTCCTGAAATTTGCAGAGTTGTGGGAGTTGGGGTACCCAAGGAAATGAGATGGAAAGGAATGAATATAGGCATGTTGGGCCAGGTGTTTCTGCTACTGGTAGTAACAAGGTCAGTGCTACAACATTGTCCCCTAGAATTTGCCCAAATGAAAGAGCTGTATATACACTACATGATAAAGACTGAATGTGTGGTGTTAAGCACCTGAAGCGAAGCCAATGCAACTGAGAGTGTGCATCTTGTATCTTATTTCATTTAAATGTAGCTAACAGGCATAGCAGGGAACTCAGTCACCAGTGGGTGACTGACACAGAATGCAAGAACTTAAGGGTGTTAAAATCAGTAAAAAGACAGTGGGAGTGCAGTGGTAGACTGTGAGAATGAGCCAGGACATAAAACTACAGAGATTGGGGGTAACCAGGGTAGCATGATTGTCAGCAACCAAGCCAGTTGGGAAATAAGAGATTTCATTCTTAGTTTTTAGAGGGGAGAGAAATAATTATTTGGAAGAAATCANTTGTGGACAACTTCCTCACCTTCGTCCACAGCAACGGGAAGAGATTCATGGGTAGGAGAGAATTGGCTAGGTGAAGCCACCTCCTTAAGGATATAAAAGGTGTCCTCAAGCACTAGCTAGGGCTTGGGAAATGATGGGAGAAGCCTATCTTGAACACAGAGGACTGTGGGGCTGGAGCCTAGAGATGAACCTAGAGCACTCTGGGTTTAGGGACCTGTCATTTTATTGTTAACAGAATGACCACTGCCTGCAAGTCCTGGCTCCCTCTCTTTTTAACTTTAATGTTCCTACTTTCCAAGGATGTTGCAGGCTCAGGTCCCCCCACAGCAACTCCCCCAGATGCAACCCTCCAAGCACCCTCTGACCTATTCTTCCTGTTACAGGTATTTGGGGTTCACCTGAACAAATGGCAGCTGGACAAGAAGCTGGGGTGTGGGTGCCTCTTCCTGTACGGCGTGTTCCTCTGCTTCTCCATCATGACGGAGTTCAACGTGTTCACCTTTGTGAACTTGCCCATGTGTGGGGACTAATGATTGGCCAGGCCACCTGCCGAGGNCCAGATCCTCCTTTTCTGTGCAATACGAGACCCGGCCGCACCCGAGTCATGCGGCCCCTCAAGGGCCGCGCGTGGCGTCCGTCTCTCCCGTGCTGTCCACAGGCCTCCACTCCTGTCCTGGTGGCCTAGGCTCTCCCTGCCACCTCCTTTGCTCCTAGCTCCTTTGGTCCTACCTCCCACCCAGCCCCTCTCACCTGCCTACCCCCTTCCTGTCTCTCCTCTTCCGTGTGAAGACCCAGCATCCACATGAATTTTGAAGCTCCATTTTTGAACAGTGACTGAGATTCTAGACAAAACTGGCTGCTAACTGGCCCGAGCCAGGCACAACTTACTCCAATCCCCCCTCCTTTTTTAAGTTATTTCACAGAAGATACCCTAATTTATGACCAGAGACTTTGAGGAAACAGGAGAGGGTCCGCTGATGGCAGGAAGTGTTGGGGTTATTTTGTTTGGGGGTGACTCCTAGGTTACTGAGTTTAGAGAATTGTTTTACTTGAGGGAGCTCTTCGTTTCTTTACTTTTCTTTCATAGATGGAGGGGTCCCCTGTGTCTTCTCTCACTGGGCTCTGGATGAATAGGTGAACAGATTGTAGTGAGTCTCCTGGGTGTGAACCCCAGGAATGTTGGGAATGTAACAATTAGTTGGGAAACCACTGAGCAAGACCACCAGGAATAAATGCATGACATGACATTTTTCTGCCCAAGGACACCTCACTGAAGTCCTGAAGGCATCACCTGGGGGTGGGGGGGTAATGTGTTAGAGAAGGAAACCTGCTTCACACATGTTCACTATAACCATCTCTTTCTCTCACTAGATTCTTTCTAGTTTTTCAAGCAATAGTTCTAGTCTGCCTGAGGCCTTTGACAGGGAGGCCCTGGCTAACTGTCCATCTATAAGGCACCAGGCAGTCAACAACAGACACTTCCCCAGCGTGTGAGTCCTTGAAATGTGCTCTTGTTGCTTGGCGTTTGTGGTGACAGGGAATGACCCAAGAGGCTATCACTGTTCTCTGGACAGAAGTTACAGACACTGGTTTCTTGGAAAATGGAGAGAAGCACATTTTGCACAGATGTCGTCAATGAAGTCCCAATTTGCCACTTGGTATCNAGTACACTGGACCCTGACGGCTGGCTCTTGAGCAAACATCCTTTCTCATGGGATGCCACCACCAACCTGGCCAGTTTCACCCCTCCCCTCACGGAGGGCTGGCCAGGAAGGGAGAAAACAGAGGACTGATGCCTCGGAAACCACAGAATGCGTTAACTGCAGATTGGCTCAAGGGCACACGTTATTGTGAACATTTCGCCAATCACTGCTCAGCCGCCCTGCTAGATTTTCTATGATGCTGAATTATTATGCAGAATAATTCCACCAAGTTGANACACACCCATGCTTGTTACACTTGTATTTATTGAAACTGTGGATTCTTGCCCGCCCGTGCTGTCCCCTGTATTTACTTTAAGCACTGATCACTTATCATCCATTCGGTATGGTTTTTCCCAGTCCCTTGTACACATCCTGGTTTGAATTGTAAAAATAACCTGCTACAAATTGGTTGAATGTTTCTGTCTGAGGTACAAGCTGAGGGGCAGCGTCAACCGAGGACCGGGAGAGGAAATCACCACTTTGGGCTCTCCGAGCTAAGACACACTTATTGATTTGGTTGCACATTTTGCACTGGTTTATGGCAATTGTTTTCTTCGACGGATGGTGTAAAATAAACTTCTCTCTTCTGTATCCTCCCTGAAACACAGTGTGGTGCTTTCTTGGCTGGACTGGTGTTGTTTTATAGCAGGGAGAATATGACAGTAACTGCTAGGGAGCAGGAATGTGTCGTCTCTACTTCTACCTAGACTCACCTGGAAGATGGATCTGGCTAGCAAATAACAGGTACTAACTGCAAATAATGGGTCCTGTCTAAAGTTTGAAGGGATTTTGGATCTGTGTCATGTCACAGAATTCTCGAATTCTGCCTGTGGTAAAGTACATGTGACATTGTGTTAGGAATCCCTTCTTTCTGATGGACACAACAGGAAGATCATCCAAGTCCTGATGCTGTTAGCAGGGGCCAAGTTCTCCATCCTGACGTTAGAAGGTTTCAGTCGTGAAAATTAACAGCTTTCTGAGTTGGCCATGATATCTGGAGTCCCAGCCCTCAGGAGACTGAGGCAGGATGATCTGAATTCAAGGAGAGGCTCTGCCTCAAAAAANCAAGCACTATGCACCTCCTGCAAAGCCAATTCCTCAAAAGAGACAATAACATATAGTTANAATAAGCCATGTTCTGATCCAAAGAACTCTCTAGAAATAATTATNCAGCTGTACCATTGTGCCTGAAAGTCAACACAACTTANATAGGAACCAGAAGAAAAAAATGGGTCTTGAGTCATAGCAACAATTTAACTGCTTAAAATATATATTCCCAGGGTAGGAATATAGAAGGTACCTGGCTTTGTTTCTTGTATTTACATCTTAAGATATCTGACTACCATAGTTATGTGTCTCACAAATANGCCTTGGATGTGGGTTAGAGTATTCTGTTATACCTGNGGTGTTGGAAGCATGTTACTTACTTAGTTGTCCAATCATCAACAAATGACATGTGATCAGAAGCCTTGCTTTATTTTATTTGCCACTTCTACAGTGCTGATGGTGGAACCCAGGGCACTGTACGTGATAGGCCAGCNCACTCAGCTANATCTCCAGCCTGCAGAAGCTTGATTTAAAAACACACATTTTCTGTGAAATCTCTAGAAACTACATACAGTTCAGCTCCCAATGCCCCAAAGTGAAAGTCCCAGAATGAACCCCTGGCACGGTGCTCACACTGTAAGCCCAGCCCTCAGGAGACAATTGGGAAGACAGAGAGATCAAGGCTAGGCTGGACTACTTAGCAAGTTCCAAGCCTGAGCAACATAGTGAGACCCTGTCTCAAGATAAAAGGAAGAGAGGAAGAAAGAGAGATAAACACACCCAGCCAGCCAGCCACCTAGCCTGGTCTGAGTTACTCTCCCTGTTTCAGCCATGAGACTGTCAGTTTAGGCACTCTGAGGGCTTCCTTTCTGAGATGAGAATTTAGCATACTTCTACCTGGATTCCAGCCATGCACAATTATTTCTTGGGTTGTCCATTGAGAATGTNGTTTCCAGTGAGCCAGCTGTCCNGAGAGGCAAAATTGTTGATGTTAACCATTTCCATGCTCCTGATGTGGTAGTGCTTGAAAAAGGCTGGGGTGGTAAGGGAAGGACTGAAAACCAAAAAACTTAAGATATCTCACACTTCACATTGTCAACAGAGACACTTACCTCAGTGTTCTGCGGACATGATTCTGAGGACATGATTTGTCCTCTCCCAGATAACAGTATCCCAGTCTCACAACCTTTACCAAGGAAAGATGCATGCTAGAACCTGTGTATCCTCCTGAACACATCCTGCCTGGCCCTGCTAGGAGGTGCCTGAAGAAGGGTCGCCTTTCCTTCCCAGTCTGGCCTGGTTTCCATGTGGTTCCCGCCAGCATGCATACCTTCATTAGAACAGTCTCCTCTGTGCACTCTTGGTGCCTCTGTGGCCACCTAGGAGACCCTTCTAGTCATGCTGGAAATGTGGTAGTTGCTCCTTTGATAAAGAGAGTGCTAGCCTGACCTCTGGGAGGATATGCACTTTCCAGTACATGCATGTTTGCTATTTACTTCAAAAAGATGTAATGATGTGGGCTGGGAGATGGCTCAGTGGGTAAAGTGCTTGCTGCACAAGCATGGGGACCTGAGTTTGCATCTCCAGCATGCGTGTGAAAAAAGAAAAGCCGCGTGTGGCAGTGTGTGCCTATAATCCAGCACTAGGGGAGTGGAGACTGGTGGATCCTCAGGCTTGCGTGCAGCAAGTCAAACTAATCAATAAGCGCCAGGTTCAGTAAGAGACTCCTTCTCAAAGGACAAGGTGGAGATCAATAAGGGAAGACACTCAGTACACATGCACATGCCCAAAAGCAAGGAGAGATGTGATCACGGGAGTGGAANGAAGGTGTTAGTCGGACTTTCCTGAAGGATTTTGCTGCAGAAATTTATAGTTCACAGTCATAATTTTGCATATTAGGCATCTGAGACTTTATGTATCCCAAACAGTAAGTCNGAGCTGATTTTAAACACTCAAGTTTCCAAGAAAAATCTAAACATTTAAATAAAGATAGTAGCTAAGAATACTGTAAAGTCTGGTCCTTTTTCAAGTTCTGGTATGAAATAGAAACAATATCTAGTTATAATTACTGATCAAACGTGGAGTGGCCTTAAAGTTTACCAAACTGTTCATCCAAATATTCAGTTGTTGAAAAAAAAGGTAGAGGAGGAAACCTGGTGATGAACAGGGTGTTTTTATCAAAGTTTATTTTCACCTTCTCAAAATGGGATGGTTATCTGATCAATAGGATGTTCCAACAACAGTTGTGACCCACTTCAGTCAAGTATTTTGTAAGAGTTAGCACATTGCCATGTTGGATTTAAGATTCATGCTAACACAACACACACATATGCATACAAACAGACACACACATAAACACACACATACACAGTCTACCTAATACCAAAACAGTCTGATAGATTGCTTTTCATTATTGAGATATCAAACTGTCTACTTTCATAAGATTACGGGAATGAAGAAAATTAAGCAAACTTGTTTCTGATTAATAAAAAAAAAGGCATTCNTTGAATCATCACTGAAAGATGGGGGCACTGCCCTGCTATTTAAAAGGCCAGGGGCTGAGATGGTGAAGGAAAGACGCCAGGAGCATGCACAAGATAAAATATGCCGTGGCCAGAACTGACTTGACACTGAACTTTTCCATTGGCTTCTGAACACAGAGTAAAGGGCAAGAAATGCAACCAACATTTTTCGGGTGAAGTGTTATAATCAGGGTAGTATAAGATCATGATATCCTTAATAAACTACACTCAGTCATCTCATTCACTTAAGTAGTTTTTATTCAACCTCGATATAGCAAACATTCTTACCAAATTCTAGACATTTTAAACAGTATTTATAGTTAATTCTCATTTTATTTTTGGTTTGTGTTTCTGTAACAGAATGGGAAAGATTTAAAATTACAATTTTGGCATACATGCCACTGAATGTTTTTTCTACTTAATCTACATAAACATATGCATCTACAAATACATTAAATTTATTTTTCTCAAATTAGGCATGATGATACAAGCCTGTAGTTCTGTAGCTTTGGAAGAAGAGGCAAGAGGATTAAGAGTTGAAGGTTCTCCTGAGCTACAAAGTGAGTTTGACACCAGCCTAAGAGACTTGAGACTTTTTTTTCATTATAACTGACAGATTATTCTGCTTATCTAAAGCTGTTTTGATGATGCTGTGGCATCTAGTTTGTTAGGATAAACAGCCCAAGAATTCTGGGAAACTGCACACAGATCTTGGAGTGAAATGAAGTGAAGAATTGCAGAATCTCTGTAGGTGCTTTTATGTACTTCTGGCCCATGCCTATTGGTCATACTGAAAATGCACTTGTATCTGAAAATGCTTTTGCCTAAAATTTGTATTTTGTACTTGTTTTTAAAGAAAATCGAGCACCACTCAGTGCCATGTCTCTCTTTTTTTTTTAAGATGCAATAGGCATTTCATTTCCCTGCCATGATGGAGGTGGGAGAATTCTTCATATGTGAGCTAGGAAAGCTGTACTCCTCAGTCTGCACTGTTCTCACCACCAGTGGGTGTGGACAAAATTGCCTCATGCTTCAGAGTTACAATGTGTTTTTTGTCCTAGATACAGATTTCTAATGTATTGGTCATCTCATCCCTGTTGTTACCACTGTTATTCANTGTCTTTGGGTTTACTATCGCTGTGAAGAGACACCATGACCACAGCAACTCTTATAAAGAAAACATTTAACTGAGGGTGGCTTGCTTACAGTGTCAGAGGTTCAGTCCATTATGATCATGAAGGGGAGCATGGCAGTGTGCAGACAGATATGGTGCTGAGCTGAGAGTGCTACATCTTGCAAGCAACAGGAAGTCCACTGACTGTCACACTGAGTGAAACTTGAGAAAAAGAGATCTCAAAGCCTNCCCCCACAGTGACACACTTCCTCCAGCAAAGCCATACCTCCTAATAGTGCCACTCCCTTTGGGGGCCATTTTCTTTCAAACCACTACAGTCACCCTATAGTTACTTAAATATTCTATGCAATTTCCATCTATTTAAAAAAAAAGAGCTCAGTTTGTCTGCATTTGTCCACCTTGTCTCTATCAGTGTTTCCAAGCTTTTAACACATTATAGAATTAATTGCCTGGAGATTTATTAAATACATATTTCTGCAGTCCAGTGGATAAGCCCNAGNGTTCTCTTTTCTCACAACTCCCAGATACTAATTGCTGCTACAATGGAAACTACAACTTTGGAAACTACTGCCCTAAAATAATATGGACCCCTAAAGGCACATTTGTCCTACACCAGCCCCCACCACTACCATTAGTTTAACAGAAAATATACCCAGAGATGGATGTATTTTTTTCATCCTTCCAATATTCTCTTTTTTTCTGTTTCCATTGAGATCAATGACTGAAAGTAGACAACAGCACATACATCCAGTTCTTCATTATGTCGTTTAATCCCCCTGCAGGCTCTACTTCTACAAACTAAAAAACAACTTTTTAATTAAAACCCCCCTAGATCAAAGAAAATGGCTTAAGATGAAGATAAAGCCACCATTCTGGATGGAAACCATCAAGTTCATTCAAGATGAAAAGACGTTAGTCACAAATGACAAGAGAAAGAAATAGTGAATTCAGGAAGAGGATTTTCCTTCCCAGGAACCTGTATTTGTANGTTATGATCATGGATAGNTAGCATGCCAATATAGCTATGCTCTTTTCTGTTTGTTTTTTATTTATGTTTGTGTGTGTTTCTTGCAATGCTCAGGGATCACACACATGGCCTTGCACATGCTAGGCAAGCATTCTAGCCCTGAGCTGTCTCCCCAGCTTTTGGATTTTGAGTCTGGCTATGTAATCCAAGATGGCCTCCAACTTGTAATTTTCCTGCCTCTACCCCCTAAGTTCTGAGGTTATAGGTAGGCACTTCCATGCCTGGCACTGAATGTGTTACTTTGATTTAACTTTATCTAGCAAAGAGGTCACATCTCAAAAAAATTAAATTAATAAGAAGCTTGTTCCAGAATGGACTATTAAGTGTATTGGGTACTAGTACATACTCCATTGTGTTCTTGCCTGAGACCCAAGAGCAGAATGCATCCAACCATACATCTAAATAGCTTCTATGCTTAGATGGTGACTTCCAAGTGTNAAATGATCAGTTCTCAAGAAAGAAACATAGACACACAGACACGAGGCTTGTGCCTGTAGACAGTACTCTCTTCAGACATGGGCTCTTGGCTAATCCACAAGGGCTCAAAGGACACACTGTGTTCCCACATAATGTGGTAAACCACATTTTACAAGCCCACTGAAAATACTCCTCTGAGTCAGGAAGTGGCTTTAAATGTTAGCAAGCATAATGGTGGGCTGGGCAAGGAGGAAGAATGAGGCCTTCTACTTCAGAGGGAGAACACTATGTGTGGTCCACACCAGCCCACAGGCAAGTATATATATGCTCTACAANCCCCAAAGCCTCCACACTCTAAGAAGCTCTCTCCCTGGAGGTAGCATCTCTAGGCTGGAATGTGTTCCTGTGGTAGCATTGTCAGCTGTGAGACCCACCTGAGTCACCATGCTTCCTATTTCTAAGACACTCTTTATACTTCTGACAGAATTTAATCAGCCAACTAAATGCTAAAACTCTTCTCGGGAGGAAANCAAGGATTTGGAAGAAACAAAAACTTGAGATCTAGACCAGGAAATCTGTTCATTTCTAACACATATGCAAATCAGTGACTTGGAGGCACTGGAANTCAGTGTGCCTTGGATAAACGTGATACCCGAATTAGCTGCATTACTCTCAAAGGAAACAGAATACAGTTTCAAAGTTGCAACTCCAATTATTTTTCTGGAATGGTCCTATGCCCGCTTGGTGTTTTAACATGGATCGACTGGCTACATAGAAGTGTCACAATTTATGTATGTGATTACTGGGCCAAACCAGCCCTGTAGAATGAGTGGTTAGATTTCTCCTGCCCATCATCAGGATGTTACAAACCATGCAGCCTGTTTCTCTTGAAGATTACAGGCTGTCCGCAGGTAGTTGTTCAAGTTTGCCTCCTCTTTCTGTGATTAAAAATATTAATCAAAAGCAATTTAGAGAAGGAAAGGATTTATCTAGCCTAACTCTTCTGGGTCACAGGCCATCACTGAGGGAAATCAAGGCAGAAAGTCAAGGCAAGAAGTCTGAAGGCAGAACTGCTAGTTCACACAGCATAACCTCTGGTGAGGAAGCTCACTCACAGCCAAAGTACAGGAGAAATCTTGGAGGGATGCTGCTTACTGGCTCACTCCCAGGTTCATGCTTAGCTAGTTTTCTGATGTAGCCCAGAACCACTTATGTAGGCATGGCACCACCCAAAGTATTTGGGCTCCTACAGACACTGTCTTGGTTGGCTTTCTGTTGCTGTGATAAACAACATGACCAAAGCAACTTGGGGGNGATTTATGTCATCTTATACTTTATAGTCCATCATCTAGGGAACTCAAGACAAGGACTCAAGGCAAGAATCTGGAGGCAGGAAGTGAAACAGAGACATGGACAAATAATGCTCCCTTGGCTTGCTCAGCTATCTTTCTTATACAACCCAGGTCATCTGCCCAGGGNTGACACCATCCACAGTGGACTTGACCCTCCCACACCAATCAGCAATCAAGAAAAGGCTCCACAGACATGTCCACAGTCCAGTCTGATAGAGGTAATTACTTAGTTGAGGCNTTTTTTCTCATACGACTTGAGGCTGTATCAAGCTGACAGTTAAAACTAACCAAGACAGTAGTCCAGGAAGTAATGAGGTGTTGCAGAATACTTGGACACTGTGGGAAGATGTGTTGCTGTGATTGGTGTAATGAAAAGATAAACAGCCAATAGCTAGGCAAGAAAGATAGGCAGGCCTTCTGGGCGGAGAGAAAGAAAGAGGAAGAGAGGATCGAGGTGTGCAGGAGATGCCAGGAGACACANAGCAAGCAAGATGTGCAGGAGGAGAGGTAACGAGTCACNTGGTAGAATGTAGATTAATATAAATGGGTTAATTTAAGTTATAAGAGCTAGTTAGGAAGAAGCCCAAGCTATAGGCNGAGCTTCTATAATTAATAAGAAGTCTCTGTGTCANTATTTGTGAGCTGGTGGGACAGAGAAAGACTCATTACAATGAGGTCCCAAATATTGCAGTGTTTCTCTTGTTTCTCCCTTGTTGCACCTTAGTCACTGTCTTGGTTCTCCTATGACACAAACAATGTCACTTGACTTCTCCCTTTTATTGGCTTAGAAGTGGTCAGAGATGGTGTGATAGTGTTGACTGTCATCTTGTCAGGATCTGTTTTCACCTTGGTGTTGTGTGACCCTATTGCTGGGGAAGGTGTGAACAAACTCCTACTCACCCCACATAGAGGTGGGGTAACAATAGACCAAAGCATGGATACCAAAAACGTCTAGCGTGGTGAACCAATGAGTTTTACTGAGGTTAAGTGAATATGGGTGGAGTTAACTTACAGGAGCAGAAATAACTCAAAGACAGCTGTATCACCAAAGGCACCCCCAGCATAGATAACAACTCACAAAAGCTGGGTACGTGAAGCTCACCGTACAACCTGCAGGCAGCTCAACAGGTTGGAGAGGGTCCTTTTCTGATGGTTCAGTTGGTCTGAGCCTCTTCCAGGAAGCTCAGCTTGCCTGAGAGTCTTCTAGGAATCTTGGCTTCTTCCAGGTTGCTTCTCTGNTCTCTGCTTCTTCCAGGTGGCTGGGCTTGTCTGGGCATCTTCTTTGCANGTTGTCTTGTTTGAGAGTGACTCTCAGCAGTCTTTATTGCTTCTATACTCTTGGAGAGGGAGAGTCTCAATGAATCTTGTCAGTTTTAGGGACTTCCTGGGGGTATTTTGAGTTATATACATCCTGTCTTAAAGAGCATCCCTTCAGAGTAGAATGCATCCATCTAGAGGGAAACTTTTACACAGCACTAGGAAGCAAGTCTCCAACATGTCTGTGAGGGATTTTCTTGATTAGGTTAATTAAGGTGGGAAAACCCACCCTAATAGACAGAAGACTGCCCCATTCCAAGGCTTGGGTTGATCCTGGACTGCATACCAAGGGGGAAGTTAGCTGAGAATAGCTTTCATTGAATGAATGTGACCAGATGCTTCAAACTTCTGCAACCTTGACCTCCCTTCTGTGATAGATTACAGATCTGAACTGTGAACTGATTCCTTATGTTGCTTTTGTTTGGGACTTTGTTACAATGACAGAAGTAANTGACACAGGTGGATTTCTTTCTTTTATATGTTTATGTGTATACAGTGTGTATGCATGATTGTGTTCATGTTTGTGGGAGGCTCACATGTGTGCAGATGGATGTGCATAGGTGTACATGTGAATGTAGAGCCTGGGTCCTGACACTGGGAGTCTTCTTTGATTGTTCTCTGTCATATTCATTGAGGCAGGGTCTTTCAATTGAACCCAGAGCTCACTGATACCGCTGGCATAAGTAACCAGCTTGATCCTGGGATCATTGATGGCTGTCTTCTAAGTGCCAGGATTAGACAGGGTCCTCNGTCTACCCAGTATTTACTTGGGTTCTGGAGATCCAAACTCTGGTCCTTAAAAGCCCCTTGACTACTAAGCCATCTCCCCAGCTCCCTACTGGTGAGTTTTTCCAGGTTTCTTCTTGCCCATATTGAGAACTCACTCCATGATACCTCAAAACAGGGATGGCTGGGCTTGTGGCTTACCCAGACTCTATGATATATGTTAACAAAGACCATTCCATTATACCTTTCAACTCTAGATGAGCTCATGATGGCCATAAGTCTCCTCATTTACAGCCCCAATTCAAAGGTGTCAGCAGACTGTCAACTCAAGGGAGGAATCCTGATCTGTCCTCTCCTCCCTCCGAATGACGGCCTTAGATCATATGGTCACTGCCTGTTCCGATGTTCTATTTAGACAAGAGAGAGGATGGTGGTTTCCATTCAGAAATTAAGAATGTGTGAAGACAGTGGGGCTTCCCTGAGTTTTTATGTAAGAGAATCACAAGTTATTCTGCTTTGCTTCCTCTGTGCCTGGAATTCATCTTTATTGTCGTCAGGCTTGCTAGCATGCATACATTGTAAGCCCCTGGAGCCACAGGAATGGCCAGGCCCCTCCCCCGAGGACCTCTAACTGCCAGGTTCCACCCACAGAATACTCTAACTGCCCTAACTGCTGGACCCTGCCTCAACCCTGCAGAGCAAAAAGCCCAAGCTCTGGGCAGGAAATCCCACCAATCTCCACCCTGGAAAAGTCCACCCTGAAAAGTTTCACCCTCTTCCCAAGAAACTCTATATAAGTCCTGTATCCTGTTCAGTTTGCTGCTGTTTCTCACTCAAGCAGAGGCAGCCACCCTCCTGGGTTTTTTCCCTCCCAATAAATCTCTTGTGTGAGGTTGTACAGTGTGACTTTGTGGTATTCCTTGGCTCCCAGCTGCCAGGATGCCTTTCCATCTGAGCTGTAACCCTTACATATATGATTTAGACATTATCCATAAGGAAAAAGAGCTTGCATAGTCTTANTCCCTTGTCANTCGCAGGAAGAAGTTTTGGAGTTCCAGGGACAAAATACTCAAGTTTTTTCCCTGGTGCTGGCAGTTGAACCCAGGAATCTAGGAAGCACTCTGCAAACTCCCTAAGCCTAAATATATTCATTTTAAAGGAGACATGGGTTTATGCTTGTTACCTGGCAATAGCTACAGACAGATTTACCCTTCCAAACATCATGTATAAAAGCCTACAGGGGAAGAACAGAATCTCCAAGGAGCCTATCTTCTAGCGGATGGATGAGAAGATAAACAGGAGGTGAAGACTGCCAGGGCTAAAGGAGTCTGCAGGGGTCACACCATGACAAGTGGCTCTCAGCCAACCACCTGCAGGTTTCCTGGAGATCTGATGGCTTTTAGAGGAAGCCAAGCACCTGTAATGAATTCCATGAGCCACACTGGCACAGAGGAGTTCCGGAATCCCTTATCTACTTGATTTCCCTAGAGTAGGGAAGTCAGGTCAGGGACAAGAGTATTTGAATAGTTATAAAACACAGAGCAAAGTAAATAATAAGTTCATTTTAATTAGAGGTTATGTGATGATGGTGATGTGGTGGTGGTGGTGTGGTGATGGGGGTGGTAATGGTGGTGTTGGTGGTGTGGTGATGGTAGTGTGGTGATGGTGGTGGTGGTGGTGGTGTGGGTGATGGTGGTGGTAATGGTGGTTGTAGTGGTGATGGTAGTGATAGTAGTGTGATGGTGGTTGCAGCTCTTTTTGTTAGGGGAAATAGGTGCTTNAGCTTAGTGACAGGAAGAAAAGCCAATTGGAGAAAATGCTGGAGGAAGAGAACGCCAAGCAAGATAAATGGCTGATGGTAGTGGTGGTGGTGGTGGTGGTGGTGGTGGTGATGGTGGTGGTAATGGTGGTTGTAGTGGTGATGGTAGTGATAGTAGTGTGATGGTGGTTGCAGCTCTTTTTGTTAGGGGAAATAGGTGCTTTTTGATACAAGGCCTCATTGTAGCCTAGGCTGATTCTCCTGCCTCAGCCTCTGTACTGGCTGGTTTTGTGTCAACTTGGCACAAGCTACAGTCATCAAAGAAGAAGGAACTTCAGTTGAGGAAATGCCTCCATGAGATCCATCTATAAAGCATTTTCTCAATTAGCGATCAATGTGGGAGGACCCAGACCATTGTGAGTGGTGACATCCCTGGGTTCTGTAAGAAAGCAGGCTGAGCTAGCCAGGGGAAGCAAGCCAATGAGCAACTCCCCTCCATGGCCTGTGCATCAGCCTCCAGGTTCCTGCCCTGTTTGAGTTCCTGTCCTGACTTCCTTCAGTGATGAGCAGTAATGTGGAAGTATAAGCCGACAAATCCTTTCTCCCTGAGTTGCTTTTGGTCATGTTGTTTCATCACAGCAATAGTAACCCTGAGACAGCCTCTGAAGTCTTGGGATTAGAGGTATGTATTACCCACTGTATCTAGCTCAGGTTCTATGATGGAAATCCTGAAGAGGCTGACCCACCTGCTGAGCTTACACAAGGGGTGTCGGACTCCAGGCAGGCTTACTCTGTTGATGAGATCTGCTCCTGGCTCCCAAGGCTAGCTTTCTCTCCTGCTACCTGCAGGTTTAGGCTTGTCAGCATCAGGCCCTCTGTATTTCTTGTTGCTATGACAAAATATCTGTCAAGAAACAATTTAAGAAACAAAGGGTTTGTTCTCGCCTACAATTTGAGGAGATTCAGTCCATCAAGGAAAGGAAGGCACGGCTGCAAAATCNGAAGGCCGACTAGTCACATGACATCTACAGTCAGGAAACAGAGTGGGGCCTGACTGAAAAAATCTCAAGGTCTGCCCCTGTGATCCACTTCATCCACCAAGACTCCGCATCCCCGAAGCTCTATAACNCTCCCAAACAGCCTCATCATCCNGGGACCAAGTGTTGACACACACAAACCTGGGGAGACATTTCATACTCAAGCCACAACATTCTTGCACTCTTCACAGGCACCTCCAAGGACTGCCTTGTGTCCCCAGGCTGTGGCCAATCAAAGCCAGGTTCCCTGTCTTGTACTTGTTCCTGTTCTTGGGGTTCCAGAGTAGATCAATTTCAAATACCGGGTTTCTCAATATGGTGCCCTGCCTCTGTCTTTGGAGTGACAGGGATTGAGAGAACAGGGTTCCTCTCTATTACTGACTCTCTTGCTGGAGAGAGTCACTGTCTCACCAAATACAGTTCATTTTGAGGCTTGTAAATGCTTTGGACTTGTCCTGAAGGCAGGACTCCTGGTCCTTTTTCACCAGGGTCACCTGGCTTGCTCTTTGGAGGAGTCTTCTGCTTCCCTCCCCACACCTTGGAGCTGCACGGCTGGAGTTGTGCTGGCCTTTGCTTGCTTTGCCCGGATCCCTCTCATTTTCCCAGCTCTTTGCAGGTGACTTCTTAGATAACTGGATAGAGATCAGCAGCCTTGGAAATCATTGAGAATGGACCCCTCCCTCATAGTCAACAGCTTGTAAAACCAGGAACTGAAACCACAGGATTCGACTGGTCAAAAGAATGGAGTCTGAGTCATATTTTTGGCCCAGGGTCTAGACATGGCATTCTAAACTATGCAGCTAATCATGAGATTACCGTCTAGACAAAGGCATTCTGGCACAGAACAAAGACACACTATAGTTCCCTCCCATAGGAGTCAATGCAAATGGGCCTGTCAGTCACCTGGGTAGGAAAACATGCTTCAAGGAATTCTGTTGGAGAGACTTGAGAACTATTAATAAAGCATATCTAAAATACAGGTCAGCACACTGGTTCCTTTGGCCATTGTCTTCTCTCACCCCCTTGTGCTTCATTTTTACTCTGTAACAAACCTTACCTACCTTTCACACTACAATCTTTCTCATCTGAATTCTTCCAACAGAGGTCACAAGGACCAGGTTGCTGAAGAGTAGCCAAAGTAAGATCTTGGTGACACTATCATTTGCCTTTATGAGTTTTCAAAGCTCTCCTCTCTGACTTTGGAATTGAGTTTATTTTTTCTTGTTGTGACTGGCTGCTTCCTTGGGTCCCATGGAGATAGCTTCTAGACCGCCACCTTACCTGGAACTCTAGACCACAGAAGGTATTTTCTTAGCTTATGCATCAAGCGTAGGGAAGTCAAAACTTCACAAGCAGCCCCAGGATATCACCTACATACAAATAGAGACCAGAGGGGNACACAAATTACCTGTTTGACTGGTTTCATGATTCCAGGCTTGAACACTAGTTACTTTCCATTGATGGCAGTGTTTCTGAGGACATTGATGGTATAAGAAGCACATTAACATAAAAATGTTTTACTTTTCCTACTTGATCCTTATAAATGGATCAGGAATTCTTCAAAAAATGAACTGTCAAAAGGAAGTTCAGCTTATCTTGTATGATAGTTAGCTTTAAATGGCAACTTGACACAACCCAGAATCATCTGAGAAGATAGTCTCAATGAGGACTTATTTACATTTGTTTGGCCTATGATGATGACTCTGGGAGATTGTCTTAATTAAGTAAATGGATGTGAGAAAACCCAGTCCACTTTGGGTGGCACTATTCCCTAGGTATAGGGTCTTGAATTGTGATATAGAGCTAAGCACAAGAAAGCAAGCAAGTGAACCTGCATGCATTCATTTTTCTCTGCTTTCAACTATGGATATGATGTGGCTAGCTTTTTGAAGTTCCTGCCTTGACTTCCCCACAATTATGGACTAACCTGGAATTATAAGATTAATTAAAGCCCTTTCTCCTCTAAGTTGCCTTTTTGTCAGAATATTTTATCACAACAACAGAAATAAAACTAAGACAGCACCAAAGGCTGCCAAAGATCTCTTTTTGTTTGAGAAATACACAAGACAGATGTCTTTGACTTACTCTCTATTCAAATTTTAAAATACTAAATTTTAAAGCTTCAGTCTTTAATTTTTTTTAACTTTTTGAAATTAAAATGTAATTATTTCATTTTTCTCTTTCCCTTTCCTTCTTCCAGTCCTTCCCATGTAACCCCACTCTTTACTCTCCCTCAAATCCATTGCCTCTGTTTCTTTCATTGTTGTTATATATTTTATATATTTTTATAAAATTTTATAAATCTTATATAATTTTATAAAAATATGTAAACTACTAAGTCTGTATAATGTTCCTCGCATGTAGTTTTCAGAGCTAATCATTTGGTATTGGATAGCCAATTGNTGTGTCCTTTCCTGGGGAAGACTATTTCTCCCACTCTCTCATCCCTTTTTTGCCTGTGGGTCTTTCTCTANGGTTGAGGCCTCATGAGTTTACCCCTTCCATGTTAGCATGTCTGTTGGATCATCATTGCCCAGGTCTTGTTTGAGCGGCCATGTTGATGAGATTTCAGGGGTGTAGCTTCTCTAGAAGACACAATCTCACAGCAAACTCCCTTTTCCTCTGACTCTTACAGTCTCCCTACCCATTCTTCCACCACGAACCCTGAGCCTCAGGTCCNGNAGCTGTGTGGTAGATCTATCAACTGGGGCTGTGAACCACATGGTCACATTTTGATTAGTTGTGTTTTTCCAGAGTGGTCTCCAACTGTTATAAAGAGATATTTGTTTGATGAGGGATGANATCTATACTTATCTCTGGGTATAAGGATTAAATATTTAGAATTATTTAAAGATTATGCTGGTTTAGTAAAATGGTAGTTATAAGTTTTCCTCCAAGATCTATGATATTACTAGCTCTGGGTATTGGCTAGATTTCCAGTACCAGGCATGATTTCTCTCTTTGAATGGGTCTTAAGTCCAATTAGAGAGCTGTTTGATTATCACAAGGCATATGTACCACTAGTGAACCCTATGACGCATCTGGTCATTGCATCATAGCTAGGAAGGATTATTGGTTGCCTTTCTCCCTTGGAAACTTTGAAGGCACTGTGAAAGCTAGTCCTCAGGAAAGAGGCTTTCAGGTCAGATGCACCTTGAATCCTCTGGGTCCTGTGTCTGAAGTGTAAGGTGTCTTCAGCAATAGGGACTTACCTTCAACCTCTGGGAGACAACTGAGGACAACAATAGCCTTTCATGTTTGGGGAGTCTCTTGTAAAGGTGT
>LZPO01008007.1:329916-341537 GCA_001675575.1 Neotoma lepida | reverse complement strand
CCCCACCCCCTCACAGAATTTGAACACTAGTTCCAACAGAACATGGTATAGTCAGGTTTGTTAACTGAAGCCTAAGTATTTACAGTGGTATTTAGAACGTAGCACTATAGGAAAGTCTTGTGTTCTCTATTCCCTCTGAAGCTTCAGCAATTTTGACCCACAAAAATTAACTAGTGATAAACACGCTAATGAGAAAAAGCATATGAATTTACTAATGTGTAGAAACATGCACCATGTACCAAGTGCAAGACTCCCTGAAAGAGGTGGGCAGCAGAAGCTAAAATAGCACTCTTAGCCAGTAGACTAAGGTTGGAGGTCACTGGAAAGAAGGCAGAAGAGAGCTAATGCACTGAAGGAACTTCTGGCTAGTTAAGCTCCCTCAACTGACAGTCATCAGAGAGCCACTCTGGGCCAGGTGTCACCCTGCTCTCCTCTTCCAGTGAAAAGCTCCTTTGCAACTACTCTATACCCGAATTATAGATGCAAGTTCCCCTCACAGTACAGCTTTTCAGAGCTATCCCTGGGGCTGCAGACNCTATGAACAGCCATCTTGAAATATGCTGAAGAAGTCTATGCTGGCAATGGTCTGTTTAGCATTCCCTCTGTAGGGATTCCATAGATAGATAGATCCCTACACTAAAACATATTTTCTAGACTGGGAAAGAGCAGGACAAAATGGACCCCAATTTCCTGAAGAGACTGACAAGGGTGATTCATGAAGCAGTGTCCAAGGAACTTTGTAAGAGGGTAAGTAGGAAGAAGGCNAGAAGGGTGGAGGCCGGCACTAACCTGGGGCTCATTGTCTATTCAAGTGGACCCTCTTAGGCTGAANGAGGCAGAGAAAGGGAGGGACAGGGGCACTGTCACTCTTTGTTCACACCTTCCTTTTGCTCATAGATCCAACCTCTTAGGGCAGTGGTTCTCAAACCTTCCTAATGCTGTGATCCTTTAGCACAGTTACTCATGTTGTGGTGACACCCAACCATAAAATTATTTCGTTGCTACTTTGAAACTGTAATTTTTGCTACTGTTATCAATCATAATGTAAATATCTGATATGCAAACCCCAAAGGTGGTCACGACCCACGTGTTGAGAACCTCTCAATGCTCCCTTCAAAATCTGTGGGATTCCTAGTGCCTCTCTCCCGCTTGCGGCCTGTGAGTCTGCTCTGTGCTACCTGCCTCTCTCTCTAGCCTGTTTCCTTCTCTGTTTCTACATTGGGGGTTTCAGCTGCATCAATTATGGAACCCACTGCTCAAATCTGCTTCAATTTCCGTCTTTTCCCAGAGCCTCTGTCCCACACATCTCCCCGGAGAATCTTTGCTCAGCTCCCTCATATTTTTTTTCTTTTTTTCCAAGCTCCACCTGCAGGCGGGGTCATACCCAGTCCAACCTACTTCATTCTATAACCTGGGCCAGACACTAGGGCTCCAGTTATCCATGTCCTTTGTCTTTTTCTTCATCGCTGGTCTCTTGTAACAGCCCAGTGATTTGCCTGTTGTGTGCGCGGCTTTCCTTCGGCCAGTCCACCCTTAACCCTCTGCATATCATAGCCACCAGAGCAGAGCAGATGATTTATTCTCCAACACATCTCAAGCTTAGAACACGCCGGGTGCACAGCGGCTTCTAAATTATTAAACGGGATTTGGCACACAAAGAGGAGTGCAGTCGTTGGCTTAGGTTTTGTTGGTGCTAGGCTCCTGGTGAGTGATAAATACTTTTAAAAAAAATTTTTTTAGAAGCCTGCTTTCACAAACACTCATCCTTTGCCGTTGGAAGGAAACAAACATAAAGATATGATCTCTATTCCTTTTCCAATTCTGAGCAAAACACGGGTCTCTTTGAACACCCTTGCGGTTCCCTTTGTGACACGTGACACCGGCCACTTAGCACTTAGGTAATTGCCAGCTAGGCACACAGGATCACCGTCTCCGGCACTGTCCCTTCCCTACCTTTCTGTTTGGTCTCCAGCGAGGTTTAGACTTTGGAGCGCAGGGCCAACTCCATCCCACCTCCCCACAGCGCGTGCCAGGGGGGGCCAGGACACACTCAAACCTAGGCGACAGTGGCTAGCGCTGACCCCAGGCTGGAAACCGTGCCCCACACTACAACCACCCCACCTCTACCTCCACCCCCGGGACCCTCGCAGCTGAACTTCTCCAGTCCGCGCGGCCGGTTCCCTCAATCCGAAGTTGGTCTAAGGGGAGGTGCGTGCACGCATCCGAGAAAGAAAGGAGAAAGGAGAAACCTCCCAGAAACAAACTCTGGCAGTGGCGGGGAGCGCAGAGGGAACCGGGTGGAGCCGAGGAAGGTCGGGGTGGGTCCAGCCAAGTTTGCTCCGGGTTAGGTAAACTTTTCGATTCAGTCCCACACGTCCCAGCCTAAAGAGTTCCTGGTAACCCGATTAGTGCCCAAGGGTGGGCGGGACCAGGGGTCGCGCAGGCGCCTTGCTCTTCACCTCCAACCAGCTCGCCCCTACTGGGTCTCAGAGAAGCTGGGAGGGGACCTGGGAGGAGGGNATCTTCAGAGGGGCAGGGAGGAGGCAGACACAAAGCCTTTCCCTCCCCCTTCCCCTCCCCCCCAGCCACGCCCCTCCGCCCCTTGGCCTTCTCTTCCTCCTCCTGGGGCGGGGAATCCTATCCCCGCTCAGTCACCGACCGGCCGATCACCCCCGCCTCCGGGATCTGCACCAAGGGCGCGAGGTAAGAAGGGGCGGCGGCTTTGGAGACCCCACCTCCAGTGGGGAGAACCGGGTACCAGCCGCGAGGTGCAGTGCCCCAATGTTCTGCTGTCTCTTGAGATTAGGAGGAGAGAACCAACCAACTGGCGTCCTCAGCGGTCCTACGGGACCAATGGAGGGCGGGGGGAGCAAAAGCGAGTCAGGACGCTAGAACTTGAGGCAGGGTGACATTCCGGGGTCGGAACCAGATTAGATCACGGGGTGTCCTCGGCTGACCTTTGCAGGGATTGGGTAGTGGGCAATCACAGAGGGTGTGGGCGAGATGACTGGTGGTGCAGGTGCGTGCGTGTGCGTGTGTGGTGTGTAATATGTGTGTGCGTGTCGCGCCCGCGCACACCGGAGCTGGGAGGCGGGGACCTTTGTTGAGTTCTACCTGCAACGCCGCCTGCCGTGTGTCATATATACCTGTGCTGGCAAGTCAAACCCCAAGAGTCACACTGGTCCGGTGCAGAGCACACGCTGTGATCCGACGCTTTCCTCTTACAGTGAAGCAGAGGGGTCAGCAAGTCCTGGCAGGAGGCACGGGGGCTGTCACAGTGATTGAGGGCATTGCAGCCTGCAGTGCAGGAGTTCTGGGTTCCAGCTGGGAAGAGACAGGGCCATTTTCCCACTTGAAGGCTTAGGGGGTCCCCCTTTGGGCTGGTACTCCACTCTTAGTCAGGAGTCTCAGGAGCGTGGCATCTACCTTTCCGCGATGGCGACGGCCCGGCATTGCAGGGTTCGCAGAAGTTCAACTGGAAAGCGGATGAAGTATTGCCAAGAAATACAAGGCAAGGTCGGCCTTTGGGCCTTGAGAGGCGCCTCTCTTCTCAGAGCCCTGGAGTCCCTGGGGCTTTCCTAGTTCCACAGAGGCAACCAGCAATCTGCACACAGTGCAGCCGCTCTTCCTTACAGAGCTTAGACGCATTGTGGTTTCTTAGGAACATGGTCCATCCACCAACAGGACTTTGTAAATATCGAAGAAACGTAAACACTTGGCAACACTCGGAAATTAAGATAAATAGTAACTTCAGTACAATGCTTTTAAAAACAAACTTGTTTTTAAAAGATCCGTGATGAAAAAAAAAATCTGTGATGAGCAAAATGTCAACATTTTAAATAGATACAGGTGCTGGTTGTTATGTCCGGGCATTATTGTTCAGTGGGACCAGTGTCCCCATTTGTCCCTGTTCTGTGGTTTATGAGGGTTGACAATGGCATGCATCAGTTGGGGCAACTTGGGCTTTCAGCATAGTCTTGTTTATTGACTGCAGAGCTTTTAGTAACCTTTCCCCTACTTCAGGCTGGGGAGGATGTTTTGATAAGTGGCACATTTTCCTCCTGGCCTCAGGCTCCCTATGTCTCTGGACTTTCACATTCTTCATGCTTTCGCCTCCTTTAGGGGACAAGGGTATTTGGAGGGGCTGCGACAGCAAGGAGCCTTTATATTTAGGATTTGGGAAGAAGGGTGTTGACAGGAGCTTTTGGATTGGGGTTTGTTCTGGGTCATTGAGGTTGGGGGACATGATGGAGAAAAATGGCCAGCTACCAGGAATTCCCTCATGTGCAGATAGGTTCTCAGAGTAATGAGTTCCCTCTAGGATCCCCGAGTGCTTATTGAGAGATGATGCCTGTGGTGGTTTGAATACAAATGGACCCCACAGTATGTTTGAATGCTTGGTCTCTGGTTGGTGGAACTGTTTAGGAAGGATTAGGAGGAGGTGTGGCCCTGTTGGAGATGTGTCAAAGGGGTAGGCTTTGAGGTTTCAGAGGTCATGCCATTCCCAGGGTGCTCTTTGCTTCCTGATTGTGGATCCNGATGTGAGTTCTCAGCTGCTGCCCCAGCACCGTGTCTGCCTGCCTGCCTCCATGCTCCCTGAATTGTGGTGATGGACTCCTATCCCTCTGGAATTGTAAGCCCCAAATAAACCCTTCCTTCTGTAATTTGCCTTGGCCATGGCATTTTATCATAGCAATAGAAAAGCAACCAAGATACCACCCCAGTGGCTCTCATCTTTCTCCAAGGGGACCCTCCCTGAGTACCTCTCCAAAGTCGTGGCCCATAGCTACTGTTGTTTTGCTCCCTAGAAGTAACCTCCTTACTTAACTCAGTCCTTCTCCTCTTCTTGGAGACAGAGATACATCCTTTACTTTATCAGGGACTTTTAAGAGGACCCCATCATTAGGCCCATTCTTCACGTGCATCCTATAACATAACATGCCCAACCCCTGTTCGTCTATGCAAGATGTCTAATGATTCTTCAAGGATCTTAATAGTTTCAGTAAGGAAGGTTGCCCTGCCTTCTTCCTCCTTTGCCTGGTGAGGCCCCACCACCACTGCCACCACCACCACTATAATTGTGTGTGTGTGTGTGATATCATTCCCAATGCATATGCTATGAACTCTACTTGTCCACTGTCAGTGAGCTTCCCAAAGCCAAGTCCTAACCCTTGTGACTTGCCACAAAAGGAGTGTGGGTTGAATGAATGAATGAAAAGCACTTTGAGGAGTACACAGCAGGAAGTATACCTTAGGGGGGTAATGGCTCTGTAGAAAGCAGATAATGTTTTCATAGATCTTTATTTTTATAGATAGTAACTCAGTTGTTACTCACACAATCCAAATCACATTTTGTAGATGAGGATATGGAGGCCCCAAAGGGTCAAAGCACCAAAGAAGGCCAGCCTCCCCGTCCAGCCTCACCCCAGAGGATTTGCCCAGACTGCAACATCATGACCCAGAGCAGGAGATTCACTAGAGTAACAATGGCATGGTAACCTATTAGGGAAATGCTTACAGGGATTCTAGGATGACACCATGATGGGACATGTTTGCAAACTCCGTGTGGTGACAGAGGATTTTTCTTCTGGAAACTGTGTTCCAAGGAGTCTATCTGGGGAGATGCTCCTTACTTAACCCCAGACCTGCTGCCAGCTTTGTCAGTTTCCAAGGAGGGTAGCTTCCATCCAGTGTTCACAGTAGTGATAAGGATGTACATTTTGGATGTCAGGAAAGCATAGTAACCACTCACCCTGGTAGTTGTTGTTTTACCTGCTCTGTACTTCTGACTGGTGGGAGTCAACTCCCCAGGGTTCAGTTGGATCTAGGCTCTGGAGCTGCCTGGTGAGACTGCCTAGAAGCCTTCTCACCTCAGCTGGACTGCCTAGCTCTAAGTGTTCACAAAGGCAGCTGCGCTGTACTAACTACTTTCCTACTGGTTATGTTCCAGGGGTTTAGAGTCCATGATGGTGTGTGAAGACATAGTGGAAGGAGCCAGAAGCTGAAGGCTCATGTCTTGAACCTTAAACATGAATGAGAGAGAGTGAACTCAACTCTGGCAGAAGTCTTTAAACTCTCAAAGCTGACCTCCTGTGACACTTCCTCCAATAATGCCATACCTCTTAAGCCTTCCCAAGCATCTGGAGCAAGCATTCAAATGCCTGAGACTATAAGGGACACCCCCTTTAAACCATCACATATGCATATGAGCTGGCTACCCCAGAGTTCTTATACTGAGCATATTCTTTGAAGTGCTCGGGGTGAACCAGGGCCACACACACACATTGAGCCACTATTCAGCCAGCAAGTGCTTTCACTGAGGTTTATCAAATCTCTGAGTAGGAAGATGCAACCACTCAGTGAGTTTTCAGTTCACTCACTTCTTGCTCATGTGGATTTTCTAGGATGTCAGCGCCAGCCTTTACTTATGTAAAAGTAGTAGCAGCCATTCTATGGCGGGAGTTCAGACCTGGAACAAAGGGTTCCCGGCAGCTTTTCCTCACCTGAGAGGTGCAGCCCTCAGCTCCTGTGAACCCATTGTTGGAAACCAGGTTTTTCTAAATCAAAGTTAGTCTGAACTATACTCTTGGGGAACTTTTCACAGACTTATAAGCCTTCCCTTCAGCCTCCGTTGCAAACTTAAGAGACCTGAAGAGAGGATGCTGAGTTAGTATTTTAGACTCAAAGGAGAACTATGGACTGACACCATGGTAAAGATGGATATGGTGACATTTCTGTATCTCCAGTAAGTACTGAGCATTGTCACTTGTCTCCAAAGTCTGTTAAGGGTGACATTTGTATGCATTCAGCAGGGTGACATCACCAAAGTCAAGAGCAAGAATGAGCTTCCCTGTCAGGTGGGGTGGGTACCCAGATGAGGTGAAGAAAATGCCTCAAAGGATAAGGAATCATCAGCTAAGTTCCTGTGCAGTGGGTGTGCACACAGGCATGTGTTTGTATGCTCTTGGATGTTTGACGGGGAGCATGATAGGGAAGAAATACTGAATGTGATTTTATTCCCCCCAGCACTAGCAGCTGAACCCAGGCCCTTGCGTATGAGGCCAGTGTTGGCACTGAGTTTCAGCTGCAGCCTGTCTTTATTTTTATTTTGAGGTTGGGTCTCACTAAGTTGCCTTGAATTTAATCATCCTGCCCTAGCCTCTCAGTGCTGGGATCATAGACATATGCCACCAGGCTGGGTGGCTCTTAGTATGATTTTTAAACTATTGTGTTCTCTTTCACCCTTTTTAAAATTGTGTGTGTGTGTGTGTGTGTGTGTGTCTGTGTATAGGCCACTTCCTTTAATACAGAATCTCTTATTTGCCTGAAGTTCACCAGTTAGGCTAAATCAGCTGGCCAGGGAGCCCTAAGGACTGTCCTGTCTTTCTTCCCAGCACTGGGATTAGCATTTTCACATGTTTCCTGGAGATCAAACTCAGGCTTATGTTTGCAGGTGATATGTTACTGACTGAGCAATCCCTCAAGCCCTAACCTGCTGAGTTAAAGAGGCTGTCTATCACCTAGCTGTTACAGAAACATTCAGTGAGCAGTAGGAAGGAAGCGCAGGAGTTACCAGGACACAGTGAGTCACTGGGGTGCAGTGAGTAGAGGAACTTCTCCAGGGTGAAACTCCAGGTCAGATAGGAAGAAGGTCAGAGTAGAGTTCTGGAAGCTCATGGCTAAGGTGTGTGTAGAAAAGGACAGGAAGAGCCTGTGCTGATGGCCAGGTGATCCAGAGTATTCGACCTGCTAGTTATCTGTAGGGATGGTTTAGGACCCAGGCTCTCCCTGGCTAGGCATTTTTAATATCCACCAAGAGAAGCATGGAGAGTCTGGGGACCAGTTAATACAGCCATCAGCAAAAGGTTTATATAATAAATATTGAACATTAATGAATGGTTGATCTATAATGAATGGTTGATTAAACAACTTTTTGTTTTGTTTTTCAAGACAGGATTTCTCTGTGTAATAGTTCTGGCTGTCCTGGAACTCGCTTTGTAGACCAGGCTGGCCTTGAACTCACAGAGATCTGCCTGCCTCTGCTTCCCAAGTGCTAAGATCAAAGGCATGTGCCACCACCACCTGGCTAAACAATATTTTTATTTCACAGCAGAAATGTTTTCAACTTCCTAGTAGTTTGGTAAAAGTTTACACACAGCTGTTTTATGGACGAGGCCAAGAAAACAAAGTTGGATCTTGTTTTAAAGTAAGGCTCTGGACATTCCAGCCTGTGGTAGGACGGCCTGTTTGTCACCGAGAATCTGTGGTTTCCTGGATCTCTGAATACCCTCCAGGCTGGTGGACTCTGCTTGGGAATCCCTGATTCAGTTTTGTGTAGGAACAGTTATAAAGATATGTTGTGTTTTGTTTAAATCATCTGTAAGAGTGATTTAAACGATGTTGATGAGCTTTTAGTTTCCGAATGGGAAACAAACTCAAGAATTATTTTGATTTCTGCTATGAGGTCTGATGACAGTTTGGCCAAGTGGCAGTGCATAGTATTAGTGCGCAATCCTCCAATTGCCTGTAATCTCAGAATTTGAGTCATTTTTAAGTTCCAACTGGGAAACTTTTGTTATTATACTTTTTAATGAATGAAGCCTTCACGCTTACATTCCTGGAGTTGTTAAGGTTAAAGTCTGGGCCCTGGTAGCCCTTACAGCCTAGGCTTTGCTGCCCACCCTCAGCAAGCCAATTAAAGAGACATAATGGAAATTAGAGAAAGATTTATTCAACGTGGTCACTTTGAGAAGAGAAAGAAAGAAGTCGTGTGACTCCCAAAGCCATCTTTCCTGACATGTTTAAGTTTAAATAGACTAAAAAAAAGAGGTATGCAAAACTAAGCAGCCGTGGTGAAGGTGTGGTCCTGCCCTTGATCACTGTCATTGCCTTAGCTCCAGTCTCTCTTGCAGGGTGGTGTGGAAAGTTGTCAAACAATGTAAGATCTCTTCCTGGGAGACAAATTCCTCCTCTGGTTGGCACTAGAGCTTCTTCCGTTCCCCTTCTCCCAGCATGAGATTCCTGGGATATTCCAAATTCCAAATTTCAGTAGTCAATGACAGAAGTCCTGTTTTCATTAGTCGGCAAGCAATGGGGTTGGGGTGGGGAGCAGAGCAGTAGAAGGCTCCTTGCTCTTGGCTAGACTGATGTTGGAAGGACAGCACTCCACCCCAGTGAACACCAGACCTGCCTGACAGGCTTGTGATCCCAAAGCCTGTGGAGGGCAGGAGAGGAAAGGATTGGCAATTGATGAGACTGCAGACAGCAGGGCACCCCTCCGGCTGTGACGATGCTTCATTTAGAGTGAATTCCATGAAGTCTTGGCTCCCCCTTTACGGTTAACTGAGGTCTGGTATATGAAATGCAGCCAGCTATCCCCCTATCCCTCTTCCATGTAGAGCACCTTTTGTGGCCATCTGTCCATGGGGTACCCTATCCCATTCTTCCTGTATTCTGGGATTCCTGCCTTAACAGATGCCGTGTATCCAGTATTATAAACAGGTTTCCTCCAGGACATCTCATACTTCAATTATGCCTAATGCACTTCTCCCTAAACAGTGTACGGAGTGACCTTTTACTACACCAATGAAGTAAATAAGACAGGAAACCCTCTCCAGTTTAATATGGCACCAATGGTCCCCCTTTCTTAATGTTTCCACAGGACTGGAGAGATTGGAGGCAGAGTCATTTCTAAGAGCAAAGCTAAGAAAGGCTGGATTCAGGGTTGGTACTCAGACCCCTTTTATTTCAAGAATAATATGACTTTTTACAAAAGGGGGGTATTTAATCCTGTCCTGAGCATCCGAGAAGGGTCACAGTGGAAGATGTCTAAGATAGCAGATAGATTCAAAACAGCAAGCAGGTTCCAGGCAGGAGTGGTAAACATATGGTGTGAGACCCGAAAGGACCATTGTGCCTGGGGTGGGAGCAGGGTGGGAGCGTGGGGGTTGAGAGGAGACAGCCTATCAGGGTTCTGCTTAGAATGCGGGACTCCAGCTGGCCTCTGTGAAGCATGTGGAAAGATAAGGGGGATGTGGGCCAGGCCCTCTGAGGGTTTTTAGGCCAGGAAGGGAGGCAATAACTTATGTGTGCATGATAAACAGAGGACAGTGTTGGGCAACATCATTCCTTGAAGAGTGGATACACATTATCCTTCTGGGAAATCGTTTCTGGTTTCTGTTTTTTGTTTTTTTGTTTTTTTGTTTTTTTTGTCATTACATTTTTATTGCATGGGGATGAGGTGAAAGTCTGTGAAGGAACAGTGTAGTCCACAAACAGATGCTCAGAGTCTTATACAGATGTGTGTCTTTAAAATTGTATATGAAGAATCAGCCTTCTTTTCCTAGAACAAGTTGACAGAAGTTTCTGTCTTAGACCAGGTTCNCTAGAAGTAGGCTCCAAGGTGAAAATGAANGAAGAAATGTTCTATGGACAGAACAATAGGAGGAGAGAAAAGGAGCTGAGTGGGAAAGAAGCCTGATATAGATGCACATCTAGCAGACGGCACAGAGGGAAACTTGGCTCTGTGCCATAGGAAGGTTCTAGAAACAGTATAGGCCCATGAGTGCAGCTCGAGCAGAGGGAGCTTACTGGAGTACTCCATCAGACTTTGGCTGAGGGCTGTGCCCAGCTCTTCAGCTCTCTTCTATGTACTGGCAAAGAACTCCCNTAGTGGGAGGGCCGTTCCCCAGCAGAGATGGACCATGAAAATGTGCAGGAGTGTGGCAGAGGGGCATGAGGGCGTGTGGGCTGGGCATGAGGGCGTGTGGGCTGGGCATGAGGGCGTGTGGGCTGACCGCTGCAGCACCTGCCATAACCAAAGTTCTTAGAGTCAGAATTTGGGCCCTGGCAACCCCTAAGAGACAAATAATAGTGAAAAGCAGGGAAACTAGGTTTATCCATTGTGGCTGCTTTGGGAAGAGGAACAGAGAGGTCCATCGATGACTTCAGAGGTCCATCTGGCTTCAGTCATGATGTAAGGTTCANGTTTAAGTAGATAACAAGAGGTATGTTTAAGCAGTTCTGGTCAAGGTGTGGTCCCACCCATCATTGTCACAGCTATAGTCTCTCTCAAAGGGTAGTCTGACAAATGAGAACTGTATGGAATTTTTTTCTCCAGCTGGTCTGGCACCCTTTCTTTCTTCTGGTGTGTGAGACTCCTGNGGAAGTTCTAGTTTCTTGGGGTGCATTGTTTTCAATAATGGGATACCTAAACAGAGGGATGGAAGTGTCTCTTCTCTTTGAGTATCTTTCTTCCCGCTGAGATCCTGCCAGAGTTTATGGTGCCTGGCTTTAGCCTTGTTAATGGGACAGGGTGTGTAGTCACTGATAGTTCCCCTTCTTCATTTCTTCTGACTGACCACCTGCTTGTACAAGATGCAGGACCATCTTCCCACCAGCTGTCTGCCACTGTGACAAATAACCCAAGAGAGTCAACTTAGGAGAAAAANGTTATTTTGGTTTATGACTTCCAAGGTTCCAAACCATGATTNGTTGGCCCCATCATTGAGGTCTGGGGCAAGGCAGTACTCATATTGTAAAGCGAAGCTGCTCACTTTGTAAGCTGCTCACAGAAAGCATGCATGAGTACGTGTGTGCATGCATGCAATGCACACGTGTGC
>LZPO01008007.1:303581-323029 GCA_001675575.1 Neotoma lepida | reverse complement strand
GGCCCAGTTCTACCCATTGGCAGAGCCTAAATACCTACATGCCGAGCCATGGTGTTTCTAGAAGTTGGTGCAAGGGACATCTCCATGCCTTGGTCCTCAGTTGGTCATCTACCTGTGAGACTCCTCATTCAGGAGTCTCNTCCTCCATGGCTGCCTAATCCTCCAGCACTACCCCAGGTNCAACTTTAGAGAANTACCCAGGGAAGTCAGCTCTAAGGTTTCTCACTGANNTAGAAATAATAATAGGTTTTGCCATGTTTATAGCTTCTTAGAGGCATTTCCAGACNTTCTCAGCCCTAATGTCTACTGTTCACTTCTCTACAGCTACNGGAGTTTCCTCTTGTGTGTGATTTCATTTTGTACAAATTTTAGTTACCTACAATCTAAGAATGCTATGTGGAAAATTCCAGAAACAGTTCATAGGTTTTTACTTCTGAAATGTCCAATGTCCTGATCTGTCCTGTGTGGACACAAATCACCCTTTTGTCTACTGTATCCATGCTGCGTTCAGTATCTACCAGTTAGTCCCCTCAAAGCCTTCCTGTCATTTGAGTCATTTAGCCTTCTAGTATGTCATCCTAGTGTTCTGTGTTATCATTAGTCATTATTGGTAAGCTCTTGCTTGGCCTCATATATAAATTAACTTTTATTATGTAAAGAGGAGATAAGATAAAGGTTGTCCTAGCTGTCCCTAGTTCTCATGTGGGCTCTTGAACTGGGTCTGGGAACCCAATTACTTCAAGAGCTGATTTACAAGAGAAAAGTGTGTGGCCTTTCTTAATTGTAAATGTATACAGGGCCTTTCACCAGAGAGCGAAGTCCAAAGTCAAGCCTGCTTTCCTGCCTTGGCATAAGGAAAGACATTCCTCCCCAGAGTCTCTTCATGGTTTGCTGTACATAGGAAAGGACAGGCCAGATGGCCCTTTCTGAAGTCACAGGTCCTTAATCATTTTACCTTCAAATAGTCAATGTACCAATTTGACCTATTTAGAGGTGACACCACTTAACCCCTTCATGTTTGTCGGAAACTTCAAACTCTATAAGGATTTGGTGTTCCTGTGGTTTCAGGAATTCACTGGGAGTCCNGGAATGTGGCCCCTCTGATATGAAGGAAAGCTTGCCATAGATGAAAGGATGAGATGTGAGGGGTCCTTTGGGAGTTTGTCTATCAGGGAAGGGAAGCTTTTTATCCTGGCCTTTGTCTCCATTCTCAGTGGCTGGTGGATTGTTGTTAAAGGGCCCCGAGCTCGGTGGGAGGGTGTGGGGGAAGGGGCCCCCATTCCAGCCAGAGGAATCCCTTTTATCCTTTGTCCCACCAGGCTTCTGCTTCCTGCCACTTGCCCTGTTGGCCTCTGAAAGATGAGAGCCTGGATTCTGATTCCGGGAGGCCTGGTGGCGTGCTGGTGGTGGAGGCTAGCCTTAAGTCGCTCTTTTAGAAGAAGNTGGAGGTCTCTGTATTCTCCATACCTTTCCTACCCATCTCAGCATCACAGATTAAAAACTCTGTATTCCAGTTACTGTTAAACCTCATCAAGGGATTTAAGAGGCCTTTGGAATNTATTGATTAGGTCTGAGCTCACCTAGCTTCAGGTTCTATGAAGTAGTATTTAAAGCTACACCTTCAAGTTAACTGGCCCTCTTTCCTCAGAGCAGAATAGACACTGTTATTTATTTATTTATTTTTTTTTTATCAAACTTTGTATTAGTTTCTGGTTGAGACTGTATCTATTTTATAGAAGACTTCTTGTTCACAGGAACCCTTTAATTTTCGTGTATTTTCATTCTATATAAATTAAAATCCAAAGGTTATTGTGAATAAACAAACAGGATGCTCAAGTGGAACAAAGCCTTTCCTTTCGACATTCCCAACTTTACTTTTGGATTATTTATGATCAAATTTTACACTCCTAGGAGCAAATGCAACTTAATTGAATTTTGAGAAGTTACTCACAGTCTTATTGGAGTGTGATTTCTCTCTGAAAATATNGAAAATCCTAGAAAGGCAAATACTGTTAATGGAAGCTTCATTTGTGAAGGGAGCAGAGAGCATGCCTTTGTTTGGGGGCTACCTGAATACATCTTATTTGCTTGTATTACTGGATAGGAATTGGGTTGGGGGGTCACCAGAGTCAACACAGGCTAACTGGGAAAATAAATGTCTCCCTTTCTGCTTCTTAGTCCTGTTAATGAAAGAATTTAAGAATAGACTCAAAAGGAAATTTAAGGACAATTTCATTACAGTTGAAAAGAAAAACCCCGAAGAAGGTAAGCTGTTAATCTCAGCATCTGCCCCAAAGGAGCTAGATGAGAAAAAGAGAAAAAGCTGCCGTGCCATTTGAATTAGACATGGGGTCAGCCACACGGTGAAGGAACAGCTACAGGGTGAGGAAGGGGCGCTTCAGAGGAAGAGTGAAGCCACAGTGTTGGGAAAGCATTCTTAGAAGAGAGACAGAAAGAGAAAGCAAAACGATGCTTTTCTGAGCAGGTCAGGGCAGCAGCAGCCTCAAGGCGCTGCGAGAGAGACTGTGTCTATGCAGGCTACTGCCCAAGGGGTTAGGAATCCCGGAAGGAAAAGCGAGTCATCTTGTTAAAGTGATGATTGTTCCTATCAATTTAGAATGGCTTACGGTGAACTCACCCTGGGGGGAGGGGGAGACCTTCGGCCAGGTGATTATTAGCCTGCCTCACTGGATTAATTTCTATGTTTTAGATAGATTGGAATGCTAGTTCTCCACTCAGGTCAGAAAAGTGGGTTTTCCTAAAGGGCTTCCATGGAGCCCCGGTCAAAGCTACTGTCACTTGAACAGGAAAGCTAAAATCTTCAGATGAAGAAGACACACTTCACCATGTTTAGTGGCACACAGCCTTAGTCTTAGTCCAGCACTTGGGAAACAGATCTCTGTGAGTGAGTAGCTTGGAAATGAACTCTGGTCCTCTGAAAGAGAAGCAAGCATTCTAAACTGCTGAGCCATCTACACACACACACACACACACACACACACACACACACACCACGCATGTATACATACCTATGTGCATATATGTACATATGTACATATAGCATTTTAAAGTTCAGACTCTGCATAAAAGAAAACACACGATATGTATGTCTTTCCTCTGTTACCCTCTCTTATTCCCCTGTCCTTTGTCCCTTTGGTCCTCTTCCTCCCCACAACATAGTCTCCCTTCTATTTTGATGTCCTGTGTGTGTGTGCATTCACTGATTTGTGTGCATATGCAGGGATGTGTGGAGGCCAGAGGTCAACCTCAGGTGCTGTTCCTCTGAAGCCATCCATGTTGTTTTTTGAGACAATTTCTCTGACTGGAATCTGGGGTTCACCAATTAGGCTAGGCTGGCTGGCCATCAAAGCCCCAGGAATTTCATGTTCCCACTTCCTCAGCAATGGGATCACAGGCACATACTGCCATGCCCAGCTTTTCTCCATAGGTACTGGTGATAAAACTTGGATCCTCATATTGTGCAACAAGCACTATCCTGACTGAACTGTTTCCCAAGTGCAAGCACGTGTGTGTGTGTGTGTGTGTGTGTGTGTGTGTGTGTGTGTGTGTGTGTGTGTGTATGTGTGTGTGCATCAAATTCCATATGCTAGAGAAAACTTACTTGTCTTTCTGAGGGCATGGTTTATTTCACTTAACATGATCTCCAGGTCTATCTGCTTTCCTGCAAATGACATAACTTCATTGTTCTTTATAGAATGGACAAACTCCACTGCCTGTATGGACCACATTTTCCTTATCCACTTATCCATTGATTAGCAACTAAAGGCTGGTTCCGTGTCTTGACTGGTATGAATCATGCTGCAATCGCCATGGATGTACAAGCATCTCTGTGGAGTGCTGACTTAAGAGTCCTTCAGGCACATACCCAAGAGGGATAGCTGTATCAAATGGTAGTTTTATTTTTCATTTTGAGAGGAACAGATATGTTACTGGGAAATCAAAAATTCCTTTCTGAGTTCTTAGACTCATTGATAAAAGAATTTTATAATGGACTCGGCAAGAAGTTGAGGACAGTTTTATTAGAGTTTAAAAGAAAAACAACAGGGCAGGAGAGTTGTGAACCTTGGCAGCTTTGGGGGAGGATGACGAAGGAGAAGAAGAGGAGAGTCCTGTCTTTTGAGTATAAGAAATTCAGCGTGTTCAGCCATGGAGGTCAGCAAGCAACTTTGTCATAGGATAGGAGGGGAGCTTCAGTGAGGAAGTCCAGCCTCAAGGGAGGCATGTTTGGCTTTTGCCCAGAATCTGAAAAAGAGATAAAGAGAAGGCAAAGCTTGCTTAGTGTCCTCAGACAAAGGATTGCACTAGGAATACATGGTTAGAAATAGGGTTTATGAAGAAAAGGAAAACATTGCCGGGCTTAGTGGCACATGCCTTGAATCCAGCACACTGGAGGGAGGCAGAGGCAGGTCCATGTTTGTGAGATCAAGACCACCCTGGTCTGTATAGTGAGTTCCAGGACAGTCATTGCGTAGTGAAACCCAGTTTCAATAAAAGAAGGAAAGTACTCCAGAGACTGATTATGCTGGTGAGCTGAAGGNACAGCTCCCAAGAGTTGGGCCACAGGGTGCACAGCCCTTTATGGGACATTTCTAAGGCACAAGCCTGTCCTATTTGTTGAGCTCAGAGTTTCCTTGTGTATGTTCCATTCTTTAGGGGAGGCCCAAGGAGGGAAGGACTTCCGGTCTTTAAGTGACCTGAGCATGCTCCCTTTGTTCTGTGAAGCCCAAGTGGGGAGAGATTTCCAGTCTTCCTCTGCCAACTGGCTCCTTCTGCATGTTCATCTTAACATGTCAGTCTACAATTCCTACTCTTCCCTGCCACACTAGGGTCCAGAGTGTACCTCTGAAGGGATTCCAGGTTCTCGTGACCCTAAACAAGGAAGTGAGTAGAGGCACACAGTTGTAGCCGAGCCAGAGATTGTCATTACTGAAGGGAGGACTCGGGGTGGAGCAGGGCTCTGCTGACGTGGTTGCACAAAAGATGTGGCTTTTATGTCACCAGGGTGCAGGTTTCTGGCTCATTTGCGTAGCACAACCTTTATTGCATACACTCTGTTGCATGCTGTTCTAGATGCAGCATACTGCAACACGTCCTGCATCTCCACCCAACTGTGTACAGTTTATTATTATGGCAAATCACAGGTTACCTTCAGATACTCTGTGGTTTCCTATCTTCCCCAGGGCTACGTGGTTTCTGCAATATGCCGGTTTTGTAGCCCTTACACAAGGCTCTCGTGGTCCTCATTCTCCAGCCTCAGAATTTCTATATTGATGTCCACAAGTTTACATTCCCACCAGCAGTGCATCAAGGTTTCTCTATGCTCACATGCTCAGCATCATTTCTTATTTGTTTTCTTCATGTAGCCATTTTGACTGGGATAAAATGGAATCTCAGTATAGATCAAATGTGTATTTCCCTGATGGCTAAGGGTACTGGCCATCTGTAGTTCTTCTTCTGAGAACTGTCTGTTCAACAGATTTTGTTTTTTCCATTTATTGACTGGATGGTGGTTTTTGAGCTTNAATTTTTGGAGTTTTGATTTCATTTGTTTTTTCAAGACAGGGTCTCTCTACATAATCCTGGCTGTCCGGGAACTCACTATATAGACCAAGCTGGCATTGAACTCAGAGATATCCACCTGCCTCTCTGCCTCCCTATTGCTAAGATTAAAGGAATGCAGTAGCATGCCCAAGTATGAAGTTCTTTATATGTTCTAGATATTAATCCTTTGTCTGATGTATAGTTGACAAAGATGTTCCCCTAGGCAATCTCTTTACTCGCTACTGATTTTGTTTGCCTTTGTTGTACAAAAGCTCCTCCTCCTCCTCCTCTTCCTCCTCCTCCTCCTCCTTCTCCTCCTCTTCCTCCTCCTCCTCCTTCTTTTTTTGAGATAAGGTCTCTCTATGCAGTCCTAGAATTCACTATATAGATCAGGATGGCCTGGAACTCACTGCTGTCTCTGCCTCGTAAGTATTGGGATTAAAGGCAATGTGCCACCACACCTGGCCATGATTGCCTTTACTATACAAAGCCTTTTAGTTTCAAGTAATCCCATTGGTCAAATCTTGTTATTATTTTGTAAGCTATTGGAGTGCTCAGAGAACTCTTGCCTGTGCTGTATCTTACAGTGGTAGACTGTGTTTTCCACCAGCAATTTCAGCATTTAGAGCTTACATTAAGCTCTTTGAACTGTTTTGATTGATTTCTGGGCAGGGTTTATATTCAGGGGCTCTCAGGTATCCGTACCCACTTTACGATTGCTCTGTCTAGNGTTGTGATCAATGACATTGGGATTTTGAAGGAAATGTGTTGGATATGTGCATTGCTTTTGGTAATAGCCATTTTCACGAAATTAATCCTGCTCATTCATGACATAAGGGGTCTTTTCTTCTTCCAATGTTTTCCTGATTTTTTCTTCTTCCGTATTTTACAGTCCTCATTGTGGAAGTATTTTATCTCCTTGATTAAATTTATTCCTAGTCATTTTATTTTTGTATTTTATAGATGGAATTTTTCTCTGGTTTTGTTCTCAGTAAGTTCATTATNGGTATGTAAAAAAACTACTGATTTAAAAAAAAATCTTCCTTGTATGGTATGCATGCATGTACATATGTGTGCTTGTGGGTGCTGTGTGCAGGTGTGCATGTGTGTGTGNAGGCCAAGGCTGACATCGAGAGCCTTCCTTACCCATGCTCTATCATNTTCATTGTGTGCGGGCTTTCAGCTGAGAAGACAAGTGTAGCTAGCCAGCGTGTTTCTGCCTTCTGAGCTCTGGGCTTGCAGGTGGGCTGCTATACCCACTAGTAACTGCTTCTGTCTGGGGATTTGATGTGTTGGTTTTGTATCCTGATACTTTGCCGAAAGTATTTATCAGGTTTAAGAATTTTCTGGTCAAATGGGTAGGGTCCTTTAAGTATAGGACCCTGTTGTCTTCAAATAGGCGTAGTTTGACTTCTTTTCCTGTTTCCACAGCTTTTTTTATCTTTCTATTGTCTTATCACTCTTGTTAAAACTTGAAACACAATGAGTGGTGGTGCTACATGCCTTTAATCTCAGCACAGAGGCAAGTGGATCTCTATGAGTTCGAGGCCAGCCTAGTTTACAAAGCAAGTTCCAGGATAGCCAGGACTGTTACACAGAGGAAACCCTGTCCTCAAAACAAAACAAAAAATAAAAATAAAGACAAACAAACAAAATGCCAGACCCCACCCCCCAAACAAAACAACNACAAAACCCCTGAAACAGAATGTTGAATAAGGGAGGGGAGAGTGGACAAAGTTGTCTCGTTCTTGATTTTAGAGGAAGTGCTTTCCCCACTTAGTATGATGTTGGATAGAGCTTTATTATGTTAAAGTAGATTATTTCTGTTCCTAGTTTTTCCCAGGGATTTTAGCATAAAGGAATACTGAACTTTGTCATAGACCTTTGCTGAATCTTTTGTGGCCATCATGTGTTTTCTGTCCCTGAGTCTATTTAAGTGAAGTATTTCACTTACTAATTTGGGTAAGTAAAACTTCAAACCTNGGGACTGAACCAGATGTGACCATGGAGAATAATCTTTTAAAGGTTTATTGAATTCAGTTTGCAAATATTTGACTGAGAATTTCTGCATTTATGTTCACTAGCTAAATTGGCCTATAGTTTCTTTTTTTTGTTGTTGTGTCCTTCTCTGGTTTGGGTATAAGGACAATACTAGTTTTATGGTATTGAAGGACTTTGGTAGTATTCCCTTCTGATTATGGAAGTTTTAGTTCATCTTCAAATGTCTAATAGAATTTTATGGTGAATCCCCAGGCCTGCTCTTTCCTTTGTTGAGAGATTATTGTTGCTTCATTCTCCTGATCATGGATCTGTTTGCCTTATCTCTCCATTGTTTAATTTGGCTAGGTTATATGTCTGGGAATTGATCCACATCTAGTTTTTGGAATAATTTCCAACTGTTCCCTAAGAGCCTCTGGGTTTTGTTAATATGTATTGCTATGTCTTCTTTTTCATTTCTAATTTTATAATTTGAGTCTTTTCTTTCATTCTTTGGGTTGTGGTTTAGTTGCCAGCTAGCCTGCAGCATGTAGTAGTGAGCAAGAAGGATCTCTATCTCAAACAAAGTACAAGGTGACAACTAGNACTTGGTGTTGTCCTCTGACCTTCATTTGTGTACTATGGCACTTACATGTCTGCACTCACACACATAAGTGTGCATGTGCACATGTACATAACACACATACACACAAATAGAAATAGTCAAAATACTTTTTAAAGTAAGAAATCAAAAAGGGAAACGCAATGGGGAAATGAAATGCGGGATATTTCTGGGCTACCTGAAATTGGAGTCTGTTGAAGTCAGACACTCTTATCTTTCATACGGTCTAGGCTGGTGCTGAGCCAGACCCATCAAGGGCCAGGTGTCCCCAGAGCTGTCTTCCCTTTTGGGACTTCCCTTTGTATACCGAGAGCCTTTACTGGCCACAGATAGCTTTGTAGTCTGTGCACTGGGCAGGTTCTCACANCTCCCAGTATATACTTTGGGGTGGCTGACGTTTCAGTCAGGAGATGACTTCCGAGTGCATATGGGGTAAGACAAGCACCCACAGTGCTGAGATCTCTACAGAAGGGCAGGTGTCCCTGCTTTCGAAACTCACTCAGCATCGATCAAAGATCCAGCCTGAGGGGTGATGCTTCAGAAGTCAAGTACTGTAGTGCAGCTTTGGAGTTCAGTCCCAATGGCAGTAAACTACAGGTCCAATAGGTGGCACTGGAAGATGGTACCTGTTGACCTCAGATTCTTGACTCTCAAGACTTGCAGTTATCTTGGGTTGATGGGCTCAGCATTAGGCTCTGAAGACAGGGCTACTACCTATGGTACCCTTCACCNCCCGAGATGCCCCTCTCTCCTGCTGCTTTAGCTCCTCATGATGTCTGTATCCAGCCGTCTNCCCCTCCATGATTGCCTACCATGCTGTCTGCTGCCTGGGGATGTGACAAGTTGTCTCTAGGCTCCCTGACTTGTTATTGTTCCCTGTCATTAGACCCCTAGTGTACATCAGTTTTAAACAAGGCTCCCTTTCAAGATGGTGGTATCCACAGCTCCCTGAGTCACTGGGAGTAACAACAAAATGAACTTCCATAGAATACAGCCCCCACCCATCCTGGTGCCATTGTTCATTCTGTCACATTAGAACACAACAGATGGCATTAGAGTTGTAACTGACAGACATCATCCATACTTAACAGGGTTTTCAATAATGGGATTTTCTCAAACTAAATCTCTTACCTTTCACTGCATTCAATATGCATTTCCAGAGAAGATACTGTACTCAAGCTTTTTTGTTTTGTTTTTCAAGACAGGGTTTCCCTGTGTTTCCATGACTGTCCTGGAACTCACTCTGTAGACCAGGCTGGCCTTGAACTCACAGAAATCCACCTGCATCAGCCTCCTAAGTGCTGGGATTAAAGGGGTGCACCACTACTGCCCGGCTTCTACTCAGGTTTTTTGTCACAGGCTGCAGAGTCCCCTTCCTCACCTCCGTCTGAGTACCTTTTGGTCTTGACCATTGTACTCAGAGGCTCTCCACCAGGACTGTCTCAGGGCCTTCCCTGAGCCCCTACNTCTTTGGGCTTCACATCCAAAGCCCCATCTTATTCTTGCCCTATTTGGATGGGCTCCCAGCTTGGTGTCTGTCTTTCTATCCCGAAGGATTCCAGTCCAAGTAAGGTTCTGGGAGGCTAGAGGCAAGGCCCCAGATGGAGAGCTGTCAGCTGTCTTCATCTGAGTTCCCTGTAGAAGCAAGCTAGAACAAGGACAGTTGGAAGTAGTTTACTTGGGATGGTCTCCAGAAACCCTTGGGGATGCGGATGTGAGATAAGAGGAAAACAGTGGCATGGAGTATTTTGTGCATCACACAAACCATATCCTTCTCATTTGAGGATGGGAGAGTGTGGAGCTTGTCTTCATGGGCCATCTCCCCTCAGTCACAGGGTGAAGGCTATTGGGGGGCTGGAGGGATTGATGCCCAGTACTTCAGGCCCACTGGAAGAGCCATGGATATCCTCAGACCAAACAGTGCAGATGTGGGCAGTGTGAAGCCGTTGGGTGGGTTGGTGCTAGAGATAGGGCCCAGGCACATCTCCATCATTTTCTCCAGAGCTGAGGCTCCAGGTTAATACAGTGACATGCTATCCTGTGTTTGAACCGTATGATCCTAGACAGCTATGCTCAAAGTCCGCAAATGTCTCCTATCCAGAGACAGCTTGAAAACCAGATGTGGTGCTCCNGATAACTTCTATAACCTTTTATTTCATTCCAGAAATAAGATGCCTTCAAGGGCATGCCATGTTTGGGACAGGAGGGTTCTCTGCCTTGGCAATGGCTGATGAAATTAACGAATTTTGGCTTTAAATATGTTTTAGTGGTCAGAATGGAATTTAAATAGTTGTATACACATGAGTGAGTGTTATTATAAAAAGTTACTTATTTAGAACATTATATATATTCATGCACAGTTGACGCTCCATACTGGCTGGGTTTGCTTGCATCCAAAAATTTGAATAACTCTGGATAGAAAATACTTGATGGTAGAGACAAGGCTCAGTGGTTAAGAGCACGAGCTGCTCACAAAGAGGGCTGGGATTTGATCTTCAGTACCCACATGGCAGTTCACAACAATCTGTAACTCCAGTTCCAGGGGATCCAACACCCTCTTCTGGCCTCTGTAGGGTTTGCAGAGACATACATGCAGATAAAACACCCAGACACATAAAATAATAAAAAATACATTAAAAAAAAGAAAATATTTGAGGAAAAGAAGTCTGCATTGAATGTGCACAGACTTCTCATTATCCCGTAAATAGCACAGTATAGAAACAGGTTATTGTTGTCGTTGTAGTAGTGTGTCGGTTATGCCATCTAGAGGTGACTTAAGTTATACAGGAGGACGTGCATAGATTATATGCAGGGCACCATTTATGGAAGAGTTTGAGAATGTAAGTTTGGGTAACTTGTGAGGTCCTAGAACCTACTCTCCTAANGATACTGAGTTAAGAAATGACTGTATATGAAAAGCAAATAGGTTTGGGGAAATTGTATTCTTAAATGCAGTAAATGGCATTTTTATTATTTTAGCATATAAAACTCTGAGTTAGACTTTGTCTTTGTCTAGACCCAGATCTCTTCTCAAAACTTATAGAAAAATTACCCTAATCAGAAAGAGAACAAATACAGTAATCACTTACATACTTTCTTGGGATTGCTAAGAAACAGAATTCTACAAACTTCAGATTCCCTGTACGAGCTGAAGACAGTGGTCTTGAGGAAGGAGACTCTGGGAGAGATGGAGGGTGCTAGGGANACTTGCCTCTGAAGACTCTGTGATGTTGAGAAAGTCAACAAAAGAAATACAATTGAGGATCTTACAGAAAGCAAAGGGAGTCACAGCAGAGGACTACTCTGAGAGCAGACCCAGCTAATAAAGAAATGACACGATTTNAACACTAGAGGGCGTATTTGAATCAGGAAACCCAGTTAGCCACCCAAGTACTGCCCTTGCTTGTACTCGCTCTAACTACTGGTCTAGAAAAGGAAACAAACATGGTGCAAACCCAGAAAATAGAGAGCATGCAAGCAGATCTACAGCCTGAAGAAACAGGAGCTTGAGAGTCAAAGCATTTCCCATCATAAATATCATAAATGTCCTCATTGCCTCGTAGGCATGTGCACACCACACACACACACACACACACACACACACACACACACACACAACCAATCAGTCCATCAATCTTTTTGATTTTTTAAGTGAGGCTTGAGAAATGACTCAGTGGTTAAGTGCTCTTCCAGAGGATGCAGGTTTGATTCCCAGCACCCAAGGAGCAGTCTACAGCTATGTNTAACTCCAGTTCCAAGGTCCTCTTCTGTCCTCTGCAGGTACCAGGCATGCACATGGTACACAGGTATACATGCAGGCAAAACACTCATACACATAAATAATGATGCTGCTGTTGATGACATACATTAATCCACATAATGATGCTGCTGATGATAATAGATTTAAAAAGAAAAGAAAAATGAGAGTGTCCTTGCATGCGGCACTTTGCAATCTTTTTTAACTTTAGACTGTGAGAAAGATAGTATTTTTTCCAACAAAGTTAAAACAGCAGCACCCATTCAGCCTATATGTTCTCCAGGCTACCATCCCATCAAGATGAAAAGCCTATCCATTCCCCTCAACCGTGTGTGACTTCGTGTCTCACTAATACCCCCAGAATGGGACAGAAATTTTGCCACATTTCTTGTGAGGATTGTTATTTGAATCTAGGATGGTTTTATAATAATTAAAAAAAAAAAAAACCCAGAGCCAGATATCAGGGGGAAGCTGAAAGATCAGAGAAGCATAACAGCCAGCCACTAGCTTACCTCTATGAAATCTGCAGCCTAAAGACGGTGAGTTCCTGTTTCCTCAAGCCTTATATACCTTTCTCTGCCCAGACATCACTTCCTGGGATTAAAGGAGTGTGTCACCACTGCCTGGCTCTGTTTCCAGTGTGGCCTGTGATCCAGACAGATCTCTGCCTCCTGAGTGATAGGATTAAAGGTGTGTGCCACCACTGCCTGACCTCTATGTCTAATCTAGTGGCTGTCTCTGCCCTCTGACCCTCAGACAAGTTTATTAGGGTACACAATATATCACCACAGAGGATAAATTGGAAAGGAAAAAATCATGTGATGTCCATTTTGCTTTCTGGTTCATTCTTCCTGAGTCTGTGAGCTGCATCATCTAAGCAGATAGACTGTTCTGAGGCTACCATGCTATGAGGAAGCCTAAGTTAGCCAGAGAGACCAATGATAAAGGCCCAAACCACATGGAGACATGACCTCCTACTACAGGCCAGCTGCTGGGCCACACCTCCTCCCATCCTCCAGCCTTCTGTCCCAGCCCAAGCTACCATCTGGCCACAGCCTCATTTGATACTCTCAGCCAGAACTGCTCTGCCAAATTCTTCTGGAATTCCAGACCCTCAGAAACCATGGCAATGAGAAAATGAGTATTGTTTGAAGCCACCGAGCCTTGTGGTCTTATTACACAACAATGGATAATTAGGATGAATANATCCTTAAGTAATAACAATGAGTTCCAGAGAAAAACAGCAGCTTGCTTAACTACTTTTTATGTTAGGTTTTGTTTTGGACACTTTTCGAAGAAGCTGACAGTCGGGAACGTGGTTTTGAGAAGAATTATGTCCCTCTTAGAGTCAGCTCATAAACTAACCTTTCCCATGAAGAAGAATTGAGATATTTTTAGACGCCTTCCTTTTCCTTTCGTCTTTCTGTTTTGTAGCTGGGAAGCTGTAACTCTCCATGGCTTTTGGCAAAAGCTTTGGGGCAGATTGTTAGCACTATCTACTTTGTCCATGGATGGGACAAAGCTGAGAAGATGCAGGGATTCACAGTACATTGCATAGTATGAAACTGTTTTTTTTTCCAGACTGGATGTGAGATTTATTACTGAACATAATTTGGTGGGGTATAGGAGAGTATAGTGGAAGCCCTTGGGAAGGCAGGGCCCACCATTTGCCCAGGGGACCACAATTGAGAACCTGTTTTGAGCCATAGCTATCAGGAATGAACCACTTTTTAGCTACCTTGTCTTCAAATTCGTCTGCATTAAAATTAGTGAAGCCCCATTTCTTTGAGATGTGGAGCTTCTGATGTCCAGGGGAATTGAACTTGGTTCTAGGCAGGACCTTAACCACATGTTCTTTATTCTGCAGCTTGGNANAGATGGACCTGATGACCTGGTGGGTGTGAACCCTGGCCACTGTGCATAGGGCTTCCTGTCTGGAGCCTAGACTGGGGACAGCATTGAGATTAGGGACATGAATAGCTGCCAGGAAATTGTCNTGAAGGTCCCTTAGGGTAACAGGCTGTGTACGTGCCCAAGGAGGCTGCTGTTGGCCACCATTGCACACCAGCTCTCCATGGNGTGTTTTGTTTTTTAAGTTAGTGTTACAACTGAAAGTGAAATTTCACCTTAGTTGGGTGAAACAAAAGAGAAAATTGTAAGGGATTCATGAAATCTCATGCAAAATAATCACCCATTTTTAAAAACAGAGTTAGAGGAATTAAGATCCGCTCCCCTCTCAAGGGTTTCTGATGAAGCCCAGCATTGTGTAGCTCCCAACAACCAAACATATCCAACAGCTTAGGCAAAAATAAAGAGAAATTNCTTCATGTGGAGTACTAGAGTAAGATTTCCCTCTTCCTACTATGGAGTCTAANGCTATGGAGTTAGAGTCTGTTTTCATTTCTCTTCCTGTTGCAGGGATAAAATGCCCTAATGAAAGTAACTTCAGGGAGCAAGGGTTTGCTTTGGCTCACAGTTCAAGGGTGTAGTCCATCATGGCGAAGAGTCAAGGCAGCAGCTTGAAGGAGTTTGTCATGGCGCATCCACTGTCAGAAAGCAGAGAGAAAAGAGTGAATGCTAACTGCCCGGCTAATTTCTCCATTACAGTCCAGGATCCCAGCCAAGAAAGGGGGACATCCCTAGTGGGTGGATCTTTTCACTTCAATTAATACAATCAAAATATTCTTCNACAGACGTAGCCAGAGACCCCATCTCGCAGGAGATTCTAGACTTTGTCTAGTTGATAGTTAATGCTAACCGTCACAACCCTACAATTTGTCAACTTGATACTCAAACACATCATTTTTTAAGCTATAATCTCCCGCCCCTTGTTCCCATAGATGCATAACTGTGTTATAATAGAAAATGTATTTAGTGCAACTTTAAAAGTCCCCGTAGTCTTCAACAATTCCAACACTTGAAAAGTCCAATGTCTCTTACCCATGAACTCGTATAAAATAAAAAGCAAGTTACATACTTCCAGTATATGACAGCACAGGGTAAAACTTCCTATTCCAAAACGAAGGAATCAGGGCACAGCAAAGAAAGGCCAGACCAAAGCAAGATCAAAATCCAGCAGGGAAAACATCGAATCCTGTACCTCAGAGTCCAGCATCTGGGGCACATAATGCAATAAGCTGGGCTTCATAGGTTTGGCCGGCTTTACTCCCACCATCTGTGGCACACACACTCTCCCTCTTAAGCCAGCTCCACTCCATGCGTGCAGCTTTACTCAGTGGGCATCCCATGGTCCAGGCATCACTAGTATCCTGTGGTCTCCATTGCACCTTAGGCTTCAGCTTCATTCAGTGTCTTCTAAAAGGTTCCTTCTGGGATTCCAACCCTGCCATACACTGTCTGGACTNAGTTTCTCTCTGAATCCATGAGCAGAATTTCATAACACCCTTAAACTTCAATTTCTATGCCTAGAACCAGTACCACGTGGGCAATGCTGCCAAGTTTTGCTGCCAGCTTTAGATGCAACTTGGCCCCTTGGATATGAGCTGAATCAGCATCCGTGTGCTAATCCCTGGGGAAACACTTGCCTTTGAGGATCAGAGAACCCCTTCAACTTAGCCTTTTCCCTTTAAATGGATTTGGATCTTCAGAGGATGGAGCCTCCACTGGGTAGAGTTTTGCCCTTGGGACACCTTGTGCAGGAGGCTCAGTGACACTAATCACTTTAACGGTGTCAGTTACTTTCTCAGCACCAGCCTGAATGCTCTCCTGGCTTCAATTTTCCTCTGCTAAATGAGTTAGTCTGTTACTTTTAAGTTCAACTTTGCTCTTGTTCTAAGGACACAGGCATAATTAAACCAGATTCTTGACCAAAATATCACAGGAACGGCTCAATCTGAGTTCCTGATAGAGTCCTTGTTCACCTCTGAACAATGATGAACACTTGTTATAAAGCTAGATAATTGCGACTGTCTCATCAGAACAAAGGTGAACAAATAGATACATGTAGCAGAATTCAGAGTCCAGAAGTAGATGCACAAGATATATAGTCTCTTGGTTTGTCACAGAGGCTANACCACAGTGTAATTGAGGAAGGAAAGTCTTTCCCACAGTTGAGGCTAACTGAGCAGTCTAATATGAAGAGAAAATCATGGCAGATCAGAGACTTGTTAAGACTAAAATGATCAGATACATACGAATGAATGTCTGTGACGTTTTCACTTGAGATCTGATGTTAATATACTTCAGTAAAGCTGCCCGCACTTGTTGCTATGTCACTCTTTCAGTTGGCTTCCTAGTCCTTTCTGAGTGTCCATCTCTACTCCTCCCTTCTCTTGTTTTTACTCAATATCCTATCCGCAGTCCACTTACTTCCTCACACTACCCCCCTGCATCTTTGGACATCTTACCAGGTTTCACCTGCCTNCTCTCTGAAAATGTCTTCTCACTGTCTATCCATTGCTCCGAGCTGTTTTCTCCTGTGGGGCCACAAGAGTGACAGGACATTTGACTGTTGTCATGTCCTCATCATACACTTACTTCCATCCTGCCTGTAACATCCCCTGGGACTGAGAGCCATTCTGTACTTCCATCTTTGATGGGAAAGAGATCTCTGCTATCTTAAGTGCTGACCCAGGATTCCTCACCTTGAAGTCTCAAATCCCCATCCTCCAGTTTCAGTCTCTTGGTTCCAGGTCAGCCTCTTCGTGTTTCAGCCCAAGTATAACNCCATTTCAATGACAAAGGAAATGTTTTCTATTTCTTGATTTTGAAACAAAACATTTGAGTAGCCATCAAACCTGTTTCTCTAAATGTAGCCACTTGTTTTGTTTCTGTACACTTCTGGATAGTTGCCAATTTTACCATGTTCTTATTAAGTGTGGTACCCGGAATTTCTGAACAGAAGGCCCAAGGGTGGCCTTCCTTCTCTAGACCTCTAGCTTCCTCATTGTTCATGTTCTGTTTTCCAGATACAGNGTTATCTATTTGTTTCTGGTAATTCCTCAGTCATCTACTGGGTTCCTCAGTCTAGATCTACCATGGAACCTCACAATCAGCTCACTCATGAATGAAATGATTGCACACACTGACACCAGTGCCNCCAGCCTTAATAAGGCTAGTGAGTCAGAGCGCCCGTATCTCATGTATCTAGATCAGGCCTTCTGAACTAGGAAGGGTTGGATGTTTCCCTTTTCTTCCTTCATTATCTGTTTGAGAATGTGAGTTTTAGGGTAGACTACATTTTATTCTGACACAGAATTACCCATTTATTTCTGTTAATTTTTCAGCCCATGTTGGACTTTTCAAGTTAGACTCAACTTNCCCCAAATGTAATAATCATCCCCCTGCCCCCACCCTCCTGTCTTCTTCAGACTCCACCTGATAACCACATCTGATGCCCTTCCTCATATATGACATAGTTGGGTATAGATCCTTCCTCTAGTTTGAGTCCATAGTTCCCCAGTTTAGGCTCTGTTATCTGACCTAAGTGTTTCTTCTGCCTCCTGTATCTGACCCTTATTCAGATTGTCAGTGGCTTCTGTAGGTTTGCCTGGTAAATGGCAATCGTTTGCCCAGTCCTTATCTGGCTTGCCTTTCCCAGTTTTCTGGGGCTGACTGGAGGTCTACAATACTTTTGTTTTATTACATCNTCTTAGCCAACCTGTTCTGTCTACACTGAAGTGCCTTTCCCCACCACATCCCAGCTAAAGCAGCACACACCTTTTGCAGCCCTGGAAGATGGTCCATGTCTAAAACAGGACTCCATTTGTGTTCTTGTACTGTCCAGCTTGGNCTTGGAACAGAGTCAACAGGTATTGGCTAAATTGAGTAAANATGAATTTCTTGTNCCATTTCTTTACTTATAAAGATGGAATTAGGAATTATTGAAAAATCCCTAAAAGCCAGGTGTAGTGGCACAAGCCTTTAATGCCAGGACTTGGGAGGCAGGGGCAGGCCGATCTCTTTGATTCGAGTCCAGCCTGGTCTACATAGTGAGTTCCAGGACAGTCCCTGTCTCAAAAACAAACAAACAAACAAACAAATGGAAAGAAAAATACCTATGATATATAAACATTTGTAGAAGTATTGATTATTCTTGAATAGGTTGACACAAAAACACAGTCCTCACATCAAAGAAAATGAGAGATAGTTTTTTTCAAGAGCCAATATGAATGGCCATGTCCCAGGAACACAGATTTAAGTTAGCCCAAATGTCACGTTTCAACATGGGAAGACTTCCATGAAGTTTCTATAGTAACAGGAAAAAAAATCATCAATCAAGATACATTAAAAAATATATAGGTAGAGGGGCTGGAGAGATGGCTCAGAAGGTAAGAGTGCTTATTGCAGAGGATTAGGTTTGATTCCCAGCACCTACATGGCACCTTACAACCTTCTGTAACTCCAGCTCTAGAGGATCTGACCCCCTCTTCTGGCTTGCGTGTGCATTGCCTACACATGGTATACAAACATACATGTAGGCAAAACACCCATCATACAAAATAAAAACTGAAAATACATAAATTAAAAAAAAACATTGATGGAACTAGATGTGATGATGGACATCTTTAATCCCACCACTCGGGAGACAGGCAGGCNGATCTCTGTGAGTTCGAGGCCAACCTGGTCTACATAATGAGATCCAGGCCAGTCAGAGATACACAGTGAGACCATGTCTTTAGAAACTGGTATGAACAGATAGGTTACAGCAACAGAAAAGAGGGAGAACCTCTATTTATAGGCCTCAGATGTTATCTGATGACATTTGTAGCCTTTAGGTTTGTGGAAGCTAGGGATCTGCTTGCACATTTCAAAAAGATTTTGCCTGATAGTCACAGGAATGTTAGGTCAAACACAGAAGTAAACAGTAAATGACTCTTTGGGCCACCAGTACAGCTCGGTTTCTTTATTCTGTTACATTATATCCATTTCAGACCATAGATAAGGGATAAAGAGTCTTCTAAAGTTGTAAGAAATGTTCATTTTCAGAATTATCCCGAACTGTTCTCTTTGTTCCTGCTGTAACATTGAAAAGGAAATATGCCTTTCCTTCCTTTCTTCCTTGTCTGCTTCCTTCTAGAGATATGGCCAGAGATATGGTCAGGTTGACAGTTTGAGCTAGAAGAGGAAGCACCCAGGAGAGTCTTTGGAGGAGAAGCATACAGGAATGAATGTTCTTAATAACATGCACACTTGACATGCTTGCTTTTTATGTCCCACCTGTTGGCAGCTAACTCAATCCCAAGTTTAACAACAAAAGTCTAGTCTTAAAAGGTGTGGAGAGGGCCAGCAAAATGGCTTTATGGGTAAAGTCACTTACTACAAAGCCTGAGGGCCTGAGTTTGATCCCATGGGCTTACTTGGCGGAAGGAGAGTTTTCCTCAGACCTCCACATGCATGCCTCTACTTGTGTGTGTGCACACAACCAACCAGCCAACCAACATTAAAAAATAAAAATGTAAAAGTATGGAGAGGTCCAAGCATGGTGGATCACATCTATCATAAGTTCGATGCTATTTTGAGCGACCTGGAAAGTTCTGGTCAGTCAGGGCTTTATTGTGAGAACCTGTC
>LZPO01008007.1:279541-294777 GCA_001675575.1 Neotoma lepida | reverse complement strand
AAGTCATTTTTAATTTTACAGTTAGTGCATGTATGTATGTGTGTGTGTGTGTGTGGAGGGGGTCGGAACACCTTATGGGAGTCAACTATCTTCTTCCACCATGTGGGTTCCAGGAACTCAGGTTCTCGAGGTGGCAAGTGCTTTTACCTGTTGAGCCATCGCCATCTTGCTGGCCCCACAATAACATCTTAGACATCAGGCAACTGAATCATGTAGTTCCACAGAAGTAGTCCTGGTGCTCCGCTGACAGTGGCAAGAAGAGTCCCTGGAGTGGGGGGTGTTTTTATAGTCATAGAAGTAAAGCAAAGAAAATATTTGGTAATGATCATAAGGTGGCCGTATTTAGTTTCTCCCACTGGAAATACAAGAAACTGGCTGACGTTCCACTTAAGTTTGCAAATCAAACAAAGCTTAGGTCACTTCTAAGGACCAACTGGTTTTGTCTGCTCGGGGTATNTCAATTCCCACCTCTGTTTTAATTAACTTCAACAAAGCTGAAGCTGTCTATCTTACTTCCTTGGTCTTTCCTCTTAGATAAAACACCTTCCTTTTGGACTTGTATAAATAAACATCAATAAAGTGTAGCTATAAAGTAAACAATAACAGGAACTGCCACAGGGCACCCTGTGTTTCATTAGCTTGTTAAAATAGTGAAAACATTTTTAATGGGGAGGAACAAATGTCTACTACTGGAAAAGACACTGGGATGTGCAGTGGTTAATGTTTTATGATCTATTATTATGATGAAATACCTGATGAAGTGTCTTAAGAAAGGAAGGGTTTATATGGACTTATGGTTGAGGATACAGTTCACCATGGCAACCAGGGAGCGAAGGAGGNTGGTCCCATTGTGNACACAGTCAGAAAGCAAAGAGAGATGATTGCTNGTGNTCCCCNACTTCTCATTNAACCTGAGACCCCAGCCCATGCTATAGCACCACCCACAGTCAGTGTGAATCTTCTCTCCTCAATTAAGCTTCTTTGAAAGCATCTTCAAGAGGAGAGTTTCCTAGTTAATTCTAAATCCTTTTAAGTAGTAGTCAAGATTAATGTCCACTGTCAGTCATCACCACAACTCAGGGAGCTTGATCTACAGTGTAACAGGGTTAGGTATTAGTAAGACTGTTAAGAGGTGCTAGATTGTTGGGACAGAGGCTTCATGAATGGATTGATGCTTTTCTTGCAGGACTGAGTTCTCATTCCTATGGGACTGGGTTGGCTACCACAAGGATGGGGTATTAGATACAAGCCTGACATGCCTACTGTCTCACAACCTGTTTTCCTTGCTATCGTGAGGCCCTTAGCAGAGGCCAGTGGTATATTCTGCTCAGTTGTACGTATTGTGTTGTAGCATCAGAAGAGTGCTGGGAATTGTGCAAGTTGTTTCAGCTGACTTTGCTCATAGGAATTGTGGTACTGTGGTTTTCACCTTGTGTGTGTGTGAATGTCACTACAACTCTTTGGGAACTGAGAGCAAACCTTACCTTTACATTGTGCAGAATAGCCAGTACTTATCTCTATACTTAGAATCTGTAAGAACTCAGAAGTAATGGAGGTGGCAGCAGAACCAGAATATGGGAGTTATTTATATTANAAAANGTGGAAAAATTTGTCAAAAATGTTAGGTAACTNTAACTCTTTAATTGTATTTTCTATTAGCTAGTCTATTAATTAGTTAGCTTTGATGCTTAAAAACCTACCCCAAGCTCTGGAGAGATGGCTCAGCAATTAAGAGCACTGGCTGTTCTTCCAGAGGACCCAAGTTCAATTCCAAACACCCACATGACAGCTAACCATCATCTGTAATTCCAGTCCTGGGGAATCTGATGCTCCCTTCTGGTCTCCATGGGCACTGCACATACATGGTACATGGATGTACGTGCATGCAAAATACACATAAAATTTAAAAAATATCACTACTCCCAAACTTAGGAAGNGTTGAATATCCCTTCTAGAAATGCTTAAGATCATTAGTTTAGGATCAGTAGTGTTTCAGACTTTAGGGGTTTTTTTTCCTCAAATTTTCAAATATTTGTATTGGTTTTCCTGGTTAGGCATCNCTAACATGAAAGTTGAAACACTCCAAAAAGTTTTAAATTTTTGTAGTAGGGATGTTCAGTTTGTAACTTAAGTAGTTGTTGATTTAGCTCATAATTCTGTGGGGTGATAATTTGAGCATGGCCCAGCTGGTGTACCTAGAACAGTTCAGCTGCATTTTTNCACCACAGTCCTCTGCCAGTTGGTTAGGGGAAGACCACATCAACAGAGTGACTGCCTTCTGTTCTTCCTGGCTCTATCTTCTAGTCTGAGCTTCTTGACATGGAAGCATGGCTTGAAGAAATGGAGCAAGTAGGGCTCTGTGAGGCTTGGGCTTGAAATTAACTGTGTGACTCCCTCACATCCTACTAGGCAAAGCAAATAGCAGGACAGACCAGATTCAAGAGGTAAGAAAGAAAGATTCCGCCCTTGATGGTGGGAGGAGTGCCTAAGCCACCTTGCAAAGGGAGGTGACACGGGGTACAAGGTTGTGGACAAGAGCACATCCTTGAAACCTGCAGTAACGCAGCAAATGTAAATAGTTTACTGAGAGAACTAAACATTCCAAAGAGGGATGCTGGAAGGAAAGCTATTGGTGTGGTTCACAACACATGACAAAAATCTAATGGGATTGAGAAGAAAGGATGCTGAGATGCTGAGATGGTCCTAGAATAGAAAAGCTGCANACAACCCCAGGGCACTGTCTGCAAAGGCAGGACTAAGATGCAGACAGCGGAACACAGTTGGTGACAGGTTTTCCCCTTTGTTCTTTTATCTTCTTATTGATGGGGGTAGGAGTAGTGGCAAGCAATGAGGGTTTGGCAGACAGAATGGAGGTAAAATATAAGAAAGTAATTTCACCTGTCACTCAGCCACAGGACATCCCCCACCCCCACCACCTTAATCTGACAACCCTGGATTGCCATTAGTCCTGCATGCTTCTTGACATTGCAGCTTCAAGCTCTATGCAGTTCTGTGTGTTGGAAGAGTACATAGTTGTGGGGAAGTGCTAATGGTCTGTCTCCTGCATCCTTCTTTTCTAANTGAAGTTAAGGAAGGCTTCAACTTTTAAATGCTTCCCCTCTTAACACTCCCACTTTATCTGTTATCACATTAGTCACAGCAGCCCTATAAGGGTGGGATTATGGTCAACCTTCCCCGTCTCTGGACCTGTATCTAAGGTTCAACCAGTAGTGGTTAGAAAATAGAAAACACAAAAAAGCTCAGATTAACCAACTGGTTAATAATACAAGATCTAACTACCTGTTGTGTCCAAGAAACTCTGTGCAAAGACATTCCTAAACTGGGAGTCACAGGTTGGAAATCAGCCTACCATGCAAATGGGAACTGAAGATGGCAGTGTAGTGATTCTGTATCAGATAAAGAAGACTTGAAACCAAAACTAGTCAAATGAGATAAAGAGGCCCCTACCTACTAATAAAGCCATCGAGTCATCAAGAAGATGTAACTATTGTAAATATTTATGCACTGAGTCGTGGGCCTCCCAGTTTCATAAAGCAGATGCTACAAAGCTTAGAAGGCCATGATACAATAGGAGCGAGGGACTTTAATACCCAACTGTCATATCTACATAAGGCTTCCCTACTAAAACTCANCAAAGAAACTTCAAAGTTAAAGTATACCATAGACTAACTGGACTTAACGAATATCTACAGAAAACATTCCGCCCCACAGATAGAGAGGACACATTCTCAGAGGAAAATAAAGAGTTCCTAGAACTGAATGAAATGAGAGCACAACCTACCAGACCTCCAGGGTGCAGCGCACGCAGCCCAGGTAGTCCTAACTGGAAGGTTTACAGCTCTAAGTGTTCACATTAAAACACCAGGTCTTGATAAGTAACTTAATTGTACACCTCAGGGTTCTCAAAAAACAGAAAATAAAACCCAAGTACATTAAATGGAAAAAAAATGATAAGGATTAGAGCAGAAATTAATGAGATAGAAACTGAAAGAACGATGTAGATAATTAAAGAGTTGGTTATTTGAAAAGATTAGTAAAATTGATAAACCCATAGCTAAACTAACCAAAAGAAAGGGAAGGTATGAATTACCAAAATTAGAAATGAAAATGAATTGTCCTAACAGATTATAATGAAATTTAGAGGATCACTAGGGAATACTTCAAAAACTTATATTCCCCAGATCCAGAAAACCTAAAAGAAATGGATACATTTCTAAATACATTTTACCTACAAAATTAAAGCCAGGAGATAAAAGCAATTTAAATAGAATCATAGTAAGCAATGAGATTGAGGTAGTAATTAAAAGACTCCCCACAGAGAAAAGCACAGGGCCAGACAGATTCACTGCTGAGGTATGTAGTCTACCATCTTCTCAAGAAGTCTAGCAGCAACATTTCTCAAGCTGTCCCACAAAATAGAAAGAGAATGACACTACCAGCCTCATTCTGTGGAGCTAAAGTCAGATAAAAACTCACAGACTAATGATGAACATAGGAGAGAATTATAGTCCCCGATGAACATAGAAGCGAAAATGCTCAACAAAATACACATAAATCAAGTTAAAGAACACATCAAGAAAATCATATATCATGACCAAGTTGATTTTATCCCAAGGATGGATGATTGTTTTAATATATATACATTAATAAATTTATATAAGTCTATAAAGATAGACTTAAGGACAGAAATTACATGATCACTTTGATACATGCAGAAAAGGCATTTGAGAAAGTTCAACCTTCCTTTGTGATCAAAGTTCTGAAGAAATTAGGAATAGACAAAGCATATTATCTTAATAAAGCCTGCATACAACAAATCTAAAGGCAACATTAGAGCATTTCCTCTAAAACTGGAACAAGACAAGAGGGGCCTCTTCACTNTTATTCAGTACAGGACTGGAAGTCTTAGCTAGAACAGATAGACAAGAGAAATATATAAAAAGGATAAAGTAGGAAGTGAAGTCAAAGTACCCCTCTTTTGTACATGGCATGATTCTATATGTTAAGGACCCTAGGGACTCCATCAGAAAACTTCCAGACCTGATAAACACTTCCAGTCATGATGCAAGATAAAAAAAAAAGCAGCATATAAAGATCGGTAGAATTTATGCCAATAATGGACTTGCTGAGGAAGAAATTAGGAAAAACAGACCATTCACATGGCTTCAAAAACATAAATAACCAGGAATAAACCTAATCAAGGAGGTGAAAGACCTCTACAATGAACTCTTTAGACACTGAGAAAAGATATTGCAGAAGATACTAGGTGGTAGAAAACCTTCCATACTCCTGGATTGGCAGAATTAATGCATTGAAAGTGGCTATACTACCAAATTAATCTCTAGATCCAATACAGTCTCCATCAAAATTTCAATGATGTTCTTCATAGAATAAGAAACAAGTATCCTGAAATTCATGTGGAAACACAAAAGAACATAGGTTCCCCAATGCAATTCTAAGCAGAAAGAACACTGCTGGTGATATCAGAACTATCCTACAAGCCAGAGTAATGAAGACAGCATGGTTCTGGGACAAAAACAGATATGTAACCAGTGGAGCATAGTAGACAACACACACACACACACACACACACACACACACACACACATATATATATGTATATATATATATATATATGATAACCATATATATAATAACCATATATATATACATATATATAAAATCAATGTGTCAAAAATACATTCATGGAAAAAAATCTATTCAGCAAATGGTGCTGGTAAAATTGGATCCATGTCTCTCATCCTGCCAAAAATCAAGTAAAAATGGACCAAAGACCTTAGTTTAAGGCCCCCAAGACATCAAGACTACAAGAGGAAAACATGGGGCAAACATTTCAAAATGTAGGCCAAACATTTCAAAATATAAGCAAAACATTTCTGAATAGAACCTCTCAGAAGCACAGGAAATAACCTTAAGAGTTAGTCAGTGGGATTCCATGAAGTCAGAAAGCCTCTATGCAGCCAAGGAAACCATATGCAGGGTTCACAGACAGCCTGAAGAATGGAAAATATAGCCATGCATACATCAGATGGGATTAGTATCTATAATACATACGGAACTGCACAAATAGGGGCTGGGGAGATGGCTCAGAAGTTAAGAGCCCATACTGCTCTTGCAGAGAACCTGAGTTAAGGTCCCAGCACCCACATTGGGTGGCTCACAGTGGCCTGTAACTCGAGCTCTGGTGGTCCCACTGCCTTCTTCTGGACTCCAAGGGCATCTGTGCGTGTGCATGTGCGTGCACACACAAATACACTTAATATAAAAATAAAAATAAATCTNTAAAAAAGAACTGCAGAAATTAAACATCAAAAATATTTACAGCTACCAACAAATAAATGGAACAGATAGTTCTCAAAAGGAGAAACACAAATGAACAATAAATATTGTTAAAGTGTTCAACATCTTTAGCCATCAGTGAGATGTAATTAAAGGTATGTTAATATTCCATCTCGCTCCTATCAAAATGTCTATCACCAAGAAAAAAAATGATAATCAGTGCTGGGGAGACTGTGGGGAAATAGGAGCCCATATTCACTGTTATAATAGTGTTCAGNGGTGCAGCCACTGTGGGAATCAGTGAGGAGGTTTCTCAGAAAACTAAAAATAGAACTACCACATGAGCCATCTCTATCCTCATGATCTCTTGAACATGTACTCAAAGGAATCTATCTTACCAAAGAGGAATTTAGATATGTTTATTGTTGCTCTACTCACAATTACATGACAATTGAATCAGCCTAGCTATTTATCAACAGATGTGGTCCATATACATAAGGCATTTTATTTAACTGTAAAGGAAAATAAAGTTGCAAAATTATGGAACTATGTGGGAGGCAGATAAAATCCTGAGTGAATATGTATTGTTGACATGACCATGGGCATGTCAAGGACCCCAGTGCCTCAGACCATGGGAATTGGAAAGCCTTCCTTGGGTCAGGCTCAGAAGAATGGAACACCCTTGCTTTGGTCCACATATGGATGTTATAAACGATTAAAACCAGTGTATACAGAAACTCTCAACACAGCTTCCTTCTCTTGGTGACTACAGCCTGAAACCTCTGCTACAGACCTCCTACCCAGATTAGCTAGCCTGCCTCCTCCCCATTCAGCTCTGTACAGTAAAGCCACCTCAAGTCAGACGCATAAAATAATGGCGCTGAGTGTCCAGGCTGCTGCTGTGTGTCTCCATCAGAATGCACACCCCACCTGATCCCAGTTTTTCTGGGCATGTGTCAGCGTGTCTCTCCTTTGTCACCCCAGTCAGGTCAACCCCAAAGCCAGAGGTTGCTTCAGAACTAAAAAATATTATATTAGGATAACCCAACCTCAGAAAGACAAATACTGCATATTACCTCTCGAATGGGGATCTTAGTTACTAGTTTCTATAACCGTGATTGAGTGATGTTGAGTGTGGGTCTAAGTCCAGAAGCAAGAAAGGGTACCCTGCCAGCGAAATTAGATATTTTAAGCAAGTGGGTAAAGAGCACAATGAAACAAATGCGACTGAAAGTGGAAAGGGGAATACCAAGGGGTTGAAGGCTACAGAGACAGAGAGATGTGGAAGAGAGGCAGGGGGAGGATTGTTCTAAACAAAGTATGTATGGAAATGTCATAAGGAAACCCAGTATTCTGTATGTGTATTAAAAATTGTAAAGCTACTTATTAAAAACAACAGAAAACAAAACAATGATAAAGCCCTGCATCTATATTGAATATGTATATACATACCTTCCCTTGTCCTTATTCCTTTAATAATGCAACTATTTGCATAGCATGTGAATTGTCTTAGGTATGTATTGTAAAGATGTATATATGTTATATTCAATACATTGTCATTTCATGTAAGGGAGTTACCCAGCCTTAGATTCTGCTAACGGAAGATTCCTGGAACCAATTTCTGAGTTCCTGAGGATACTGAGGGATTTTATATATATACATACATATATATATACATACATATATATATTTCACATGGAGAAACTGAGACCAAAGAGATCAGATGACTTTCCCTAGATCACACAGAGAGTAGCTAAGGTGGCCTGTGAAACTGAACTGCATGACATCTCAGTGCCCTCTTCTGAGCACCCCATGGTAAGGTTCCTGCCCCACTAGGAGTAACCAGTGTTGCAGGGCTTTGCGCTCCTTCCCCTTTCCCTTGTTACAGTTTCAGTCAAGATCTGGGAGGGGGAGGGGGTTAGAGAGAGGTGAGATGGTGGGATGACGCCAATGGAGCACTTACTGCAAGCAGTAAGTGAACTATTTGGAGTCTGTCCCCTACTCTACCTATGCAATTAGGATGTGTAATTTTTAATGCTAACTTGGCGTTCCCTCTTCTCCCCTGGCTGATGCCTGGAGACCCCTCCAACAGTTTAAGCCCTGTATTTTGCATACCTCAGACAGTGCTCTGGTGCTGTTCAGGGCTAAACTGCCCCCCAGAGCAAAGTCCCTGGGCCACTGTTGGACTATTTGAAACAGTTCTTCACTCTGGACACTGTCCCTGAGAGTATCTCCTCAAGCCTCAGCCCTGTACACACAGGAGTTGCAGCCTGCCCCCCTGCCCTGCGGACACCCTCTTTCTTTAGTGCAGTTGGATCTCATAAATCCGTGCTTCTTGCTTTCGGCTCACTGCAGATGAAGGCGTGTGCTGCCATCAGCTGGCTGAAAAGTCTTAAGAGGTTTAGTGACAATACATTTCACTTCTTTTCTCTGCATCCTTTTTCTTCTCCCCCCGACCCTGTCCCCATTCTTTTCAATGGTGGCTTAGAATCCTCAATAGGGTAATAATACATAAGCCTTGCTTGAAAGAAATATTACTATTGGAAAGGTTACCGTGAGTCGGTTCCTTTCAAGCAGGTTGTATGCCCTTACCCCACTTGAGGTTGGTAGGTGCTATTCTTGCCCCCATTTCAGATTTGAGAATGAGTTGTGGCATCTGGCACAGTCTGGTGTTCAATGAGTATTGGTCATCATTTGTAAAAATGACATGGTATTTTAGTTTATGTCAAGAATTGGAATGTAGGGCCAGTGAGATGGCTCAGTGGCTGAAGACACTTGCCATGCCTGGATCCCTGAGCCAGCTGAGTTTGGTCCCTGGGACCCACATGGTGGAAGGAGAGAACTGACCCCTGCAGGTTGTCCTCTGACCTCCACATGTGCACCCTGGCATGTGTACACCACCCACATAAAATAATTAATTAAAACATTTTAGAATTAAAGAAGTATAGAAGTAGTGAAATCAGAAGCACAGTGCACTAATTTGGTGTCTGTTTCTGTGATAAAACTCTGGCACCCAACCAATGTGGGATGGAAAGGACTTATTTTATCTTACAGGTTACAGTCTATCATTAAGGGATGCCAGGGTAGGAGCTTGAAGCAGAACCACACTTGGCTTGGTCCCAGGCTCATGTTCAGCTACCTTTGTTATACAGCCCAGGCTCACCTGCCTAGGATGGCACCTCCCATATTGGGATAGGCCCTCTGACATCAATTACCAATCAAGAAAATATCCCAGGGCTGGAGAGATGGCTCAGAGGTTAAGCACACTGATTGCTTTTTCAGAGGAACTAGGATCAATTCCCAGCACCCACATGGCTGCTCACAACCATCTGTAACTCCAATTCCTGGAGGCCAACACCTTCTTCTGGCCTCCATGAGCGTCAGACATGCAAGTGCTTCACAAACATACATGTAGGCAAAACACTCATACACATACTATTAGGAGGTGTGGCTTTGTTGGAGTGGGTATGACCTTGTAGGAAGTGTGTCACTGTGGGGACAGGCTTTGAGGTTTCCTATGTTCAGGATACTGTCCAGTGTCTCAGTTGACTTCCTGTTGCCTGCAAGGTGTAGGACTCTCAGCTACTACTCCAATATCACGTCTGCCTGCACACCGCCATGCTCCCAGTCATGATAATGGACTGAACCTCTGGAACTGTAAGCAAGCCTCCCCCACACCAATTAAATGTTTTCCTTTGCAAGAGTTGCCATGGTCATGGTGTCTCTTCACAGTAATAGAAACCCTAACTAAAACACATATGAAATAAAAATAAATTTCTGCAAAGGAAAAAAATGTCCCACAGTCGCACCCACAGGCCAATCTGAGGGAGGCAGTTCCTCAGTTGAGGCTCCTTCTTCCCAGGTGTTCTGCATTGACCGTCTAGATTGGCCATCACACACAGGAAGTGGGAAGTGAGAAAGGGAAGAAGAGCCATATAATACCATGAGGATGTGTCTTAGTTTGTTTCTATAGTTAAACACCATGGTGATAAAAGACAATGAATGAAAGCAGTGTGGGGAGGAGAGAGTTTCTTCCATCTCACACTTTCAGGGAAGTCTATCACTAAGGGAAGTCAGGAGAGNTACACGAGCAGGACAAGAACCTGGAGATGGGAACGAAAGTAGAGGCCATGGAGAAGAGCTGCATACTAGCTTGCTTACTCAGCCTGCTTCTTAGTACACCCCAGGACCACTTGCCCAGGGATGTCCCTGTCTATAATGGGCTTACTAGTCACCAATTAAGAAAATGCCTGACAAGCTTGCCTACAGCCTGATCTTCTGGAGGCTTTTTCTCAATTGAGGTTTGCTCCTCTCAAATAACTCTAGCTTGTGTCAAGTTGAAAAAAAAAAAAACTATCCAGCACAGGATATGTGGGGTTCAGTTCCACTGGGGATCTGTGGCAGACTATACAACATATATTTTGCCATTGTTCCATTATAGGGCACAGAAGTTAGACTATTCTTGGGAAAAGAACTTCTTAAAGCAATTGTGAACATAATTATATCCTGTACATTGTTAATGTTACTTCCATTTTTCCAGATAAGAAACAAGGGAAAGCCTACGGCACACTATTTATTTGACTTCTTATATGGCCCTGTTCCCTCCTGGGTCAGCACTTATATGTACATGTATCCCCAAACTCGGCAAGAAAACAGATTTTACATATCTGTGTAGCTCATGCAATAAGGTTAGCTGCAGTTGGGCAGATTGAGGCTGGACAGAACCTGGTTGTATCACTCATATATCTGGGGGTTGGCTGATCTGGGCTGAACTTACCTGGCAGATTCTAAGCTCTGGCTCAGCTGGGCTCCTTGCTGAAGGCTGTTCAGACTGGCAGCTCCCGGTCACATCCTAAGAGCAGGATGGGAGCAGGAGCCACCAGAGGAAGCCTGTCTCGTATCATGGTCCAGGAAGAGTACAAGAAGAAACACGGGGGCCTCTTTCAACCTAGGTTTGGCACTTCTCTGTCATTCAATTGGCTGGAAAGCATATCACATGAGTCAAGAGGAGGAACAGAGTATTTGCCTTTGCGGGGAGAGTTTCTAATATTGATCTTAAAACTAATAGGGAAGACTACCCTCCTGCCTCTGCCTTCTGCCAGATTGGGCAGCCAGAATGTGTCATTTGAAAACCTTTACTTTACCGTTGCCAATTTTATTAGTAGCTGTGGTTATCCCTAGTGATCTACTACTAATTGCTATCAGTGGGATGCTGTATGCATTTATGTTCCAGAAGTCTCTCAGTACCACTGAACGTTGGCTGGAGCTTTTTGCCTTATTTTGTGTGATGGTTTTGTTCATCTCAGACTCATGATGCCTTCAGAGTATGTAGTGTACTCCACTCACAGTGACAACCTGTTGTGCAGCCCAGCAGCTGCATAAAATGGTTTGATGTGGAATCCACAGGTACCAGTGGCTCTCACTTGTCAGGAGATAAGAGAAATAAGGACCCTGGAGAAATTTCCAGTCTTATAGATGTGTGTGTTTTCCTATATTTTAGACGAAGCCTTTGAATGCTGTAAAATATGCCGTTTCTTTGCTTCTCTGGATACCTTGGCTCTCTCTGCTGGCGAGCATACAGTTTAGCTGGAAGGAGAAGAGGCAATGCTTTCACACTGGTTATAAATTTACAGGACTTTTTCCAAGTTAGCATGGAAAAGACTTGCTGTTTTATGCTTTTTCTAAGTTCTAAGTCATAAAGCATATGCTAGGATTGGCATGACTGTTGAGTTCCTGGCTGTGTATAGAAGGTCTGCCGAAGAAATCTAAGCTTTGCATGATTGAGTGTCTTTCCAACTCTAAGTTATTTATACTGTGTCCATGCTTTGTCTAAGCAGGCCAGACAAGCAAGCAAGTAAACAAACACAGGAACCTGATGCTGGTACCACAGTGACATCCTCTTATTTGTCCTGATGGAGCATTCAGTTAAGGTATTAGTGAAACTGTATTTCCCATTAATACTGTCAAAGTGTCTGTGTCCTGGGGGAATGGAGAGATGGCAAGGCAGTTAAAAGCATTATTGCAGAGGACCCATTAGGTTCCCAGGCTCCTTATGGGGANGGGGGTTCACAGCTGCCTGTAATTCCAGCCCCAGGAAATCCATCACCCTCTTCTGGCCTCCAAGAGCACCCACACTCACATGCACAACCCCACAGACACACATGTATACACATAGTTAAAAATAACAAAAATAAATATTTTTTAAATGTCTGTGTACTTGGTGGCATGTTTCTATATGTATAGATTAGTATAACCCAAGAGAAGGAAAACAAATATGTACATTAATTAATAAGTGTCACCTTGTGCTGGCTAGATTTATGTCAACTGGACACAAACTAGAGTCATCTGAGAGGAGGAAGCCTCGATTGAGAAAATGCCTCCATAAGATCGAGCTGTGGGCCAGCCTGTAGGACATTTTCTTAACTAGTGATTGATGGGGGAGGGCCTAGCCCNTTGTGGGTGGTGCCACNCATGGGCTGATGGCTCTGGGTTCTATAAGAAAGCAGGCTGAGCAAGCCATGGCAAGCAAACCNGTAAGTAACTCCTTTCCATGGCTTCTGCATCAGCTCCTGCCTCCAGGCCCCTTCCCTGTTTGAGTTCCTGTCCTGACTTCCTTCTATTATAAAGAGTGATATGGAAGTATAAGCCAAATAAACCCTTTCCTCCCCAACTTGGTTTTTGATTTCATCACAGCAATAGAAACCCTAAGACACACCTCTTGACTGTCTTATTTGGGAACCCCCCCAAAATGGGATCTAGATGCCAGTCCTCACTTGGGTGGATGACTCTAGGAAGGATGGTAGGAGTGAGAGAACAGGGAAATGGAACAGAGAGAAAAGTGGTTGGCAAGCCCTGAGTTGTGATGGTGAGAATACATTTAGTAGAAACTACCCATTGAAATTTGAGTCTTGAACCTTTCCTTGGCTAGCAACGTGCAGGGTTGGCTAGCAATGTTCAGGCTCCTAGGCAGCAGCTGCGAGCCATAGCTCACAAAGCAGTGATCACAAGATAGAGCAACCCATCTTACACAGCAGACCACATGCTAAGCTAGGGTGTTAGTGGGCTAGGAGTATGCAGTGCAATATCTTTAATTTACGGTGGATTTATGAAGACATAACCCCATAGTAAACTGGGAGACAGTTATTGTATAAATGAGCAGGTTCGTACTATGGACACTTGGACTCAGTCCTGTTGGGCCATGTGGAGCTGTTGTTGACCTCACCTAAGAGGAGAGGGAGCTGGGGTGTGTATCCATACTCCTGGTCTCTGTTGAGGAGGAATGTTCCAAGGGCTAATGACTCTTTTGGTACTTCTCACCCATCCATGAGTGATTCAGGTACACTCCTGTCCTGAGTATGATTTCAGTAAGTCACAGGGACCCAAAATGGGAATGATTGGCACTAAATGGGACATGTGCATGTGTGGCGCCCTGATGGTTAGTCTTGATTGTCAATTTTATTAGNTTAGGAAGCACCTAAGAGCATCTGAATAAAGCATTCCTTTGGGTGTGTCTGTGAGGACGTTGCTGGAAACAGTTAGTTGGTGAAGGATCTGATCTAACCAGTGGGTTAACCATTTGAAAAGTACATGATATAATTGCATTATGGGAGGTGGTGAAAGGTAGACATAGGGCCTAATTTTCATAAATAGCTAACTGGAGGTATGTCCTTGGGGGCTATAACTTGTCCTGGCTTCTTCCTCTGTCCCCCTTCCTCTTCTTCCTATTTGCTAGCATGTGAAGAGTGTCCTCTTCTGCACACACCAGCTGCCGTGGCTTCCTGCCCAGTGCATGGGCCTAGGCACTTATGGACAGAGCCCTCTGAAATCATGGTCCAAATAAATCCTTCCTTCCTTAGGTTGTGTCTGTGGAGCATTTGATTAGAGCAATGAAAACAGTGACTCCCATGGGTGCTGTTAACATATGCTTAGAGTACATTCAAGAGATTCTGAGGAAAGGGAGAAATGGTACAACAGAAACTAAGTGTCTTTGATCATTATGTAACCATCTTTTGAAACTCCACAACTTAATTTTCAGGAGAAAAACATGTTTGAAGGAAACTCCATTTTTTAAAGACTGGGTCTCACTATGTAGACTGGACTAGCTTCATAGAAATCCACCTGCCTCCGTCCTGCAAGTGCTAGGATTAAAGACATATGCTACTGTTCTCTGCCTAAGATCCCAAGATTAAAAATGGCTTTAAGTATAATATATATGCCATAAATTTTAAGTATATACATATGAGTGTTTTAGCACTTTATACAACTTCCTAGATATTTCATAAAAGGGAGTGATACAGTAAATGGACTTTCATGCTAAACTACTTTCTCTCAATTATAATGTTATTAAAGTAACCCACAGGTCACCAGTTTGTTCCCTTTTATATCTTACCTAGATTTCATTATATAAATGTCTTGTATTTTATTTATGTATCCGGTATTGGTAGAGATTATGATTGTTTTTAGTTTTATTAGAATAAACAAGCTGCTATGAACATCTTCATGCAAGATTTTTATGGACATTTATTTTATTTCATTTTAAGTGGGATTTCCAGGTAATATAAGTATGTACTTATTTCTTTATGAAACTGCTGAATTGTTTTTCCAAGGAGGATATAGTAATTTATATGCCACCCGCCCCCAGTAGTGTTTGAGCATCACCGTTGTCCTCTGTCCTACCCACAGCTGATATCACAGATCTCCTATCTTATCCCCTTGGGTAGCTCTACCATGGTAACTGGTGGTGTGAGCATTTCCCTGATTCATGGTGCTAAGCATCTCTCCACATGCTGATCTGTCATTTGCATTCCTTCCTTGGTTTAACATCAGTTCGTGTATTTGGTTTATTTTGTGTTTTGTGTTTCATTACTTTCTGTTTATCAAATGGCAGTAGTTCCTGAGCATTACAGGTTTGGGTT
>LZPO01008007.1:254195-271079 GCA_001675575.1 Neotoma lepida | reverse complement strand
CATTGATGATTTCATGTTCTTTCTCACACCAGATTTCTAAAATGGACTAATCATCAGGCTCCCTAAAACATAGCTCTGCCCNTCTATGGCAAAGGGTTTGTTTGGGGGCCCTTTGAAATAGAAGCTCTCAACAAAGCCCAGGCTTGCCTGGAACTCACTGTGTAGCCAGGCTGACCTCGAGCTCACAAATCTCTGGCCTCAGCCTGGGTTGAAACCCCAGTATTTGTCCCATTGCTGTCCCACACCAGCTCAATTATTTCAAACACTTAGAGACGATCACAAACAATGCTACATGATTTTTTTTTTAACCACAGCTTGGCATGTGACAGCTCCAGAGTGGCTGTGGGAATGCCTAAAGAGCATCCAGCTTCTCCTTTACAGCTGCCTCAGTGACCTTAGAATTCAGCCTATGTAGTGATGCTGGCTTCCTTTACAGTCTTGCTGTCTTTATTTGAACTTCTTATGTAAATTAGATGCTCTAATGAGCAAAGTGTTTTGATTTGCTTTTCCAGATGCTGCAGTTGACCTGATCTTGGACCAAAAGTATCTTTACAAAAATCCTTTTAGCTTTACTGAAGCTTGTTTTTTGTTTTTTGTTTGTTTGTTTTATTACGTAAGATACCCCTTTTCTGGGTGCTTCTTTCCTAGATATTATCCACCTGATCCACTGCATTGCTTAGGGTCTGCCAGTACCTCTGGAACCCTTACTGGTCTTTCATCCTGTGAGTTCATTGTGATGTCTGTGCAGAAACAATAGCTGGGTGCTATATCNTTCCCTTAGGGATTTGCTTCTTTGTGTATGTGGCATCCAAACCTGTTAGCAAGAACTTCCCATTCTNCCTGGTGGAAGGGACAGTTGGATGGGCTCCAGCTCCTTCTAGATTCTTCAGATCTCTGCTAATATATACAAGATTCCCAACCTGACTAGGTTTCCCACCCTCAGCTATCAGCAGCAGATAGATGAAGTAAGAATCCATCCTCACAAAGCCTATNGCTTCTGCTTCTACAGGAAGTTCCTCCTTGTTCACTGGAAATAAGTCAAGAATGGCACTTCTCTTATTCCCCTCTCAACCTTGAGAATTCAGTCTGTCAGTGAATTAGGTCAAGGGTGTGTCATATATATTTTNTATCACATCAGTGGCATGAGAACATATAGGGACAGTTGGATCCCACTTCCAGTTGTCTTCTGTCTTTGAGCCTGACTTACACAGCAGGGTGAATCACTTACTTCCTATATTTACAGTGACAATGACATCATGTCATTTTTCTCTTTTGCAGTACAAGGAATTAAACCTAGGGCCTACCAGTGGACTCCAGACCCAGCCTGTTTTTCAACTTTTTATTTTAAGACAGGGTCATACTAAGTTGCCTAGGCTATCCTTCAACTAACTCTGCAGCCCTTTTCAAAACCTCACTGACNTCTATGAGGAGCTGTTGAGTTGGTTGTTTATTCCTCCATCCCTAGAAACATCCTTGCTTTGCTTAAACCCTACACTGTATGGCCATTGGGCTGCTTTAACCAGTCTTGTAATCTCAGTTTCCCTTTGCTAATTAGCTTCTTGGTAGGTTTTGCTGATGTGAAGCCCTGGAAAATCTTGTAGGTAGAAGGAAGGGTAAAGCCTGGGAAACTCACTTTGGTATACTAATGATTCAAGATATGTACTCATCAAAATCACAGATTACCTGGGGTCATAATGGGGGAGTACTTAATCTAGGAAGGGAGTGACCATGTGTGCTGAGAGGCCCCTGAAAGGATCACCCATGAAATGGGAAGATTGATCAGTAAGAAGTTCACAGAGGTCATGATTGAGCTGCTTCTTGCTTTGGCGTTTTCCTGGCAGACACTTACGATGGACANGCATGGGAGNAAAGAGTAAGCAAATGGCTATAGAAACCTTAAGTAGGTGTGCTTGCAAATAAGAGGAATTTGTTAGCACTGTAGAACAGGAGACACGATGAGATGAAGCCACTCCCCAAACCCTGAACCAAAAACCAAGAAAAAAGTCTGGGTCCAGTGAGGATGGACCTTCTTTCATAGCCTCATCAAGGACATTGTGCCTTCTGCTGCGAGTGACATCACCGGAGTCCTAGAGTGCTGGATCGTGAAGAGTGAGACCATCACCCTATATCATAATCTCCTTAGTATCCTGGGCTTCCAGAGAATCCAGATAGCCCTGGCATACAATAATTCAATTTTGATCTTTTAACTTTGCAATAGTATGAGAGTTATAGACTTTCCGTAGAAATAATACTTTAGATTTTGAAATTTTATCTTTTCCTAGACTACCAATATANAGTCCAGGACTGTTAATAGGCCAGCTGTTGGCTGCTTGCCATCAGTGTCCCCAGCATGCTGAAGGCAGGCTGGCCTGCTGTGTTGTGTTCAGCAGTTTAGATATGTTTGATACATTTTCAATGTGACATTTTCAGCTTGCAGTGGGCTTATTGGACTATAACTCAATTGTAAGTTGAGAAGTGTCTGTATTGTGTTTAATGAAAGGGTGCTTGGACTTTAAAAAGTGAAGGAAAGGCTGTGTTTTGGTCAGGGTTNGGGATACATGCAGATGAACTGCCTCTAGCTGGTTTAGATAAGGAATGATCCCAAAGAATAGAATTCTCAGAATCACAGATGGACCATGGACTGAGCATCCTCAGTGACTCCCACAATAACAAAGCAGAATTGCCCCACCCAGAGCCAGGGGCAGGAGGTTGCTGTCAGGATCACTTCCTTAGCTGTTGTGCAAAGCCAGCTCTGCCATGGCCTCTGACCACCACATGGATGCTGGTGCTTATCCCAAATACATGGCCCAGTTTCCATCAAAGCTTTGCATAGACCCATCTGTTTAGCCAGAGCTCAGAGCACGTGACCACACCCCAGCAATAAAGCAAGGAAACAAGGATTCTGTTGTCTTGTTTTGACATTCTGGATTGGAAGTCCGTGAATTACCCCTCAAGATCCTAAAAAAGTATGGGGCTATGCTCAAAAGATTCGGGACAGGCACAAATGGCAGGAGTCCACTTTTAGAAAATACATATTATTGAAAAGAAGGGAGTAGAGGATGAAATTGGTATTTTTAAGTATCATTTTGATGAAACCACTTGGTTTTTTANTCAAGGCCAACCTTCATGACTTCATATGGGTCCATGAGGTGGCTGGTTTCTTCAACCATCCAATAATAAGCCTCCTNTAGTCTAACCTCTCGTCTTAGTCTGCTTCCTGGAGCCCCAGCCTACTCTCATCAGCATCTGTGGGAGCCACAAGCAGATGCCCACATGCCACATTCCACGCCAAGAATGCGCAGCTGCCGATTGCTCCCAACCAGGTAATGTCTGGTGTCTGGTGCTTGGAAATGGTTTCAATCATCTAAAAACTTGGTATAAATTTTTACACTAAACTTTTTTTTTAACCAGGAAAAAAATTGAACTCTGGTTAAAGATGCACATGGGAAAGTACTTAGGGGGAAGTACAGACATGTGCCGTTTTCTTTGAAATGCACCAAAAATAGGATGAACTGACAAGATCTGCATCCCAGCCTAATGGCTTCCCCAGCTGCCCGAGCCGCCCTCCCCATTCCACCCCTCCGGCATTTCCTGAAATGAAAGTTTCACACATTTAATCCTTCTTGATGCTTCTGTCACCGAGGATCTAGAGGAACGTGCTGCTACTGTCTTCGGTGTCACCGAGGGTCTAGAGGAACATGCTACTGTCCTGAGTGGTGCTTTTACCGTCTTCAATTTTCTAGATGGGAAACAGAGCGTAAGGTTGCCGAGCTGAACTGGAATTCTGACCTTGGCTCCAGCTCTATCTCCTTTCCTAAGAAGCTGACACCTCTAAGACAGCTTTTGATTGACGTGATAGCATCTAAGGGTCTTTGTTAATAATAATCAGAGCATTGGTAACCCAGATTCATCATGCAGGTGGGCACTGCAAGGCTTCACACACCTTGTGCAGTATAATCTGCAAAACCACCTTATGGATAAGTATTACTATCAACTCCCTTTCCTGGTTTCTTTGTGGTTGTTTTGTTTTGTTGTTTGTTTGTTTTTTCCAATGCTCATGGTTGTCTGACAGTTTGCTACAGGTTTGGGGGCAGGTGATAGGCAAGTGCTCCACCACTGAGCTAGACTCCTAGCCCCTCATATCTCCCTTTTTCAAAGCAGGCAACTGAGGCTTAAAAAGGGCCCATAATTTCTCAGTAATACATACTAAAAGCTGCTAAAAGGCAAGCAGGNTTGCCCCCCATGCATCCACTCTGAAGCCTTGCTTTTGATGTGAACTGTGCTGCTGGCACATCTATAAAAGATCTTATGTTTGAAGGACCTCACCCATTCAAAGCACATGCCACCNAGAAAAGTAGCTCAAAGTAGCTATTTATTGGACTTTGATGCAGTAATGTCACTTGTGTGGAGCTGAGCTTAAACTCAGTAAAAGATGGCTGTGTGTCATTTTCAGGGATGATGTGCTCTCCACAACTATAGAAAACCTTGTGTCTTTGGGGTTGGGAGGACATGGAGGAAGAGACTGTGATTAGCAGGCTTGGAGATCAAGAGAAGCCTCCTCAAGTCAAGCTTCATGGGCTGTTCTTGATACCCCCTGCTTCCAAGATGGTGCCTTACTGGGGAGTCCTTCAGAGGGAGCAGAAACAGTGTCTTCCCATGGTGGAAGGGATGGGGGAGCTGACTCATTCCCTCATCATTCCCTCAAAACCTTCAACAAGGCAGAGACTTTCTGGCCTCTCTTCTTAATGCTGTTGTACTGGGATTTCAATTTTCAATAAGAAATTTGGATGACACAGCTGTTCAGACCATAGCAGCTCCTATGCTCAGGATCCTGCTGGCATCACGAGAACTAAAATTATAAAATGCATGTTAGTGAGAGACGTCACCTGCTGCTCTCTCTTTGCTGCTTTGGTATGGTTGGATTATCTGGTGTGCAGGACAACCACACAGGTCCATCCATCGTGCACACCCACGGGAGTGCCTAACTCTGCATGAGCCAGATAGAGGCCACACCACTAGCTTAGCCTCAGTCTGTGGTGTCACCATGGTTCCACACACCCGTGCTGATTGTACCAACCACTCAGAAAGGCTATAGAATCAATGTATTGGAAGCACCCAGCAGTCAGACACTGAACGGGATAGACGCCAGTTTATCCAGATGAATTCTTGTTTCATTCCATTAAAATAAAAGTAAAAGGTTATTTCCTGATTTTCCTTTACACCAAAACTAAGAGATTTATCTTCGATTCCCACATCAACAACTTATAAATGAGCAGATGATATTAGCAGTTTTCATTACACATTAGAAGCCCAGTCTTTGGAAAAACTGACCTAATTAGATTTAATTTAATTTCTCATAATTATGTATCTACTTCAATTGGAATTACATTGCATCATTATATTAAATAGTATTTTCCTTGTTAGTATTTCTAATTTACCAACTAGGAAACCATGGTTTTTCTCTCTATTTCTTTCAATCTTACTTCATTTCTCCTGCTANGGCTGCATAATTTTGTCTGTCTCTTATGGTCATTGCACCACATAATTCACATCTCTAATTTTTATANGTATTGGGATGAGGAAGGTAATGAATTTCTATTCCATTAAGGAGATTAAGTAATACAGCTGATTTTTTTGTGTTTATAAGTAACACTAGTTAATTTTGATGAGCATAACTATTCCCTCAGAGAAACTTGTTGTTAATTTTTGATGAACTTTATGCCATGATAATCATTTCATAACACAATGACAATGAGTTAATCATGTACCACTGAAAACAGCAAGCCATGGGCAAGCTGCTCCTTTGGTAGGCAGTAGCNTGGAGTTGGTTGGTAATCTCCTGGTAAGGTACAATTTCCCCACTGTGGCAGTGGTAGGAATTGGGGAGACCCAGACTGAAACACAGAAATGCTCTTTTGTTTTTAACACGCTGTTACAATCATTCCCTTTCTGTGCAGAGCCCTTCNCCCACAGTATGATTGACACAGGAGCTGGGGGTGTAGCTCCAAGGTGGAATTCAGGTCCAGCATGTGTGAAGCCCTGTGTTCAATCCTTAACACTGTAAAAATATAAAAATAAAATGATTTTAAGAAATGGTTGGCAGACCCACTCATAAGCTCCTTGCAAAGTTACCTTTCCATGGCCCTTGTACTACTCCTCCCCCCTCCCCCACCTCCCGATACTTGTAACTATGAAGATGTCTTTCCATTAGGTCACACCTTGGGGTGCTGGGGAACATGTTTACCCAGCATGGTAAGGGAGAGAGGGGAACAGGACCTTGGGAGACCCAATGGAGTCTTTTCCTGCACAGGGTCCTCCATGGTTTTCTGCAGGCTTCCCTGGTTCCTCCCATGGACACCTCATTGTGCTTGGAGTTGTCCAAAGTCATTGATAACAAACTCTTCTTTCTAGGAGTTCACGGGTCTGAGTTCTTGACATTGGTTACAGCATTTTGTTGTTGGAAGCTGAACTGTCAGTTAAAACTAAGCATGCCCTGCCTCATCCTCCCCATTGGACTTCCCAGCCACTCGCCTCTCCATTCTTTGGCTCCTCTTACTTCCTTAAAGATGCCCTAGGTACATGCCAGGCAAGGACTTTCTCACAAAGGATTTTATGTATGGTGTCGTGGTTTGAACATGAATGGCTTTTGTTCCTCTAGTTCTGTTGAACTGAACTGAATTTATTTGTTCTTCTGTTGAACTGAACTGAATGTATAAGCTCCCCTGGCTTTGGGAGTAACAGATGCTGAGGTTGGACCATAGATTCATAGAATCATAGGATTCAAAGCTTGTAAGCAGAATGTCCTCTTCTACTTTGGAGGATGATCTCAGTGTCCTCATGGCTTACTTGATGTAGTGGTTTGAATGAAAATGTCCTCAATAGGTTCATGAATTTGAAAACTCAGTCCCCAGTTGGTGGCATTGTTTGGTGTCATTTAGAAGGTTATAGAGAGTATGTCACTGGAGGCTGGCTTCGAGAATTTAAAGACTCAGATTCCAGTTTGTTCTCTCTGCTTTGTGCTCGGGGTTCCAGATGTGAGCTCTCAGCTTGCTGTTCCAGGCCACCATGCCTGCCCCCTTGCTGCCATGCTGTCCCCAACATCATAGACTCTTATTCCTCTGTAACTGGAACTTTCTTCTATAAGTTGCCTTGGTCATGGTGTTTTATCACAGCAGTAGAAAGATAGATACAGACACCAGGATGCCAGTGACCTTAAAACCTCTGAAAATCTCCCACTTTAACCAGGACAAGGCACAGAGTCAACTCCAGAAACAGGAAGCCAATGAAGGAAGCAGGTGGAGAAGACTGGGCAGCCATAGGGTTTGAACTTGAAATATCCCTTACAGGCCCATGTTTGGAGTGCTCCTTAACCAGAGTGGCATGGGCATAGGGCAGTGGTGGGGAGCCTTGGGGAGTTATTATCCCTAGTTCTGGCCATGCTCTTTGCTTCCTGACATGGTATGATGTGAGNTACCACACTCCCCTGCCACCATGAACTCTGTCATGGTGGACTGAGACCTCTGAAACAGCCAAAATAAGTCTTTGCTCTCATAAATGGGTTCTGTGGGTATTATGTATGCAAAGTTCATCAGTTTGTCTATCGATCCCAAGTTAGATGCAGGGAAACTGAGGCTTGAGGGTTAGACAACTCATTTCTAGATCACACAGAGGACCAGAGAGAACATGATGTGGTAGCAACGTTTCCTTTCACTTCCAGAAACTCGCATTGAGATTTGATTGGCATTGCTGCTGTGGAGAGAGGCGGGGCCTTTCGGAAGGATTAGGTCAATGAGAGGGATCAATGCCTTCCTTTTGGGACTAGGTTAGTGATCACAAGAGTGGGCTGTCATAGGGTCAGGCTGCCTTTTGTTTTACAGTTGTAATCCATTCACTTATCTGTCATCTTCAACCATGTCATGACACTCTGGACAGCCATTGCTGCTATGCCACTGGACTCCAGAGCCATGCCTCAAAATGAATCTCTTTGCTCTTCGGAAACTACCCAGTCTCAACTATTCTTCTGTAGTAACAGAAAACAGACAGAGTTACGTACAATGTCATCCTGATAGATAATCTTTACACATCCTGTCCCTTCAGTGTGCTCAAAGGACAAACACCAAGTCACTTTGAAAAAGACTTTCTTTGAGTTTCTTTTCAGAAAGGTTGATCTCATTGAAAGTTTTTCTAAGTGTAATGAAGGCTTTCCATGACTATAATGAAATTCTGGAGGCTGGGCCTCGAATTAACATCAGTTATCAACTGACACAGTCCAGAGTTAAGTGAGGGAGTCTCCGATGGGGAATTACCCCTTATCACACTGGCCTGTGGGCGTGTCTATGGGGAATTCTCTTGATTGCTAGTTGATCTAAGAGGGCCCAGCCCACTCAAGGCCACTAGTGCCATCCCTGGGCAGGTTATCTTGGGTTATAAGAGAAAGCTAACTGAGTAGGAACCAGAGAGAGCAAGCCTGTAAGCAAAGTTCCTCTGTGGTTTCTGTTTCAGCACCCGCTTCAGTTCTTGCCTGGGCTTCTATCACTGATGGCCTGGAAATGCCGGTTGAAATGAACTCTTTCCTCACCAGGTTGCTTTTGTTTGGAATGTTTTAGCACAGCAACAGAAAGTAAACCAGAGCGTGGGGTAGCGTTATGAAGTGAAGAGGTTTGTTTTAATTCACTGATTTGGGACTGAAAGTCCAAGATCAGTAGCTCTATTGATCCAGCCTCTGGTGAGGGTCTGATGGCAGGTGGCATCATGTGACAGAAGGGAGTGAGGGAGACTCACATGGCAAGACAATAAGCTAAGGAAAGCCAAAGGAAAGACAAGCCTCATTCTCAAGAGAATTAGCTCAGCACCCCCACCCCCCAGAACCTCCAGAATCTCTTCAAAGGACAGCACCTCCAATACTAACTCCCTCTAGGTCTCACTCTTTTTTTTCTTTTTTTTTTTTTTTTTGGTTTTTTGAGACAGAGTTTCTCTGTGTAGCTTTGTGCCTTTCCTGGAACTCACTGGGTAGCCCAGGCTGGCCTCGAACTCATCACAGGGATCTGCCTGCCTCTGCCTCCCGAGTGCTGGGATTAAAGGTGTGCGCCACCACCGCCCGGCAGGTCTCACTCTTAAAGGTCCCACTGCCTCTCACATGGCCACACTGAGGACCAAACTTCCAGTTCATGAACCTTTGGGGAATGAGCTATATCCAAACCATGAGCCATCACAACGCTTTCAAATGAAAGATGCTGGCTTTCTGAAGCATGCATGTTCTAGCTCTGTAAACACACTGTGCCCTGGCTCGGGAACTATTACTTACTAAAGTAAGCTTTAAGACAATTGAATTTAGGCAAAATAACAAGCCTTGGGTGCAGAGATACCTTAATGGAATGTCAAAGAAGAAACCGTTAATTTCATGGTTGTCAGTTGTAGTTAAATCTTCAAGTGTGTCAAATTCCAATGTGACAATCATTTAAGCAAGAATAGGTCTAGCAATGCGGCTGGTGGGGTCCCAGCTGGTGATCACAAGCAAGGGCCTTAGAAGGTGCTTGTTACACACTTCATTGCCTGAGACATTTGGAGCATACAAAAACCACTTGCCTCTGACTCTGGGTCCAAGTATCCCCCTAAGATAGGAGTTAAATGATCAAAGTTGGGAAAGGGTCATCTGATATCGCTGGAACTCATATATGATCAACTGTAGCTTTACTTCTGCTGAAGTTCTTACACATGTGGAAAGCATATGACTATGTTCCATCCAATATTAGTCTATCAGAACTCATAAAGGCCATCACAGGGTATGTCTGTGCAGGACATGTCTACTGCAGAAGTATGTCTACTGCAGGAAACACAGGATGAAGACCCAGGTAATTATGTGAACAGGTGAGTGATGGCCAGGAACAGTGGGTGCTGAGGCCATCTAAAGATAATCTTCTTCTGTACAGGAGGCAGCATGAGCTACTCCAGGCAGCCACCTGATGTCATGGGGCAGACAGCTGTGTTCCTAGCTCCTCGGACTTTCCAAAAGANGTCAGGAGTCCAGAGTTATGCGATCTCTTCATTTTTCTACATTAGCAACTGTCTAGTTTTTCTTTTGTTTGTTTTTGTAGACCTGTATTAATGTGGTGTTTTGCTTTGCTAAATGCAATCATGGGGTGACTGAGCTGCCAGATGTAACCCTTATGTGGTACTTACCAGGGCCTTTTGTCCCATCCTCATCTAAGTGTGCAGCATTCATGTGCAGCCTCTGTTTTGCCCTTCACAAAGCACTTGTTGCCTTCCACCACCCAGTGTGCCCGGCCGGTAGAGCTGTGAGAGTTGACCCTTCTTGCACCCTCTAGGTTTTGAATTCATTGCAGCTAGGACCTGGACAATCTCTCTCTCTCTCTCTCTCTCTCTCTCTCTCTCTCTCTCTCTCTCTCTCTCTCTCTGTGTGTGTGTGTGTGTGTGTGTCTGTCTGTCTGTCTGTCTGTCTGTCTGTCTGTGTCAGTGTCGGTGTCTGTGCCTGTGTGTGTCTGTGTCTGTCTATGTAATTCACTTCGTGCCCATAGACTAGAAGACTAGGTACCTGTGCTGGAAATAGAATCAACAACAAGGTAGAGTTCTGTTCTGTTGCCCCGGCCTCTGAGACCTAGAGCAGATTCCAGACCTGTGCTGTTCAGTGTCATCTCTAGCCCCAAGAGACATCTGAGAAGAGACTGCTGAGCTCTTGAAGTACAGTTAGAGTGAGTCCAGATGTGTTTGTCAGGGCAAAATGAACTCTGGATTTGAAAACTGTGGAAGGAGATCAGACATCCCATTTTTAAAATGGTAATTGCAAGTTGAACTATTTTAGATGTATTGATTAAATAAAATGTGATCGTGGAAGTCATTTAACTTCTTTACTTTTAATGTGGCTACTAGAAATTTTAAAATTGCATCTGCTACTCATATTCTTTTCTGTTCAGGGTTGCTCTGGAGCAGTGTTCTGGAAATTTCTGTAAAGGTCCAGATAGCCCTTGAGGCTCCATGGGCCAGGTAGTCTCTGCTGCAAATAATCACGAGGCTGGTCTTGTACAAAACCAGCCACAGAGGGCATGCAAAGGGATGAATATGGCCATATTGCAATAAAACTTTATTCACAAATTCAAGCAGGGCCTAGATTGCTGCCTCCTGCTTGCTAAGACATAGTAGGAAGAGGGTGATGGGCGTTCTGAGGGCTGATGATGTTCTGTTCCTTGATCTTTCACTGGTTAATTGGGGTGCTAACTTTTTTTAGAAATTCATCGAGCTAGCCCCATGTGATGATGTGTGTACCTTTCTGTACTTTCCCTTCAATGGAAAGTTGACTTAAGAGCTTGTGTGGACCAGTTCTCTTCCTGTCTCAGGTGTACAGCCATTTTATCGATTCTCTATCAGGGGTGAACAGTTTAGCTGTCCAGAGTCTTTGTCTTTGCTCCAAGTCTCTGTGGCTTTTGTCGTACACCTGCTTTCTGTCCAGTGACCATTACTTTGGAGAGAAATTTACAGGGTAAAATGGGAATGGCAGGCTATTTAGGGAATGGTAAGGGAATGGCATACATGGGACACCATAAGTGGAAACTGTGTTCAAGATGAGCGTAAGTGTAAGCCACTGAATTTGCCAGTTAAAACAAAATCCTTGATCCCCATGAGCTCATCGTGTCTGCACAGTGAATAAATAAGTTTCAGTATTTTGCCATCAGAATATAGATATTGCTGGCTGGAGCTATGCAGACTGAAGGGGAAAACTTGGCTAGAGGTTAGAGGACCTGACACACATGAGACCAGGCTCCCGAGGTCAGGGTTTGTGACCTCAGACCCAGCCAGTCCTGGTAGCTGGAAAAGCACCCTCCAACCCCAGCTCTTGCTCCCCATCAGCAGAGAAGTTGCAAAAGGGAGCTTCCAAAAGTGGAAACATTTTCAAATAAGTCTTTTAACTTTTCGCCTGTGGATACAGCTGCGTTGACACAAAGCCACGTTTGAGGCACGATGCCTCGGAAGCCTGGCACCACGGAGTGTTTTTCTACTGGGACCCATAATTGTTGGCTTTTAAGAGTGGTCCTGTGTTCAGTTTTATCAATGTGGTACTTGAACTGGACTTTCAGCTGACCTCCAAAAGGAAATAGTTTTAAAAGGAAGAATTTTAAGTCTGCCAAAAGCCAGATAATGGCACAGCACAGAGAAAAGCCAGCGTTCTGTGGTTTTTATATTAAAATACGAGTCTCTTAATGCCTCAAAACAGTGGCCAGAGAATGTGAAGTTTAATACATGAGGCTCGAAGGAACTGTTTTAATGAGCTTTATTTTCCCTTTGTCCTTTGTGATTCCCCCAGGAGGAGCAAGTATCTTTCTCCTGGTCTTCCTCTTCCATCTATTTTTGCNTTTATACAAATGACTGTTTTTATTAAAGTAATTTCAAAATACACTGAAAATATCAATGCCTAACTCAAGGCCTCATACTTTGAGGAGTTCAGCTGCAGGCTCTGCAATGTATCTTGGGGACCAAAGCCAACAGCATCTGGCTTATCCAGTATTCTGAATTACTGTTCCCATAAGTCCCCATTAAGATACCTCACTTTGCTTTGCTTTGTCTGAGCCACATCTTGCAGGTTTGTTTTGCTAACTGACAGTGTTTTTATGTGTTCATAAGGTACCATGTGAGATGCCAACACCTCTCTCTCTCTCTCTCTCTCTCTCTCTCTCTCTATATATATATATATATATATATTACAATAATAAATTGGGGTACTTAGCATTTCTACTTCCCCACTAGGTACTTTGAAATATACTGGGCTGGAGGTGGAATCAGTGGTAGAACATGTGCTGAGCATGCGCAAAGTTCTGTTTTCAATATCTAATGCAAAGAAAGGAGGGAGGGAAGGAAGGAATGTTTTCCCACGGCCCTGGGGAACATTGAAATGAATTCCTCCTATGGGACTCTATTTGCAACCTGCACATCCATCTTCTGCTCCACCCCTGTGGATGAAGGGACCTGGCGTGGTCTGTTTAGCTAACCCAGCCCTATTTATCCAGGCTCAGTAGAGCTGTGTCTCTAGAAGTTGATAATCTATAATGAGAATGTTTAAACTGGATGCTAGCATGGACTCTGGGATGGAACACACATAGCAAGTCAGTTCACAGCAAGTGTGACTCACCGGCCAGTTGGCATTGACTGCCATCTTGCTCTCCACTCACAGTAGTCACATAAATGGGGTGGGAAACACCAGCACAGACTGCTAACAGAGGTTTGACCTAGGAGCAGTGCAGGATCCCTAACATTCTGTATCCTTGCCTGCGCTTGATAAGGTCAGTCTTAAGTTTACACACTGAAGTGGATGCATGAGGTAGTTCACTACAGTTTTAAGTTGGATTTTTCTGAAAAGTAGTGATGTTGATCCGTTCACATGCCTCAGGATGGGGAAATCTCTATAGTGAAGACTCCATTCACATGGTTTGTTCTTTTCTAAAAAATGCCCTTTTCTCATTGTTCTCATGGTTCTTTATATTGTTAGCCCGTGTGTTCTTTGACAGACAGACACACACACACAACACACACACACACACACAACACACACACACACACACACACACACACACACACATGGATGTGGTGGTAACCCCAGTATATAGGAAGCTGAGGCAGGTCAGTTGTTTGAACCCAAGTGTTCAAAGTTACACATAACAAGAGCATATCTCAAAAACAAAAACTTGGGCCTGGTGGCACAGACATAATCCCAGCTACTCAGGCAGCTAAGACAGGTGTATTGTAAGTTCAAGGCCAGCCTGGGCCGTTATATTCTATTAAATGTTATCTCTTGTTAAACAAAACCTTTCCATTTAAATGAATTTTGCTTTTTAATTTTACTGAATTATCTTAAGGGCTTATCTTTTAAAAAATATTACATGTATTTATTATTTATTTCGGGGTGTGTGTGTGTGTGTCTGCACATGTGCCAGAGCACACATGTGTGTGGTCAGAGGACAGCTTACAGAAGTCAGTTCTCTCCTTANACCATGTAGATTCTGGAGTCCAAACTTAGGTCCTTGGGCCTGATGACAAGTGTCTTTACCCCTTGAGCTATCACACCAGTTTTGGATAATCTTTCTAAATGCTTTGATCTTTTATATTTTATTTTATTGAGATGGTGGGTATGTTTATGTCCTAGTAAAGAAATCCNTGCCCCTCCNTCTTTGCNTTGTATCCTAACAGATATCTCTTGGCAATTCTTGATTGAGAAGCACCGAAACCAGGTGTGCTGGTTACCTTTCATCAACTTGACACCAGCTAGAATCATCAGGGAAGAGGGAAACTCAATTGAAAAANTGCTTCCATCAAATTGACCTGTAGCAAGTCTGTGGGACATTTTCTTGGNTAATGATGTGGGAGGGCCCAGGCCATNGTGGGTGATGCTACCGTCGTTGGGTGGTCCTGGGTTGTATAAAAAAAGCAAGCTGAGCAATGTAAGCAGCATTCCCTCATGGCCTCATCTTCAGTTCCTGCCTTTAGGTTTCTCCTTGAAGTTTCTNCCTGGACTCCCTTCAAAACTGTCAGATGAAATAAGGCCTTTCCTCCCAAAGTGGCTTTTGGTCACAGTGCTTATCACAGCAAATTAGGACACNAGGTATCTTAGTCCCTGTTCTATTGCTGTGAGGAGTCAACATGACCAAGGGAACTCATAAAAGAAAACATTTAATTGCTTACATTCGGAGGTTTAGTCCGTTATCATCACAGTGGGAGCATGGCAGCACACAAGCAGACATGGTGCTGGAGAAAGAGCTGAAAGTTCTACATCCTGATCCACAGGCAGCATCAGCAGAGAGAGAGGGGAGAGACAGAGACAGAGACAGACAGACTGGGCCTGGAATGGGCTTTTGAAACTTCAAAGCCCACCCCCAGTGACACACTTCCTCCAACAAGGCCACGCCTCCTAACCCTTCTAATCCTATCAAAGTGTTCCACTTCCTGGTGACTAAGCATCTAACTACATGAGCCAATGCGAGTCATTCCCATTCAAACCACAACACCAGTCTGGCTAAATCTAGGTGAAGCACAAAGTTAAATTACCAAGGTAGGCCAGCAAATTTGTGGCATACGTTGAAGCAGGAAGGGCCTATCAGATTGTTGATCCGTAGGACCGAGGAGGAAAGCTATGCTCCAGAGGCTTTCCCTGGGGACCNGATGACTAACTTCACCCTGCACTGTTCACTAGACATGCTCTCACTTAGGGGTGCTTTGGAAGACTTGTCAGACTCCCTTAGGAAACTGTTCTCTTGCATATCAACAGCTTCTGACTTAAGGCCTAGAAACATTAAAAAGTTAGTAAAGTTCATGTTTTAGAGACGTGTCATGCTAGTGTCGGGTGGCCATCACTTTTAAGATCCCAAACACCATCATCTGAATAATCCCTTCCTGACCATATCCAGGAAGTCAAACCTCTATTGGAATAACATTTACTCATCCCTAATCCTATGACTATTCCCCAACTTTCCATAAGCCTTCCTAAAAAAGACCCNTGTCAGTGATTCCATGATCTCACTTGTTTTCCTACCATCCTGGGCAAGTGTTTGGGTCTGCATTTCATAATGAGACCCTGGCAGGGCCAGGATGGAGCTGCCCAGGCAATGAGGANGAGAGCCAAGTGGGCAGGAACCAGGAGGCNCAGGACATATAGCAAGAAGGCAGGACTTCTCACTGAGTGACAGGTCTGGAGGCCATGACTGGGAGGCCTCCACTGAAAGGCAGCGTGACTCAGCAAGCATGGTTCCATGGTGGACCATCCAGCTTTGTGTTCGGGTTCAGCAGCAACAGGACAGAGTGGAATCTCCTAAGAGGGAGGAACTGGAGGAAGACAATATGAGGCTGATGGTACAATAGGAGAATGGAGGAATCACACATACCTGGCTCCATCTGGCCTCCCCTCCTTGTTGACCCTGTAACGTTGATCAGGGAGATCACACCCATCCTAAGAGCAACAAAAGGATGGATGGAACAGGATGCATGTGTAGGATGATGGTTTTCTGATTTCCCTCCCNTTTGTTTGGCTCTTCCTTCCTGTTGCTATATCAACAAGTAGCTTTTTTAGTCCTTACCTTTCAAGCCCACTTTGCAGTGCTGGCTCTACCCACACTGAACAGCTACCATGCCTTAAACCTTCCCTTGACTTTCGTGTAGATACCATCTGTTCCATGGTAACAGCTTGCAGATATGGGCTTGTAACTCCTCCTGTCTCTCCAGCATGTATGCCTTTCTGAAGAGCTGGATCTGGGGATGGCCTGTCTCCTGACCTGTCCACACGGTTGTCTAGCCGATAAGCTTAGGACTCCCAAATTCAACTCATTATCTTTTCCCCAGGNCCTTTTCTTCCTCACTTGTGTTCTCCATTCTGAGAACCCAGTCACCGAGTCCCAAATTTGGGACTCATGGATTCAAGTGCAGGTGGTTTATTTGGGAGATGATCCCCAAATCATCTGGGTGCCCCCAGACAGTCACCAGCCATCCAGTGGGAAGAGGAGATGGGAGTCTCATCAGTCCTGTCAGTCATTGGCTTTCTCCATCACAGGCTGCCTCCTCCTGGCACTTCCTGTTTGCCTTATACATGGTAGCCTTGGGTCCTATGGGATGGGTGCTAGTATAGCCCACATCTAAAAATGACCTCAGTGCTGACATTTGCAAGTCATAAAGGAAGATACACTTTACAAAGTGNACTGCACCTTTTCTTGGGTAATTCTTTAGTTTTGGNTGTGGTGATATATTTGTAATCTAAGAAATAAAGCTTGCCTGAAGATCAGAGGACAAAGCTAGCCCAGAGTTAGTCACAGAGGTCAGACAGTGGTGTCACACACCTTTAATCCTAGCACTCAGGAGGCAGAGGCAGAGATCTGTCTGGATCTCTGTGAGTTC
>LZPO01008007.1:202141-222384 GCA_001675575.1 Neotoma lepida | reverse complement strand
TGACAGCTAGAACCCCAAACCCCATTTTAACCAAAATTTGATTGAGCAAATCCTTTTGTGGATGTGTAGACTATTGAAAGCCATAGGGAAGAGTGTCACTGTCTCTTTGACCTCTCTGCATGTCCCCTAGAATGTGACTAGATAACATCATCTACCAGTGTCCAGGAAGCTCACTCATATGGTCTATCACCAAATACACCAAAATACCTTGTGATGGAAACAATGATGATTAGAAATTTAGTCAGAGTAACAGTTTATTTGTGATATTGCAAAACTTTGGTATTTGGCTTCTGCTTTCCATAAATACATTTTTTTCACAGACAGCAGCTGATAGAAGGCTATAGAATGTCATTGTCCCGTGGAAACATGCAAGCCACAGATGTAATTCAAGATTTTCTGGAGCCACATGAAAAATGTTTGTTTTTGTTGTGTTTTGTTTTTTTGAAAAAACACAAGTAAAGTTAATCTCAAAAGGCAAACTTTGTTTTGGCCCTGTGTATCTACACTGTCTCATGAAAATAAAAATTATTAGTAAGAATAATTCATTTTTGTACTATATTTTTAATTGGCAATACTATATTTTACCAGATACAGCATGTCATTCTGAAATATGTGCCAAAATACATTTTAAGAATCCATTTTGTGTTTTACACTCAAGAGTGTCTCAGTTTGTATCAGCTACATCTTGAGTGCTCGGCAGCCATACATGGCTAGTGGCTGCCACACTGGGCAGCAGAGACTTAATGTTTTTCTGGCCTAAATACCTCCTTTTACAGGTGGGGAAACAGCCTAGGGATAGATATCGTAAAGCATGGGGTCAGCCTGGCCTGACTCTGCCCTGAGGTATGTAACCATCCTGGCAAGAGAAAAGGCAGCGTAACGGGAGCAGGTGGACCCTTCCCTTCAGCTATTAAACTTTTGAGACAACGGACCCCAAGAAATTGGTGTTACCCCAGGAGTCTTGTGCTGGGAGAAAGACAAGAATAAAACCTGATGCCAGCCAAATGGGGAAAATTCACACAGTTCTGACCGGAGCTGAGACAGTGATATTTCAGGGATGGGGGCAACCATGCCTTGACCAGGACAGTGTCGTCTCACAAACCACTTACCCTCTGCTTAAGCATAAACCTCGTGTTAGGTCATACATGGTCACTGGACTCCTTTATTTTTTTCTTCTTCCCAATGTTTTTGGTCACAATGAATAGATCTTGCTTTGTTTTCTCTTTAGTCCTCCTATTGAGGGCAGTAGCTAAGCCTAGCTCGTTAGGTCTTCAGGACCCAAGTTTTGACCCCAACGCCCCTGAGACCCTGGTGCTTCCATCCTACATGGCTCAGGCAATCTGACTGGATTTTCAGTTTTTCTGGATTGCCCACCCCAAAAAATCCATACGGAGCAGTCACAGGGACAGTGGCCTTCTCTGAAGATGACACTTTTTAGGTGTTCAAACAGGCTCTCACCAGTGGTTCCAAAGCCTTTAGATCCCAGGTCAGCCCCCAGGATATGCCCCTCCAGCAATGCCATGAACTCATGAGACAGCAGGTGCTGGGTTTGCCAAAAGCAATGAGTGCACAGGTAGAGTGGTTTGTAGCCAGTTTCCAGCACACCATGGGTAGCAATGTCTGAAGCTGAATGTTGCCTGCTGGTCTCCATGGATGCTTCAGGGGACTTTGCTGTTCTTTTTAAATAAACAAAAACCTTGAACTGCATGGTGACAAATACCTAATCCTAGCAAGAGCGCATGAGTACAAGAACAGCCTGGATACTGTAGACCCAGTCTCAAAAACTAAACAAGGCTAAGATAGGTGTGGTAGTAGACACCTGTGAGAGCTAAGTTACTTGTGAGGGTGAAACAACAGGGCTGCTGGAGCCCACAGATTCAGGACCAGGAAAGAAGGAAAGGAGTGAGAGAGAGGCAGATGGAAGGCCGAGGTTCACCTTCCCCTTTGGAAAATGGAGTGATGTCACCTTCCTGCCTGGGTTGTAAAATGAATCGGTTCCAGTGTGTACTCTGAAGATATCAATCTGTGGCTATGGAAGTCATGGTGTTACTGCTGCTATCTGACCCTCTGCCATGAACACACTTCTATATCAGGAGAAGGGGCCATTTAGTGTGTTTGTGGTGTGAATGTCTGGGTTTCTGTCTCGTTTCAGACCTGTGCTGTAGCGGCCTGGGTAATCTGTGTTTGCTTTCTCTCTGTATTAGTTACGTGGGGAAAATTCTCATTCTTGCTTTCTGTATTTCCGGAGTCATGGCTTATCTCAGAGTCTCTGCTGGTTAGCTGGTTCAGTCTTGGCCACTTGATCTCCAGTAATAGTCTTAGCAACCACCACTTGCATGGAGGAGCTACTGGCCTCTAGTGGTCAGAGGCCAAAAGTACTGCCAGACTTCCTACAGTACACAGGACCCTTAACCAATCCTAAACTTAAGTAGTGCTGGGGTGGGAGAGTTTCTAATGTACACTAAATCAGGAGATAATCCTTGCCTGAAGTTTCTCTAGCTGGGTCTGCATCAGGCCTCCTGAAAGCAAAGGAAATGACAGGAAGAAAGTACACTCATGTATTCCGCACCTTGTCCAGCGCAGAGATTTTCTTACTGACTTGATGTTGCATAGCTTCGCTAATCAGTGGTCTGGAACCTCAAGTTTTCAGTAAATTGGCCGGGTGAGTGAAGGATGTGCAGTGCATATGGGCATGTGTTTACACGCAGGATTCAGGTATTTTCCTGGAAGGGAATCAGCACCCATGATGGCAGGGCCAGTCCTGGGCTCTGAGTGTGGAATATCCGGGAAGTTCGTAACAGTTGGAGAAACCTGGAATTGAGGGATGAGATGAGGTGCAGAGCTCCCTGTGTGGGTGCCGGGAAGCCTTCTTGGGGAGCTGGAAGGTAGGGAGAAAAAGATGCAGAAGAGCTTTCTAAGCAGTGAAGCAACAATGCTGGGTCCTGGAGCAACATCAAAGGCTCTGCATAGAACCAGGGGTCAGGGCAGCAGACAATGAAGAGAGGAGGGGGATGGGGCCAGTTTTGCAGCTAAGTGAGCATGTTGAGATGCCATTCTATTTTTTTTTTAAATGTGTATTGGTGCCTTGCCTGCATGTTTGTCTGTGTGAGGGTGTCAGATCTTGGAGTCACAGACAGTTGTGAGCTGCCGTGTGGGTGCTGGGAATTGAACCCTGGTCCTATAGAAGAGCAATCAGTGCTCTTAACCACTGAGCCATCTCTCCAGCCCGAGATTCCATTCTTAATGCAGTTGAGAATTGAGGAAGGCTTTGAGAAGCCGAGGACAGAGTGCCGCCTTTATAAAAGTCACCCCCAAAAGCCGAAGTATAACTATNTTCCCAAATTTCCTCAGAGGACAGCAGCCATTTGAGACCAGCCTGATGGTCCTCTGCACATAGTTCTTCATGTGCCTGCCAGATGTTGCCAGAAATGCCCCCTTTGACCCAGTTTTCCACCAGCTGTTCTTTACAGACCACTTGGAGGGTAACAAAGGATGAGTATTGAAAACTCCTGTCTCTTTTTTTAAAGATTGCCCCAGGGCTGGGGTGCATTTCATCCACGGACCGTATGTTTAGCATACGTGGAGCCTTCCTCCTGAAAAGACTAGCCTAAAACTCTTTGTAGCTGAGGATGACATTGAACTTGCAATCATTCTGCCTCTACCTCCTGAGTGCTGGGATTTCAGACATGTCCTCCTTACCCACTTTATGTAGTATTGGGGATGAAACCCAGGGCTTCCTGTAGGATAGGCAAGCACTCTGCCACCTCAGCTATATCCCTAGGAAATTAGCCAATACTTTTTTAAAACAATGAATTCATGGAACACAGTGTGTGGTGTCATTCAGGACACATAATACTGCAGAAATGACCTCTTTGAAGATAACACAGGGGCTTTAGTAAGCAGTGAAAATGAGGTCAAGGGTCTGCTATCACCCAACTAGTTGCAAAGCAGTGTGCAGGCTTGTGGTCTAGAATTACATCTGATGCAGGCAGTATTGCATGATTCTCTGGTGTGTTTAAAAATTGATTAAAATATAAAAATACTACTCCAAAAATAAAGAAGACAGCAACATAATGACTCAGTGCTGTGATCTGTAAGAAGCTGGAAGTCTAGATTTGTGTATAAATTTCCTGTTTATTTTATTTATTTATTTATTTTGGCATGTAATAGCTTTCTACTTAAATGTTAAAACAGTCTTCACCATGGACAACAGGAGAAGCCCATGTGAGTCAAGAGGCACAAGGTNCCATAGGCCACTGGAAAATGACCTCTGACATATGACAATGGAGCTGCTGTGACTGACCGCTTCCTGGGGAAGGAGCTGTAAGGCTGTAAGGAGGCTCAGGGCTGCTCCCAGGAACTGCATTAGGCTCTCAGCAGAGAAATAAACTTCCTTTCTTCTCTGGCTTCCTGACAAGCCCTCAGCCCTGGGCAGAGCTCCTGGCCCTCCCTTATCACCAGAGGGAAGGAAATGCCCACCAGCCAGGGAGGAAGTGCAGAGGCAGGGAGGCTGAGCTGGAGAGGAAGAGGGTTGTGTGGGCTTGCACAGCCTCCAGGTCTGAGACCTGTGGAGATTTTCCCACCTTCTCCAGTCCCACAGCAGCTTTTCAGAAGTCAGAGCCCAATGTTACTTTAGTGCCTCAGAGCTGTGTGCAGCCTGTGTCATGGAAAGGCCCCGGCCTGGTCAGTCCGTCATTCTCTGCTGCACTGCTCCTCGTACACTCAGAGCCTCAGTTTCTTCATCTATGAGGTGGGATTAACAACAGTCTGCTCCACAGTGCTCAAGGAGACACGTGAACTGAGTGGGATGGTGGATAGTGCCTGCTGTACACGTGGCCTCACGCTAAGGGGCAGTTGTTGTCAGTTGAAGCTAGTTAACTGGGGTCTTTCCTTCCTCCTTGCCTTCTTCCGTCCCTCCCTGCCTTCTTCCCTCTTCTGTCTTCTCCTTCTTCTCCTCTTCTTCTTCCTCCCTCCCCCTTCCTTCTTATTTATTTTGACAAAGTCTCATTGTAAAGTCCAGCTAGCCTCAAACTCCCAGACAGCCTCCTGCCTCAGCCTCCTGAACACAACACTGTGGTCACAGATGCGAACAACCACATCTGGCAATGGTTTACTATTTATAAACAGGGTATTTAGGATGTGCCTAGCTTAAAATTACTTTATCTCTGTTGCTTCAAGAAGTGGTTTGTTGTTAGTGATGATGATAATGATGTTGTTGTTGAGACAGGGCCTCATTTGGTGCAGGCTGGCTTTGAACTCACTGTGTATTGAGGATGACATTGAATTTATGACTTCCTGCCTNCACCTCCTGAGTGCTGAGATTACACGCCTGTGCCACCACACCTGGTTTGTGTAGTGCTGGGGATGAATTCACAGCTTTGTGCATGTTGAGCAATACAACTGAGCTACATTCCCCCCACCCTCAAGCAGTCTCGGTTGGTTTTTGGTTTTGACTTTTGTTTTGTTTTGTTTTGGTTCGGAGACAGGGTCTACCTAGATAGCCCAAACTAGTCTTGAAATTGCTATGTAGCCCAGGATGGCCTCTAACTTCTAGCAGCTTCACTGGTGTGAGAGTCAAGTGTCATTACATTCAGCTCAGCTCAGAGTGTACTTTTTAACCTTCCTGTGCCTGTGACATTTACTTCCTGAGATATCCCTAAAGTCAGGACAGTGTAATCCTGTCTCCACCCATCACATCTGCAGTACTGTGGCTTCACGGCTTGGTGAGAGCCATCCCAGAAACATTGTGTTCTCCTCTATATGTGCGATCTTTATAAAAGNTTTGAATAACAAAGAGAGGTGACTAATACTAATCCTTGGGTAAATAAATGCTGGAAAGAACAGCTCACCACCAGCAGGAAGCTTCATGAGAGCTGAGAAAATTCAGGCAACCCAGGCACATCTTCATTTATCTGTTCACTGACTCAGCCTTCTAGTTTGAATTTTCAAAACTCTTCAAAATTGGACTGGAGAGGTGGTAATCAGACAGCAGGAGCCGGAGGACTCCCTTCCATTCGGAAACTGGCTGTGTGCTGCATACCTACTGTTCTATTTGCAAAGAGCTGACTTAGGAGACAAGTGATGGGAATTACATACAGGATGCAACATGCCTGCCCTCTGGGTTTCAGTGTCAGTCTCCTAAAGGAGCTAACAAGTGCACCTGTCACCAGAGCAGCTTGNCTTCTGGCTTAATAATCTCCTAGCTTGGCTGTCCCCTGCCGTGTCTCCCAGCTTACAAACTCAAACTCAGAAAAGTTCGAGTTCTGCAATCACTATTTATATGGCATGATATTTTTTACTCTTTATTCTTATTTGTGTGCATGTATGTGTGGAGGCCAGAAGCTGGCATCCAGTGTTGTCTTCCTCTATTGTTTTTCAACATTATTGTTATTGTTGTTGTTGCTTTTGGTTTTGGTTTTGGTTTTGGTTTTTTCTTTTAGAGAGAGGTTTCTCATTGTAACAGCCCTAGTTGTTCTGGAACTCACTTTGTAGACCAGGCTGGCCTCAAAGTCACGGAGATCCACCTGCCTCTGCCTCCCAAGTGCTGGGATTAAAGGTGTGTACCACTATACCCGGCTCAACTTTTTTTTTTTAAAGACAGTGTCTCACTATGTAGTCTTGACTATCCTAGAAATCACTATGTTAACCAGGCTGGCCTCAGATTCCCAGAGATCCTCCTGCTTCTGCCCCCGAAGTGCTGGGATTAAAGGTGTGCACAACCATGCCTGGCTCTCCCTATGCTTTGAACAGTGTCTAATTGAACCTAATAGCTAGACCGGCTGGCCAGTGAGCCCATTCCCTCACCTGTCCCCTCTTCTCTCAGCCCTCCATCACTGGGCTCCAAGTACACACCTTCATACTGGGCTTTTTAGATGGGTGTTGGGATCTAAACTCAGGCAGCTTGTGCCCATTCAGCAAACACTCTACCCACTGAGCCACCTCTCCAATCCCACCAAATAAAATTTCTATTTTTCTCAAGTAACACCAAAGTTAACAAAGTCACTCCTTTCTGGAACCATTGATAGCCAAATCCTCTGGGTGAGTTCAGTAAAGACAGATATTTATGTTGGCTGTGATGGTGCACACCTGAAATCGCAGCATTTGGGAGGTGGAGGCAGGAATATCAGGAGTTCAAGGTCATCCTCTTTGATTACACAGTGAATCTGAGACTAACTGTCACAAACAAAACAAAACAACAATTGCATATATGTGTGTGCTTGTATGTATGTGTGTATATATGTGTGTATATGTGAATGTATGTGTGTGAATGTATATATGGTACATGTGCATATGCATGTATGTATGCATGTGTGTACATTTATATGTGTGTCACTGTGTAAGTGTGTATTATGTGTCTATATGTGTGTCTATAAATATACCAGTGTATATCTATGTAAATGTGTATGTGTGATATGTGTGTACATGTGTTTGTGTCAATGTATATTGACAATGCATGAGAGTGTGTGTAGGTGTGCACTCACATACACTCCTGTGTGCTAATGTTCTCACTCACTCAGTGGCTGTCTCTACCAGTGGCATGGGCTGACTTTGGCTGGGGCCCACAGAGTGCTGGATATATTCCTCAGACTAGCTCCCTTCATTTTCCAAGCAAACTACCATTGTCCATTATCCCTTTTACAGGTAAGCAAACTGAGGCATAGGGCAGTTACAGTCCTGCCCCTGGGGTCCCTCAGGAACAAGAGCCAGAGAAGACTTCAAACCATAGCTGTGGGTCCCAGACTCATCAGGAAGCTAAAGGTTAACGTCTCCCTGGAACAAGAAGTCCTGCCTGGTGGCCACTGGCACTGGTCCCTATGCCCCAGAACTGCCAGTCTGAGCAGGAAGGGTGTGGCTCCCAGAGCAGCTGGCCTTACTTCCACTGTTCCAAGTATACATTATTACAGATTTTGAGGGCAAGGAACAGAACTGACAGAACTTTCCAGAAGAAAGAGCTCCCAAGAAGAATGTGCAAAGTAAGTTTTGGAGACACACTAAAAATCAAAGAAATGGTTCCCAGCAGCCTTCTCTCATTCCTGGGTGCATTGTTGGGAGGAGTTTTCATTTCCTGGGAGGGGAGTGGTTTTTACTGATAGAGTTTTAAATTTCATAAAAGTTGCTGTCATAGCATGACAATTCCTGTAAACCCATTCATTACCCTAGTTCCAGCTCCCTAATTGCTTATACTTGTCCCCACTTGCTCTATCACTGTCTCTCCTCATAAGTACACAAGAGTGCAATGGTGTCAGGGTGTGTGTGTGTGTGTGTGTGTGTGTGTGTGTGTGTGTGTGTGTGTGGTTTCCTCTTTCTATAAGGAGTTACATACACACAGCAGCATATTTTCTGAGCCACTTGAGAATATACAAAAAAACCCCAACTATGTAGCTCTAAATCCTCAGAACAATGGCATTTATTTATTTATTATTTTGAGACAAGGTGTTACTATGAACCTAAGCTGCCCTGGAACTCAAAATCCTCCTGTCTCTGCTTCTAAATTTCTGGGAGTGCAGGTGTGTGCCACCACATCTGGCTATGAACTTTCTGTTATTTCAGCACAGTCCATGTTGAAAACTGAGAAATGAAACATTGATCAGAGAATTTTCTGTAGCCCATCGTCTGGGTTTGTTGATGGCTCCAGCCATGTCCTTAAATAACTTCTTCCCCATCTTCCTGGATGCAGTCAGGAGCTCCCACAGCATTCATGTGTCATGAGGTTTTTGTCTCCAAATAATTCTTTTGCATTTGTTTTGCTTGACTAGCTGTTTAATTTCCTACTGAAATGCCANGTGTTATAGAAAGTACTCCTGTCAATGTCCAGTCTAATGAATTTGCACTAAGTCCATCTACTTGGTACTGATTTTAAATGGTGTTTATGTGTGAAGACAAGAAATAAATGCTATGACTCTTAGAACAGCTGATTGTTGTGAGTTAGTTCAAGAGCTGTTGGCACGGTTCAATGTTAGCAAGCTTCCCAGCATGTGTAAGGGCCAAGGTTCCATCTCCAACATCACCGTGTGATGGGTCATCTTCAGTCTCAGCATGGCTGGGTTTTGAATCATTATGACGTTGGAGCGCACCCATCTCTGAGGGCGTTTCCAGAGAATTAACTGAGAGAGAAAGACCCACTCTGCCATCTCATGGGCTGGAAGCACAGGTGGAATAAAGGGGGACAAAGGATAAGGGAACAAAGGCCAGTACCCACCCCTCACCACTACATGCCTGCTTCCTGCTTCCTGGTTTGTCATGATGTGAGCTGCTGTGTCTGCGGTGCCTTTCTTTCCCAATACAGCAGACTGACCCCTCTGGAACTGTGAGCCAAAATCAGTCCTTCCTTCCACAAGATGTTTCTCCAGGCATTTTGATCACAATGATAATAAAAATAACCAATACAATTAAAAACTAAACAAACAAAATCATGAATGAGCGAGCCTACTGTGTTGATGTACAGCCAGCCAGCCATGACCTTGGGACCACACAATGGAAGAAGGCTATATATAGCCCTCTGGTAGCATGTCAGAACTTACTTTTAAGGCTGATTATTAACCCATTGTATGCATATATCACATTTTATTTATATGTTCTTTCATCTGTGGACCCTGGACTTGCTTCCACCTCTTGGCTATTGTGCATAGTGATGCTATGAACAGGAGTTAGATTCCTATGGCAGCTTACACCTATTTCTGGCTATCCACTCTTGAGTGTTTTGGCAGATTAAGCTGAGCATTAAAAACAGACTCCAAAACTCAGCCTCAACTCTAAGAATCTTTCTCAAGTATGTGTCAACTTGATTCAGACAAAAGTCATCTGGCCACAGAAAATTTTCTCAGCTGAAGCAAAATGCTATGTCAGAATAAAACAGGGGCTTCCCACCCTTCTCTGTAGACACAAGGAGAGAGGTATGGGGTTTAAGCTTGTCCAGGTTTATCATCCCTGTTATATCAGATGGGCCCTCCTGGGATATCCCAGCCCAGCTGCTTGATTCCAGAAGGCCGGTGATACTAGAAAGATCCTGGCATTGTCAGCTGGGATAGTAATCCCTCACCACTCTGCTGACTGTGAGCAACAGGTCTTCCTTCACTGTCCTGGCTAGTTTATGCTCAAGGAAATTGAAGAGGTCAAGGTGTGGGAAAGCATTTTGTCCCCAGCATCTGAGTGTGTCCCACACAGAGATGACCTCATCCTGTGTGCAAAGAACCAATGAAAGTGTGGGGGTTGGGGGGTTACTTCATACTTGGGATCCTCTAGGACTTGGCGCCAGGACCTGTGTTATTATGATTATTTCTACAAAAGTAAGTCTCTACAGCATGGGTTTATAAACAAACATCTATTCAATAGCAACAGCAAACCCACAACAAAAATGGTCTTCTACTATGTTATCTGTTTTTGTTGGTTTTTAATTGTAGATAAGCATATGTAACATAAAATATATAACTTTAGCCCTTTTAAAATGTCCACGTCTGTGACATTCAGTACATTTACATTATTGTGCAACCATTATCACCCTTCAGCTCCCAAACTCTTTTCATCTTACAAAACTGAAACTATTCTCACCAAACTGCCTTCCTTTTCCCCTCATCTTGGTCACCATCATTCTCTCTGCTTCTGTGAATATGACCACTTTAGTCTTCTCCTGTAAGTGGGTTCATGATATTTATCCTTCTCTGACTGGCTTGTTTCACTTAGCATAATATCCCCAGGATCTGTCCAATGTTGTATCCTGTGTCAGAGTGTCCTTCCCTATTCAGGATGAGTAATAATACTCCAACACCACACTGTACTTGCCCATTCATCCGTGCATAGATAATTGCAGCATTTCATTGTTCTGAAGGCCACGAACACTTCCACTGTTCACTCTGCAGTCTACATCCCATTTTTAAAGAATGCTATGCAGTTCTCTTGCCCTGAATGGGAATAGTAAAACCCTGATTAAGGAAACCCACTCACCTACAAGGAGCATGAACCATTATGTTGTGATGGNCCTGTGTTGAGTTCAATGGGACTGAAGTTGAATCTGACTCCCTATTTTGAAATGAAAATCCCAATGTTTTCTGGCTAGGGGAGGTGAACTACTTAGGAAGTGTGCCCAGGAATCTAGCCTGAGGTTCTAGAAACTTCCATATTGATTTCCATGATGGGCTATACTGAGCTATATTCCTGCAGGTGGTCAATAAGAGTTGGTGTATTCTCCAGGTCCAGGACAGCTACCCTTGTTGTTTTGGGGGAAAGNGATGTTTTCTTTCTAGTGGCCATTCTGATTAGATAAGGTGAACTCATTTTGATGCTCATTTCCCTGATGATTAATGATGTTAAACATTGTTCTTATATGCCCATTGACCATTTGTATATTGTAGTTTAGAGGCATATCTATTTGAGTCCCTTGCTCATTTTTAAAAAATAATGTTTTTCTAGCTGTTGAGTTATTTGAGTTTCTTATACAGTCTGTCTATTAACTCTTTGCCATATTCAAAATTCAAATTCTTTCTCTCCTCATTTCCTTTGCTGTGCAGAGACTTTTAGTTTGAAGTAATCCTGTTTTATATATTTTTTTTTGCCTTTGTTGTCTGTGTTTTTGAGATCTTGTCCAAAAATATGTGTGGCCTGAAAAATGTGATACAGTAGTCTCCTATGCTATCATCTAGTAGCGTCATAGTTTTGGCTCTTACATTTATATCTTTAATCCATTTGAGGTCATTTTTACATACAGTTAGAGCTAGGGATCTAGTTTCATTCTTGAGCATGTAGACATCCAGTTTTCTCAGCACCACTCATTAAAGAAACCGCCCTTTGCCACTCTGAAGGTCTGTCAGCATACTAGTCAAGAATCAGTTTTCTGTAAGTGTGAGGGTTTATTTCTGTCCCCTCTATTCAGCTCCATTGGCCTATGTGACTGTTTTTATGCCAGTGCCATATTGTTCTGATTTCTGTAGCTTTGTAGAATATTCCAAAGTTCATTTGTCTGATGATTCCAGCTTTGTTCTTCTTGCTCAAGATTGCTTCGGTTACTCAGTGCATTCTGTTTTCAAATAAATTTTAGGATTGTTTTTTTTTCTTTTATTATGAAGAATGCCATTGGAATTTTAATACAGATTGCCTTGAATTGGTGGATTACTTTGGGTGGTGTAGATATTTTAATGATACAAATTTTACAATTCACAAGTGTGGGTTAGCTTTTTATTTATTTTTTCTTTCATCATTGTTATATGGTTTTCTCTGTAAATATCTCTCCCACTCTTGGGTATATATCCAAAAAAAATTACCTCAGTATGTCCAAGATATGTGTGGTCTCCCATGTTTGCTGCACCACTATCCCTAATAGCCCATAGGCTTAAGAACCAAACTACACTGAACGGCAATAGGAAGATGGATACAGAAAAGCAGTGAGTCCTCCTATCTGTGCGCTTCACATCTATGGATTCAACCAAACATAACCGAAAATTATCAAGGGGAATGATTACATCTGTGCTGATATATCAACTTTCTTGCCATTATTTTTGAAATGACACAATATGAGAACAACTTACCCAGTGCTTACACTGTATGGGGAGTTATAAGTGATCCAGGGATGACTTCAGATACATAGGAGGATTGTGTAGGTAATGTGAAAATTCTACACCATTTTATGAAAGCAGATCTGAGTGTCTGAGAATTCAGTACCTGGGGGGTCCTGACACCCATCTTGTCTAGAGGGTAGGCAGGAAACTCAAGTAGGGGACCAAGAAGTGAGGCAAGGAGAGGCAGCCAAGACTAGGTTCAGCCAATCTCAGAAGTTCTGGGAGGCTATGAGCTGCTGGGGAAACTGGGTGGTTCCTGTACCAACTCCTAACTGCCCCAGCTGAGAGCTATCCTGGGCTATTGACTCTCCAGCGTTTCAGGGTTGTTCTGTGCAGACTTCAGGTGCTTGCTGTAGAAAATTGGCACCGTAAGGGGATAGTGACTTGTGGGGCCTGTGCAGGCACTCATAGTACCTGCTATGAAAGTCCTGTTTGAAGCAGCCTCCAGGGACTCAGCAGCTTCCCGGTGAGGAACAAGGCCTATGTATTGCACTAAGTTTCACATCTCAGTGATTCATCTCCTGGAGTTGCTGATGGTCTGCCTGAAATGAGAATAACCGTGCTGCACATTTGCTAACAGTGCAAATTCCCTTTTCAATGTCTCCCCACCTCACCCCTTCTCTTAAACTGAGAATATGTGCTCAGAAGACATTGATCATCCCAGGCTTACAGAAAACATCTCCATGTTGCAAAATTCTCATCCTAATGTTGCAAGTTGCAGATTCATGCCTCCACTCCAGTTCTTCCCCTTTGAACATTTGATCTATTCTTTTTATTATGATTATTATTAAAACCCTAACTACAAATGCTGCAGTTATCGTCCCCAGGGGCACTGCTCTAAGCTCACATTTCACAGTGCTGTTCTAGCAGACCGCTCCCGAGAAATGATCGTCAACAGAGAGTCTTGGGCCAGCAGGTCTGGTGGACTCGGCACACTCGGTTCCCTCCCTGGACGCATACTGCTCATGGGTTCACTGTGCATCTACCAGGTTCTGTGGAGTCCGCGGCAGTTTCATGTAATCATATTGAACAGGTTGTCATCATGGGTGCTCCCAGTGTCATTGAAGCAGTGACCTTTTTATTGAGTTACCCCGGATCACATCCCATGTTACTCAGGCTGGGTTAAAAACATCTGGGGAAATGATACTTTGCTTGTAGATAATGATGCTTAGTGAGTTTGAAATTATAAGGATTTGGCATGGGTTGGGTAGAACCAATGAGGCACGAGGAAAATTATAGAGTTTGCTTGTACTTTTTAACTAGGGAAAAAAAAATACATTCCACTTAACTAGTGCTTGGGCTAAAGAATGTGACTCCATATTAAAGTCGATCCTGGTATGTAACTGAGATTCATGAAGGAAGAAGGAAGGAAGGAAGGAAGGAAGGAAGGAAGGAAGGAAGGAAGGAAGGAAGGAAGGAAGGAAGAAAAAAAGGAAGAAGAGAGGACAGACAGAGCCTAAAGCTAGGTGTGGTGGTTGGTGTAGACCCACATTCCAGGGCAGCCTGGGCTGCATAGCAAGTCTGAATGAACCTGGGTCATATAATGAGACCATCTAGGAAAGATAGGTGAGTACCACAGTGACTAGCAACTAACTCCCTGGCTCCAGGGAAGGGAGGAAGATGACTCACTAGCTCCACCATGGCCCCTGACAAAACATCCTAGACTGTTTATCAAGGCCTGCACCAACACAAGGACCTGGTGTTCCATTTGCATAAAGCAGAATTAAGCCCCTGTCACCAAAGTACTAAATAGCAGAGACTAGGGGCTCCGAAAACAAGATGACCTGTTAATCCCTGTGCTGTGCAGGTCAGGCTGGATGTGTGTCCCACCCATTGAATTAGTCTTTTGCTAGTAAAGATATCTGTTTATTGTTTGAGAAAAAAAGTGAATCAATTTAGAAATGTTTACTGAAGTATAAGTTGGAAAAAGGCCATCACCTGTATTGTATTGTGCCTACAGTTGCTCCAACAGAAATGAGCCCAGAGAACAGAACAGTGAGTGTCCAGGTTTTTGCTTTGTTAATTTATAATTCTACTATGTCATTCCATACATAAATACATACATATATGTTATCCAAGTGGATTCAGAGGACACATATTGTTTTGCAGTGTCTTTATCTTAGTAACACATACCAGATTCATCCAGTCCTTTTTCCATTGTTCATTGTTATAAACGCTGCTGCTGAGAACATNGTATCATGTGTCTTTCTTTGGGTCAGTTCCTTGGGTCGGAAACATAAAATCCTATAGGTTTCATATTTAAAATGATGACCTATGTATTCAGATTGCCTTCCAGAAAGAGTGAGTCAGTCATTCCTTTTCCTCTGGTGCTGGGAGAAAGCCCACTCAAGACAGCTGCTCAGTAGGAAGTCAAAAAATGAGGAAGTGAGTGACAGCACTGGACTCAGAGAAGGCCCAGTGGGGCAGCTGGGGACACCAGATTTGGGTTAGAAAGAGCATCAGAACCCCTGCTCTACTCCTTACTCTATGCAGAAACTGAAGTCTGCAGAGTTTAAGCAACCCCCGAAATCATGCCCCAAGACCAAAGCTGCACAACTGATAAGCCTCAGAACAGATAACCCCAAACTTCAGGGCTAATTTTGGCAAAGTGGAAAAAAAAAAGTAGCTCTCTGGTTGGACTGTGTCTCCCAAGGTTCAATGAGTGTTGGAGATGTAACCTGCCTTGCAATGGTGCTGAAATGGAAAACTTAAAGAAGTACTGAGGTCTCTGGGACCCTGTCCTGGAGAATGTATCCAGGCTGTTAGCATGGAAGTGGCTTGGTTATCTGAAGGGTAGGCTCTGGTGAAAGGATGGATGTGACCGCCTTCTTCCCTCACACACATATGCATGTCCTGTCTTTCCACCTCCTTCCATGGAATGGCACAGCAATGCCTCTGCTCAGTGCAGCTCCTGATTCTGGACTTCTTGCACTGCAGAACTGTAAGAAATAAATCTCTGTTCTTTATAAATTACCCAACCATGGGTAGTCTGTCATAACATAAAACACTATGTTGCAGATTGTTTTAATATGTTAATGAGATAATCAGTAATTTAAAAAAAGACTTCTTTATTTATTTTATGTGTATGAGTGTTTTGCCTGCATGAATGTCTTTGTACCATGTGTGTGCAGTGCCTATGAAGGTCAGAAGAGGGCGTTGGATCTCTTGGAACTAGAGTTATGGATAGTTGTGAGCCACCATGTGGCTCCTAAACCCAGGTCCTCTGCGAAAGCAGCAAGTGCTGAACTATCTCTCCAGCCCAGAATCAACAGCTTATAAAAGCTGTTTCCAGGTAGCAGAAACTATTAAATGAGGAGTCAATGGGGTCCCAGCACTTGGGAGACTGAGGCAGGGANANTGAGGGAGATTGATCAAGATCAGAAGATCTTGAGTTAGAGGCCAGCCTGGAGTACATACTGAGACCTTGTCTCAGAAGCAAAGAAACAGGGNGCTGGAGAGATGGCTCTGTGGTTAAGAGCNCTGGCTGCTCTTCCAGATTCTTCCAGAGGACCTGGGTTCAATTCCCAGCACCCACATGGCAGTTCACAACTGTTTGTAACTCCAAGATCTGACTGACACCTTCACACAGACAGACAGACATGCAGGCAGAACACTGATGCACATAAAATAAAAATTATGAACAAACAAACAAAACCAAGCACACAACACATAAAAGGCAAACATATCAGTGTATGAAAAGGTACTCTTTTGCCTCCCCCTTTCTTCCTCACCCTTGCCCCTCCCTGCTTTGCCTCCTCCCTTTTCCCAGACCCTTTTCCTCCCCTCTCTACTTCCCCATCCCTACCTCCCTTCTTTCTTTTCCTTTCTTTCCTTCTTCCTTTCCTCTTTGAGACAGTGTATCCCAGGCTGGCCTCTAACTTGTAATCAATCTCCCTGCCTCAGCCTCCGGAGTGCTGGGATTATGGAGTGCTGGGATCACAGGCATGCGTCACTGCACTGTTCTTAAGAACAGCATCTTGAACTAGCTTTAACATCTTCTGTGAGTCAGTGTGTGCATGTGTGTGTGTATGTACATGTGTGTGTACCAACCTTGACATCACCAATATTTAACAATTATTTGGCCCATAAACAGCACGACTCCATACAGTTCTATCTAATACAAAACTGCTTGAAGACATAAGAAAGGAAAAACTATAACAGTTGATGTTCTGTTTTCTTCTAAACAAATATTTGGTAGTTTATGGATCTCCCCCAAGTTAGCATCCCGTTTTATAGTCTGGGCTTTCATCTAAATGACAGTCAAACAAATTGATATCCTAGATGGGATGANCTTGACTGACTTGTTGGCGCCCAGTAGCAACTTTGTCTGTNTATTACATTTTTGATTTATTTTATGTGTCTGGATGTTTTGCCTGCATGTGTGTCTGCANACCACTTGCATGCCCAGTGCCCACAGAGGCCAGAAGAGGGCACCATATCCCCAAGAATTGTTGTGAGCTATCATATGGGTGCTGGGAATCAAACTCATATCCTCTAAAGGAGCAGCCAGTGCTCCTAACCACNGAACTATGTCTCCAGTCCTGTCCCATCCCTCACTGGTAACTTTGAAAGAAAACTTTTTTTCCAGTTTTGTGTTGTTCTCTTAGCTGTAGGAATAGGCTCTGGGGGCTGAACTGATGTGTGGATGGGGAACCTCAATGTTAACTCTGAAAATCCTCAAGCTGCTTTCTGACAGGGTTCATCTGAAGGCTGGAGAGCCGGCAGAGCCACACTAGGTTTTTATATTCATTTCCTAGGCTTTGTGTTTCCTCCAAGGCCTTGTACACTATGCAAATATCTGCTTGCTCAGACATCCAGCTCAGCCACAACAGGATGCCTCCACAAAGGCTTGGCCATGCCCACAGTAGCAAAAGCACTGGATTNGGAAACAGGGTGGCCATCCTGTCAGTCAGGGCCAGTTTTGTAACCCCAGGATGCTAGTCCTGCAAACAGTGTGTCTGTTGCTAACGAGGCAACCAAACAAGCTACTGGTACTTAACTCATTCAACCTAGGCCTCTTCAAGCTAAGCTTCATAAGTCAGGCGTCTCAGGTCTGAGATTTGCAGGATTTCAGAGTCACTCGCTCTGAAATCCTCTGTAGCTTGCACTCCATNGTATGTGCAACTCCTGGTGGTCTGCAACATAAGAGTGCATCTTATAATTGTAAATAAATCTGATATGATGACTTATTGTTCTTCCCCATTGTAACCTGGAANTTTATGCCTTCTTATTCTTCTTTAAGATGGATAGCACTGTATATACATTCCAGGCTGGACTGGAACTCACTATGTGTCTAGTCTACTCTAGTCTCAAAGTCAACTTCTTCCCGTCTCTGCCTCTAGAGTGCTNCTGGCATTACAGGCGTGGATCACTATACCTGGAAATATAAAGCAAAAATACAAAATCAAGCTTAAAACTCAATTGCTAGAGCAAATCAGTGCTGTAGAAAAGGTGAAAACACCTAGAATTCCATTCTTCAAAGTACTTCTAGCTGTAGCATATCACTGAACTTGAAAACATAGCCACAGGCAAAAATGAGGAGCCTTCTGGGACCTTTGAGGGCCAGGGCTCTAGCAGTGAAGTGTCACTCTGTGANACCCCTACTCATACTCCCCCTGGCCTCCACCATATTGGTGAGCCNTATCTGGCACCATGGAACCAATCTGGGTCTCTTTGACCTGTTGGCACATATGGCTTATAATATAGTTATTGGGAGAAGCATGTCTTAAAGCAAATGGTACTGCATACAGTAAGAGTTTCTACTTTGTGGTGGTGAAGAAGGGAACGGACGTGAGCATAATGCTTTTAAAAAATTCTTTAACTTAGCTTAAAAAATAATGGGTTGATTGTGGCATTAAATGCATATGTATATATTGTTGTATTTTGTTCATGTTTCCCTCCACTAGTCTCCCCTCCCCCTCCTGCTAGTCCCTTTCCTCAGTCCTGATAGTCCCCCTTCTGATTTCATGTTCCATATGTATGTGGATAGATAGACAGACAGATAGATAGATAGATAGATAGATAGATAGATACATACATACATACATACATACATACATACATAGAGATACACAGATAGATACATAGATACATAGAAACATAGATACATAGATAGATTGGTTGATTTGAGATAGATAGATAGATAGATAGATAGATAGATAGATAGATAGATTTGGGATAGATAGATATATGATAGATAGATGGATACATAGATACATAGATACATAGATGATAGATACATACATAGATAGATGATAGATAGATACATAGATATATAGATACATAGATGATAGATACATAGATACATAGATATATAGATACATAGATGATAGATACATACGTAGATAGATGATAGATACATAGATACATAGATATAGATAGGGGACAGATAGGTAGGTAGATAGATAGATTGATTGGGAATAGATAGATAGATAGACAGGTAGGTAGGTAGATATATAGATAGGTAATAGATAGATTGATTGATTTGGAATAGATAGATAGATAGATAGATAGATCGATCGATCGATCGATCTAGATTACATAGGAGAGAAGCCAGGTAATGTGTAGTGTTTCTGCCCTTCATTACCCTCTTATTCTCTGCTCCCTTTAGACCTCTTCCTGACTTTCATCATTGCCTTTTTACTTTCATGTCACACAAGCATATATGTGTGTATATGTATACATACATGCACATATATATTTGTTTTGAAATCTAAATTCCANATATAAAAATGAGATAGTCATCCTTCTAAGTCTTCAGCAGACTCTTTTCAGCAGATATCACAATTTCTCCNACTTCCCCATCCTGTCCAGCTGAGGATAAAGGACTGTACAGAACTCTAGCTCCTCACTGTCCTGGTTTACCCCCTGCCTGGAAGGCAAACAAACAGGGAAGTTACCAAGAGGAAGATGGGANAAGGAAGAGCAGTCACTTCACTCATGGGGACAGCTCTGAGCTTAGAGAATACAGGGCTATACAAAAAGGCATGCCTGCCTGGGGAAGTTACATTCAATGGAGGACACTTACCTCAGGCAAGAAATTACCCCAGGCAAACCCAGCATCGAGAGTGGTCAAGGTGTAGGTCCAAGCGGGAAGGCCAGAGGGTTTCTTCGGTTGTGTTCTTCAGAAACAAGTCCAGAGCTGAAGATTTTCATGGAAGTACCTTACCTAGAAATGCGCTCACAGAACCCCATAGAGGAGTTGAGGGAGGGAGAGACCTCACNCTGGGCTCCACTACCAAGCANTACCTTAAGTGTGGCTTTGGGTTCATCTGAAAGGAGCATGAGGACATGATGTTGCTTCAGAGTGGTCCTGAGGGGATGAGGGAGCTGGGTGGGCTATTTATACTTCATCAGTAGCTGGTTGAAGACTGACCCTGTGGGTCCTTCTTGGTCTTTGTCTTAACAGACAAAACAGGTTCCATCAGCAACATGTCTNCCATGACAAGAGATATGGGCTGGCTTCAAGGGCAANGTCTTTTCCTGAGCATTCTCCCAAGGTGTGAGAGGTCCCAGTGATGGAAGGGCAGGTCTTAAACAGAGCTAGCAGCAGTCTGGTCTTTGCAGGGGTTTTCACGTCTGAGGAAGATCTAGCATANTGAAGTAATGGACACCTGGTTCATCAATAGCTTACGGTGCCATCACATATAAGGGACACAGTATCCTTAATTTTCTGGGCTTAATTTTGTGGGGACA
>LZPO01008007.1:174424-194877 GCA_001675575.1 Neotoma lepida | reverse complement strand
CAGACATGCACTCTCTCACACCAGCAGCTTAACTTTTAATTCTTCTTTCCTATAATTTCATACACAACCATCAATTCCTAGCCATTTCTGGTAAGTTGTCCCTGGATCTTCCTCTTCTTTCTGTTCTCACTTGACCCAAGAGGGTCAAGATGGTCTCTTGTCTGGGCCCAGCAGTTGCTCCTAATGGGTTCCTTGTTTCTCCTCCAGCNTTTACAAGCATCTACAGCCCAAAGAGATTTTTTTTTTCTTGATAATGCTGTAGATCAACCTCTGGACTTTGTGTTGGTTAGGCAAGTGCTACAGCTACTGAGCTGCATCCCCAACAAGATGATCTCTATAGATCATAAAACATAAGCTTCGTAATCTCCACAATTAAAAACTTCCAATGAGGGGAGGGGTACTGGAGAGATGGCTTGCCAGTTAAGAGCACTTCCTGCTCTTCCAGGTGACCCAGATTTGATTCCCAGCACCTACATGGCAGCTCACAACTGTCTCTAACTCCAGTTCCAGGGGATTCAGACTTATATGCAAGCAAAATACCTATACACATAAAATAATTTTTTAAAAACTTCCAATGGCTCTTACTGTGGAAAACTCAAATTCATAAAGACTGTGATATTCAGCAAACATGATCTAGTGCCTGCCTGCTTCTTTTCCCAGGTTCTAGAACTTTCTCAACGATAGACTGTTCTTTTAGTCTTTTTATGTCATTGAGGGCTCTATTACCTGTGNAAACACCTGTCCTGATAGCCCACACTAGGTAGCAAGTCCNCTTAGCNGCCTCCTAAGCATCCCAATCATTCCAGAAGCCTTCATTCCAGAAAGANTCAGCCTTCAATGCTAGAGTCTGTCTGTCCTACCAGAAGGCTAGCCCAGTGGAAATGGAGACCTGCCAGCCTTCATGTGGAGACCTCTCCACCTCATACTTGGCATGAAGTGGGTGCCTATAAAGGCTTGAAACTGAATGGATGAATGAAGTTGAACTTTTCAAACAGCTTATCAATAGACACATTGCATGTTACCATAAGCCACATGTATATGAAAAATAACTGCACTTTTGAACATCTGGAGCAGAGTAGAACCCTAAGCAGGTTCTGTACACTTACCGTGGCTACTAAGTACCAGTAAANCTTGTGTTGAGGTGCTGGGGGTGTAGCTCAGAGGTGTNTCACTGGCCTGGCATGCACAGACCCTGAGCTCAATCCCCAGCACTGCCAGAAAGAAGAGGGGATAAAGGAAAACCCAGGTGAATGGATGAGCTTGAGATTTACAGCCTTTGGGGTAAAGTAGGCGGAAGACAAGACAGCAGAAGCCTTGGCCTGTATGCACCACCGTGCCCAGTATGTGCAGTGCTGGGAAACAAACCCAAGGCTCCGTGTATGCGAGGCACACACTTTGCCACTGAACTACCTCCTAGCCTTTTCGACACTTCTGTGACAGAATCTCACTCTGTAGCCCTGGCTTGCCTGGAACTCACTAGTAGCCTAGGCTGACCTCAAACCTACAACGGTCCTCCTGCCTCTCTGCCTTCTGAGTATTGGAATTACAGATGTGTACCACCACTCCAAGGTTTTGATTGCAAATATTTAATGCAGAGAATCCCTTGAAATATTTCTTTTGACAACAATGAATTTGGAGGCCTGGTTCGAATAGCACGTATTTATTCTTCTATATTCATGTTGAGCAACCAAACTGGGTGTCAGAATCTTTTCCTTATTACAATACTGAAACTCTTTCCCAATACCAAAACCCAAGTTCTTCCTCTTTTTAAAGGGGAGGTACTCCCTCCCCCTTTATTTTTTCCTCTGTTTAGAGGAAATTCACAGAGCCAAGATTTAAAAGGGGCGGGGGTATCTGTTGAGGGCAGGAGCTTTAGGAACATGGCCCGCCTCTTCACTTCCTGACGTCATGCTATTTTTGTCTTTGAATAGCTCATCGACACGATCGCCTCGGAGATCGGAGAACTGAAACGGGAGATGGTGCAGACTGATATCAGCCTGGGAAATGGCGTGGAACCTTCTGAAACTCACAGGTGATCAAAGACNAAGTTAGGTGCTGGGTGTGAGTTGGGGACCTCCATGAATGAAGCTGGCGAATGAAGAGGGCTGACATGCGGTCACTCCTTCAAAGTTTGGGAACTGGAAGTGTGGTGACAATACCAGGTGACATTCTCTGTAGGAGGTGGGAGTGGCCTAGAAGCTCCTTGTCTGCTTGTTTATTTTAATTGCTTTGAAGGCACCTGAACTTTATACCCTCTCGATTCCTCCTGGCACCAGAACCGGGAAACCTAGACTTGCCGGTGCCATGTCACAGTGATGGACAGAGTAACACAGCGGATCCTCCGTGCATGAAGTAGAATTCAGTATAGCCCTGTCAGTCTCCAGAAGGTTTAAAAGGGAGCAGCTAAAGAGGATGGACCCATTTTGCATTCTCAGGTCAGAAATTCCCCAGACCTACTATAGATATTAACCTGAAAAACCATCCAGGGGGTTTGGAACTGGATGAGGTTATAAGTGCTTGCAACGGGAGGCAATAGCNTGTGCCAGTTTGGCATGCCACATACTCTTTGAATATGGAGGAGGGGCTGGTTTTGATCTGGAAAGTGGGGGTACAGGGGTCAGAGGTGGGGTTGTAGGTTGAANGTCAAGTCTTTTAGCTCTTTGATGCAGCCTTTGTTGTTGACACAGAAAGCAGAACATCGTTGCCCCAAAATGACGCAGTAACTGGTGCCTAGGAAACAGATTCATCATCAGGTTTCCCCCCGTTTTCCCTGGCTGAGACTGCCTGGAGCAGAACAAAGTTAAGATTTGTGGTGTGGGTTCTGCTTACAAGTCACAGGACAGGCAGGCAAACCAGGTGACGCTGGTTGCTCAAGCAAGTTTCAAACCAGCCTGACTTGTTCTCTGCCTAAGACTGAGGGAGAGAAAACAGCATCCTGGAGAGGCAGGTGCTAGGTTAGGAGACGGTAGNGCTGCTGCACNNCCNTGCTTCTCAGGAGGAGCTGCTTTTGCCTTAGCGGGGCATGTTCTAGGTGCCCCCACTTCCCAGCCTTCTCCACAAAGTAGTGGGGCTAGGCCGGGTGTTCCTCTGTGCTTCTTGGCTTTGGGGGCTTTCTTTATACCCTAGTGTGAAGGGCTTTGATTAGTTAAATTGTTTTCACCCATAAACTTGACACACATGCGCAGTGGTTTTCAGTTANAGATTTTTTTTCTCCATCTCATATCCAGAGTAGTTCAAAGGCTCTTCTTGAAACTTCAGCCCACGGTTGACCATTACCCTTTGCACTGTTAGGCTTAAGCAAAACTAGAGTCCAGGCTGATAAGGAGTAGGATTTAGTGACATCACTTTCTTCCATGTCCAGGAAATTCAGAGCTGGGAGATAGACCCCCCAGGCNCTGCAGGTGACAGACACAGAGTGAAGGGAATATTTCCGCTGAGTGTAAGGCATAGGTTTGGGGAGTAATGGGTTGCAAGATCCTGCTCTCTGACCTCAGCACCCCTGTCACCTTCCTCTGACATCATTCTCCACAAGCATGAATCTGATGGGGCCTCTCCTGTCCTAGCCATAGTCATTGCAAAATGCCTGAACTTCCTCAGTTAGTGGAACCTGCAGTTAAATACCAAGCTAGTTCCCTGGCAGCTTTACTCCCTGGCTTGTGTTAGCATTTGCTTACTCCATAATTAATTCTGAAATGTACTTGCAGTCTTAATGTTTTCTTATGCCCTGGACTCCTTTTCAGAATAACATTTTAAATGTATTAAATAAAGCCNATAGGATGTCATGGGAAAAACAGCTGTGTTGAAAAGCAAGGGCAAAATGTTTAAAATGTAGGGTTTCATGGCGTAGACATTTCTTTCCTAATGCAAGTGGGACCAGCAACCACTGTCATCTGAACAGAGGGGAGTAGAGGGGAGCTCTGTCCCCGGTGCTGCTGCAAGAGAAGAACCTCTGGGTTCTGTTGGCAGCAAAGGCACAGGCACTGGNAACGCTCTTGCTGTCCTGTTACCCCCATTCCAGATGGAAGGAGGTTCATATTCACACCACATCACCCCCATCCCGTGTATGTGTGTGTGAGCAGGTGCACTGGCACACCTGTAGAGAGGCCAGAAGTCAACTCTAGGGGTCTTCCTCTGTTGCTCTCCACCTTTTATTCTGAGGCAGGCCTGATGAAGCTGGAGTTCATTGTTTCAGCTAGACTAGCCAGCCATTGAGCTCTCAGTATCTCTCTACCCCCTAGCACCGGGGCTGCAGGTACAAGCCACCGTGTCCAGCTTTTACATAGGTTCTGGACATCCAAACTCAGGTCCTTGTATTTGCACAGCNAGAACTTTGCCCACTGAGCCATCTCTTCCAAGAGATGTTCATTTCAAAGTGAGATTAAAGAAGGCTGGGACGTATCTCAGCTGTATTCCACTGCTACCACTGCGTATAACATCAAACACCCTTCTGTATATGTTAAATCATCTTCAAGCAGGATATGGTGGCANGTGCGCTAACAGTGGCATTGGGAGGTGGAGGCAGGAGGACCAGAAGTTGGTGTCTGCACCTCACACCTCTCCCTCCCCTCCCCTGCTGCTGCTTCTCGCCTCTAGTCCATGCTTTCTTGTTCCCTGACCCCCTTAACCCTGGAAGACCCAGAACTTTTGAATGTCTTCTCTTCATTTCTTTGCTCCTCTTCATCCAGTTGACCTTACCTAAGATATTTGGAAATGTCTGTACTCATCAGGGAATAGTAGTAGAGCACTTCATAGCATTCTCATGTGGCCAATGGCCATAAAGGACTTAGCACAGTACCTGACCTGGGCAGATGCAATGTATGATATTTACAAAGGAAGTCTCTAGAGTCTAAAGTTAATCCCATCTGGCCTTTTGGCTTTGATGCCATCTGTTTGTTGGTGATTTCCAACTTGGATCCCTTGGCTGATCCTCTTTATGAGTTCAGAGGTTTGCATCGAATTTATAGAGACCATGATTGACCCCGTGGGGTCCCTGGGCAAAGCCACTCTGGCCTAGTTCTTTCTCACCCCACTCCCATAAGAACCTTCCAGCCATTCTTGCAGCCTCTCTTTCATAACCCCACTCCATCCATCTTCAAATCCTAGCAGGTTCATCCATTAAAGCAGATTCATAAAGGGACCACTTCTCACCAGCGCCATTGCTGGCCCCTGTCTGGTACTCTGGCCGCCACTCCTTCCATTTTTCTGGGCTGTTATCTAAGCAGCAATCAGTCTAATCGTAACTCATATCACTGCTGTGTTCAAAACTCTTCAGCAGATTTTCATCAGAAACCAAAATCCTGACCACAGCCTTCAAGACTCTATAGGGTCTATCTGCCTTCCCTGGCCCCTCTTTTTTTTTTTTTAAAGATTTATTTGTTTATTATGTATACAGAAGAGGGTGCCAGATCTCATTATAGATGGTTGTGAGCCACCATGTGGTTGCTGGGAATTGAACTCAGGACCTTTGGAAGAACACTCAGTGCTCTTAACCTCTGATCCATCTCTCCAGCCCCCCTGGCCCCTCTTACACCAGTGTCTTCTCTGTCCCTCATTCAGTGCGAGCTCCTAACCTGGCCTTGTCCTTGTTCCTTTGTCTGGAATGTACTTANCCCAAAGCACTGTTGCCCTCAAACTCTCCTTTCCTTCTGCCACCTTCCTTGGCTTGCTTTATTTTTTTTTCAAAGAACTTGTAAAGATGGACATAAGCAGCCTTCCAAATTGATGGGTTCTGCATCCATGGAGTCACACAACCACAGGGAGAAAATCATATTTAAAAACTGCATCTTTACTGAATGCATTTTTCTTGTCATTGTTCCCTANACAACTCAAACTAACTATTTACATTGTGTTAGGTATTAGAAATAATCCAGAGATAATTTTGTCTGTTTGTTTGTTTGAGCCAGTCTTGCTAGGCAGCCTAAATTGACCTCTAAACCCATGATCCTTCTGCCTCAGCCTCTCAAATGTTTAGATTATAGTGTATACTGCTGTGCCTCACTTATAGGAAGATATGTATAGGTTATTAGCAAATATGATTCCATTTTATATAAGAGATTTCCATATCCACAGATTTGGGTATTGTCAAGGGTCCTTGGACCAGTACTGAGGGATTTGTGTACCTATTTGCTTACTTCATCATCTTCTACCTCCAAACACAGGAAGACCCAGCTCCATGAGAGCAGGGGTTTTGCTCCTTATTCGGGGCCAAGAGTGGTGTCTGGCATGGGGCATATCATCCTTAACTGTGGGGGAGTAGGTGGCCGACAGCCCACCACAGCCCTGTGAAGCTTCTAATTAGTTTGTCAGAAGCCAATCACAAGCATAGATGCCCCTCTGTACTAGTGCACAAAAAAGGAGAGCTGTGCTGAGCATGGTAGTAAACGCTTGTAATCTAGCACTGGGGAGGCTGAGGCCAGCCTGGGCTGTATAGTGAGTTCAACGCCAACTTAGATAATTTAGTGAGGGCCTGTCTTGAAAGGAAGAAAGCAAGGAAACAAGGAAGGAAGGAAGAAAGGAAGGGAGAAAACAAGGAAGGAAGGGGATAAAATTGAAAATGTGTGGTCAACCTTAGACTTCCTCCCTGGCCACAATAGGAGGCCTGAGTCCCTTCCCTTCTGTCTTCATCTGTNCTCCTTCCGTCAGTACTGAGGTCTGGGCTGTTGGGATCCTTTGCTTATAGATTAAGAGTGNATTAAATCTACTTCCACCCTCTATCAAGAAGAAACTGGACAACCAGGAAGACAATGGCAGGGTTATTCCTGGTGGTCAGCCCTCTCTGCATGGTATTTCCAGTTTCTTCTCTCTCTGTCCTTCCAAAGGCTGAGGAGTATGGGAACATAACAGCCTTTGCTCCACATCCCTCCTGGTGAAAGTTGTCTGTGTTGGGGAACATCCTCTGGGACTGAAGTGGGCCCATGCTCCACCCCCATCTTCCCTGGGCCTGTCATTTTAAGCTGACAGTCTAAATATTCCTCTGTCCTCGGGCAGAGAAGAAGGATCCAAACTACAGCTTCATAAATATTCTCTGGGCTCAGACTGGACTTTCAGGACTCCTGAGGATCCTGGCTAGACATGGTCATTGAGGGACATTGCTCCTACTGCCACCTTGCTGGCGCCCTGNGGCTTGGGTGGAACCTTGGGTGATGTCTGTGGTCCTAACAGCTCCTCTCTTCTCACCCGCCCCAGGGTCAGACAAGAATTTAAAGTTTCCTTGGCCAGCTCTAGTTAGTACTGTTAGAATGTAGCAGTTGCCCTGCNCCATTCACCTAGCCTGGAAGTTGGGGCTTCACAGTAGCCATGAAAGGGCAGTGACATTAACACCACTGCTCTCTTCCCTTGAAGCTCCAGAATGCAAGAGAGAACTGTGGCTTCCATCAAGGGCAGTGGTTCTCAACCTTCCTAACACTATGACCCTTTAATACAGTTCCTCATGTTGTGGTGACCCCCAACCATAAAGTTATTTTTGCTGCTACNCCTTAACTGTAGTTTTGCTATTGTTATGAATTGTAATGAAAATCTCTGTGTTTTTTGTTAGTCTTAGGGGATCACAACCCACAAATTGAGAACTACAGATCTAGGGGAAAGGGAATTCCATTAGAACACATCTCTAATGAGACAGCTGTGGCCATCTCTACTGCTCTGTGCCCTTCTCAAAGAACTCTGCCCCGCCTGGTACCACTTTTAAAACAATCCACCATTTATGTTAAACAATTCAGCAAAAGTGAGTACATAAGTCTATAGTTAAGGTGATTTTTTGCAGAGAGACCACACAGTCCGCACCCAGATCCCAAAACAGCTTCTTAACCCCCCCTCCCCTGAGAGTTTTCTTGTCACACCCACTTCATGCTGAGCTGGTGTCCTGACTGGCATTGAGCTGGGTAGTTCTGACTGAAAGGTTTTTGATTGATTGTTGTTTGTCTTTGTTTTGATGCTGGGAATTAAGCCCAGTTTGTAGCNCACATGTTTCTACATACCCTGGCTTTGCCCATTTGCCAACATTATATAATTGAAATCATAACAGCATATGCTTCTAAAAGTCTAACATTTTTATTCAACTTTAAAAAATAATATTTCATCCTATAAACACATCAAAACATTAAATCCATTTGACTTGGTTCCAGTTCAGGGTTGGATTTTGTTGTTGTTTGGCGGTTTTGTCTTTTGAGAGTTTTTTAGAGTCTTATGTAGCCCAGGCTGGTCTCCAGCTCACCATATAGCTGAGCTTGATTTTGAACTCTTTTTTCTGTGGGGGAGAGGTGGGGGCACCTCACTAAGTATCTCTGGCTGGCCTGGAACTTGCTATGTGGACCAGGCTGGCCTCTAACTCACAAGGATCCGCCTGCCTCTGCCTCCCAAGTGCTNGNATTAAAGTCCTGGGCCTCTGTGCTGAGTGACCTTGAACTCTTGATCTTCCAGCCGCTACCTCCTGACCAGTGGGATTGCAGATATGCTTCAACACAATGTCCATTTGTCTGAAGACATGTTCAGCATTTCCTGAACTAATTTGGTTCAGGCCATTAACAGCATCATAACTAAAANTTATACAGATATTTTTGTAGTTCTGCCTTTAAAATTATTGCATCTAGTACAATTTCCCATATTTAAAAATCTTATGTCCTCAACTTTAGTAACTACAAATACAGGATTCAAAGCCACCTCAGTTTATTCCTTCCCAATTTTTTCTTCAAGAGACAGATACTAAGAGACTCTGAATTCTCTGATGCTCTTCTGAAGATTTTAGAGAATGCATTCANNACATCCNCGGAAAGCCAGTCAAGCCACTGGATGCAAAGTCATTGAGTATTTTGACTTCTTACACCATCTGTGTCATGTACAGTGTTAGACATTAAACAGTTTCCTCTCATATCACATCTGGAAACCTGTCTAAATCATAAATCACTGTTGCTCCAGACTTGGGACACATGCTAGAGCGTCAGTGAGAAACTTGAGCCAAGCTCATCTTTAAAAGAAGGGTTGGTTTGAGAGCCGAGAGGTACAGCTCTAGGTAGAACCTTGGACTGGCATTTGCAAAGCTCTGGGTTCCATTACCAACACTGCAAAAAGGAGGGGAAAGGCAAGTGATTTTCTTCCTTTATTATGACTTCCGCTCTGGTTTCTGCAGAAATGGGAGACCATGTGCTACAGAACACTACGCTTCTCTTAGNATATCTTAGGCTCTTTGCAAAAAGTGTTTGATGTTCACAAGTTTGTAGTTCCTTCTTAGACCTTGTCTATTTGAAGAAGTAAACACATATTCCTCCCGTGTCTTGGGCGTTCACATTCCTTCTCAAGGAAACCAGAAAGAGAAACTTTTCAAATTGGGTCAAGATAGAAAGGCAACAGAAAATGGACGGTGTGGAGCTGGGTTATGAGGAGTGCTCACTCCTGTGGGCACATGCTCTGTTCAACAGAATAAGTCTTTTGGAATTGAAAGTTTGGCAATGATATTTTCTGTTGTGCCTGCAGTGGGAATAAACATGCCAATCTGATCCATTTCTCTCCAACCATTCCCTGGGATGGCAGCTTATTTCAAGCCACTGAGTGTTTTCAATATGGCTTCCTAGAACTCTGGGACGATTGTCCAACCCTCTGCTCATACTGTTGACAGCATGATGATTAAGATCAGCCTAAGGGAAGCATTTACCAAGTGGGTACAATTTGTTATGGCTCCCCCAGTGGAACCTGAAGATTTACGTGACATAGAAAGGAGAGAATTGTCAATGAATGAGTGTCAGATAATGGGATGAATACACATGAATACAGGAATGTGCCAGAGTCCAAATGAGGAGAGTAGGGGGATTGCAGGTCATTAGTGGTTTTAGAAAAAGTAAGACCTGACATCACTCCATTAAAGAACTAAACAGGTAAGAACAGCTTGTGATTACAAATGGCCCAAAGAGCCATTTAATTTAGTCTGTCTCAATTCTTGGTATCCAGAAAAATTTTTTTCAAAGAGCATTTAACTTTTCTTTTCTTGATTACTAACGGTTGGTATGTATATTGTGAAGAAAACACATAGCAGGAAATAAAAATAATTTGATGAACTTGAGAATGGTGGTGCATAGGTTCTTCCCATCAGTAGGGATGCTGAGACAAGAGGATGGAGCAAGACCTATCTAAAAAACAAAACAAACAAACAAAACAAAACAGCTGGCTGTGGTACTCTGACGCCCATAATCCTAGAGCTTAGCTATGGAGGCAGGGGGATCACAAGTTCAAGGTTATCCTTGGCCTGTCTCTTATACACATCTAGATGTGTATAAGAGACAGGAGGTAGGACCTGGGGCTCTTCTCTCTTTGCTGTTATACCTCTTCAGTGAATAACCTTCCGCTTTTATTTTACATTGCTAAATAGAGAAATGATAAGTCACAAGTGAATATTTGCCAACTGACAAGCTTTTGGTTTGTTTGTTTTAACATTCTGAGGCCTAGAAATTCGTTCTATTTTTTGTTTTTTGTTTTTTTTTTTTTGGTGTTAGCGGGGGTTTATAATTGTCTTCATTTGTTTTGTTACTGCTTTTTCATTGGTTTTCAATGTCTCTCTGTGTTGCTAAACTATTCCTGGATCTATATGCTGCAGCCATCCTCCTCCTTCAGCTTCCCCAGTGTCTAGCACTACAGGCCTGTGCCAGGGCAATAGTTGGCATCCCTGCTTTGACCAGTAGCACCATTCTGTGTCCTGTTTGGCATCTCTGTCAACAGTAGACTTTGGCCATATAAGTATAACATTGGCAATACTCTAGGGTTAGAATCACCTTACACTTTTACTTTTTTATTTGTCTGATGTTAGGGATCAAGCCCATGGCCTCATGCATGCTATAGAGGCAGGTGCCTACTACTAAGCTGTACCCCAGCCCTTTTTTTATTTGACAACTTTGCCTTCTGCTACCTTGGCTTTGCCACAAGATATCTGCTTAGTTAGAATTCTTCTGGTGAATGGTCCAGCTAGGCAATAGCATCGCACAGCCAAAAGCACTTAAGTAGTAGAAACCATGAATGCAAAGAATGCATGCCTTCCCNTGAAGCTTCAGGCTGGAGGGCAGCAGGGCAGACTGAGCCTGCCTGGCTCCTTCTTCTCCCTGTTCTTGGCTCCAAGGGCAACCAGGACAACAGGTTCTTTGTTCCCACTTCTTATTTTTACAGGAACAAATGAAAGTCTCTGCCAGCACTGACTCTATATCTGGCCTTTTCATCTCGAGCTGGAGAGGAAGCTCCAGGGTGAAATCACCCCCCNCCACCACCACTGCCCCCCACCCCCAGTCTTTCTTGTGTGAAAATGGCTGCCCTGGGTGACAGCCATCAGGTTTTGTCCCAATTTCTAAATACTTTCTTCCTGGGCATCAGGAAACAGAAATTTTTCAAAATCAAATGAAAGCCCTAAGAGAAAAATATGTTTTCCCCCCCTCGTAAAATTCCTCCTGCTACATATCATTAGAAATCACTTTCAGGAAGTTGTGGCTTCCTCCCGCAAGAAGCAGTCGCCCTCAGCCACTCGGAAATCAAATCCATAACCCAAAATATAGTAGTGTTTNGTTTTCCTTTTAGAGTTTGAAAGGATAAGAGGTCCCTGGGGAAATAAAGCATCAACGTGTTGGCTGCTGGGAAACTTCACAAGTTAGAGATGTGGAGCTNGGACCTGTAATGCACTTGCCTAGGGTGTGCAAGGCTCTGGCTTTCACCTCAGCACCACAAAAATCAACAAAATGGCAGCCACAACTGGAAACTGGACTTGTGTAGATTCTGTTTGGGTGTTGTTTCGTTAAATCATTTTCACCTCGAATAAGGAGTTAAGTTGGATGGCTTAACCATCCCTTCCACCTCAGCTAAATATGCAGAGATCTTACAAGAACGTGGTTCCCTAGTCCCTTCCTGTCTTGACCAGGGGGTAGAAGGTTCCTCAGGTCATCTGCCGACTTTTGTGCTGGAAACAGAATTTGTGTTCTAGGGCCTTATGTCATATGGGAGGGATGTGAGCCCCCTTTCATCTCCAGACCTTACAGATACCAAGAGAGGGTTAATTTAGCCTTGAGAGTCAGGGACTGCTGCAGTGCCCGAAGGTATTAAGCAATCATCAGATAGCAACCAATCACTAGGTGTTTTTGAAATTGAAGGTTTCTGGGAAGTTTTGTTTGCTTGGCATATGTTATTTGTGCCAGAAATGTTTCTATTAGATGCATTTTTTTCTCTGTATAGGATCTTTATTTATTTGTCTTCATAAGGAGCCTACATTTTTGGAAAAACTATTGATCCTCAGCCCTACCACCTGTCACTGCCCCCACCCCCAAACGCTAAGAAGCCCTGGACTCATTTCCCTCTAAACATGGTATCTGATTGGCCAATGCCAGGCATTTTGCTACAGATTCGTTCGAGGATTTGCTACTCCAAGAGCAAAATCATGATATACATAAGACTCTACCCTCTGCCTAGTCCTTAATTCTTAAGACAGCTCAAGAACTAACCTCTTGAAAGCAAGAAGCTTGGGCCCTCCAGTAAAGCATATTCATATGTACCAGGGACAGGCAGTTTGATTTCAGATGAATAAGAATTCATGGGATAGGAAGAAGCCTGGACCCTCCAGTAAGGCATATTCATCTGTGCCAGGGACAGGTAGTTGGATTTCAGATGAATAAGAACTCATGGGATGAATGCTAAAGCCCCTTTGGTATATGTCCCCCTGGTGTTTCTCCAAGCCTCCTGCAAGGCACCTACCTTAACTTAAGGGTGGGTNCACCAATGCTACCTACTTTCTGGTTTCTCCCTTGGGCACCAAGCTCCTGTTGTTGGAATAATCCTCAGTACTGAAATAAGCACTCTATATTTGGCAACCTTAGATAGAGTATTTGTCACCAGTGTCCTACTTTGTCCTTGCACATCTAGACTAAAGGTCATCATTGGCTTTATACACTAAGGCTAGAAAGGCTATCTGTGAGAGGAATCCATGAGCAATGAGGAAAGAGCTGCTAAAACCTCAGATTTGTTAGTCTGCAAGGGATGAAGCCACTTCCTTGCCCAAGGGTCTAAAATGGCCAAAGGCTTGGTAGCTGTGGTGACTTTGGCCACCCATTTCCTGATAAACACACAGACAAGAACCCTTTGTCTCCTGAGGCTAGAACTAAGCAGGCAGAGTCGACTCCTCTGAGCCTAGATGAGGGAGGGCCTGAGTCTAAGATTGAACATAAGGGCCTCAGAATGAAGCCCAGATCAAATANCCATGAGTGTTCCCTCTTCCTCAGGAGCAAGGACTATCTGCATACCACTTCCTACTCAGGCCCCTGGTCATGCCTGCTCTGGACTGGGTCTGAGTATGGTTCATGTGAGGTCAGCCTGTGAAGGGATTAATGCCTTGGAGATGTGCAGACTGCAGTGAGGAGATCCATGCCATGGGTTCCTTGTAGCTGAAGGAGACTGGGGAAGAGAGTCAGCTTTGAACTCAATTTTGACAGATTGGAGGAGCCTGATTGAGCATTGACTCAGACCTTCCCAATGTCTCCAAGTGACTAGATTTCCATGGCTCATGAGTAAATTTGTAAGTAGCAGCAAAACAAAGACCTTGATCAAGCATAAAGATGTCTTTGCCCATGATGGTGGATTTTTAACATATCAGATTCCAAGGCAGATGTGTGAACATTTGAGTGGACACAGGCTCTCCCACATAAGTGTGGGGAAAGCAAGGGCCAGTTGTTTTTAGTTAAATTCCATTTAGTTTAGTTAAGTTCCACTGAGGATTTGTCATTCCATTTTTTAAAGTTTATTTTGTGCATGTGTGTGTGAGGGAGCACGGGAGTGCATGTGCCATGGGGCACACATGTCGAGGTCAACGTTTCAGAGTCTCTCCTTCCATCTTTTTGGGTTAGGGTCTGTCTTGTTTTTGCTGCTGTGATGAGTACTCCAAGCTAGTTGGCCTTTGGCCTTTTGGGAAATTCTTCTGATGAGAGAGCTTCCTGTCTTGGCCTCCCATTTCACCATAGAGATGCTGGGATTACTCTGTGAACTTTTTACCTGGATTGCAGAGACTCAAATGCAGGTTGTAAGGTTTGTATGGACAGTGCTTTTACTAGCTGAGCCATCTCCCTGGCCTGAAATGTTTAATTTAAAAACAAACAAACCTTTTATCCTTAAAATGAGACATGTACTATTTTAAATGACAAAAGGCACCCAATTTAAAAAAAAGAGTCCTAGTTATTCAACTCAATAGAGATGTTTTTACACACAAAGAGAAGGTCTAGGGATTATTTTTTTTATATAAGCTTACTGCACTTTGTTTGGACAAAGGGAAAACAAAATTAGAATTTAGTTTAAAGATCTTAATTGGTGTTATTTTCAATTGTAGGATGGAACAATGTATCATTCCCTAAAATAGAATGAGTGTAGCAACCCAAGGACAAGAGGTGGTTTTATAGCCAGAAACCAGAACGATTTCTAAAATTGGTTTGGTTGTTTCAAAGTTGCTTTCCCTGTAAGGTGGGAAGAGGAAGAGAGTAATAGAGAGAAAGAGACCTCAGGGAAGGTCTCCTGAGAGAGCCTAACCCTGGCATCCAGGAGTTGGACCGTGAGGAATGGAGGTAGGAGGATTACAAATTGAGCCGGCCTGGGCTACATAATGAAACCTTATCTTAAAGGGAGAGGGCCAGACGGTGGTGGTGCAAGCCTTTAATCCCAGTACTCGGAAGGCAGAGGCAAGCGGATCTCTGTGAGTTCGAGGCCAGACTGATCTATAGCTCGAGTTCCAGGACGGCCAGAGCTGTAATACATAGGAACCCTGTCTGGAAGAAACAAAAATAAAAACAAAAAGGAGAGAGGGCTTGGGTGTGATGATGGCACATAGCTTTAATCCTGGAACTTGGGAGGCAGAGGCAGGTGGATCTCTGTGAATTTGAGGCCAGCCTGGTCTATATATCAAGCCAGAGATACATAGAAAGACACTGTCTCAAAAACAAGAAACAGAACAAACAAACAAAAAAACCTTAAGTAACTGGTTAGCATAGGGCTGCTTCCCGTAACCTTTTTACTTAATTAAGGCAGAGGGAATATTGTTATGTCAACTGAAACTTTCTTGTTCAGGAATTGGCTGTTATCTCTCTCTCGATTCCTTGTTGGGAACTGTCTATTCTTAGGATTCTTTGGAAGACAGATAACAACTTGACTTGGGTTTGACTATGAGTAGCAGTGACTCCATTTTTATTTCAGGCTACCCACTGAGGCCTGGGGCAGGAATTTAGTCTATAACAATGGAGTCCTATAATTTTTATTTGACAGTCCCTACACTCCAAGGCTGAAGGCTGAACCATCCAGAGCACTGCACATCTGCTGAGACCTAACAGCCAGGTGGACACAGACTGTTCTTGATTGACAGTAAGAACTTGGCATTTTGCCCTTATATATTTTTTGTTATTAACACCTGAACTAGGATTCTTATATCTGGAAGATTATGGACTGAATTTACTCTGCTAATATTTTTCCCACAGAAGCAACCTCACATCAATTTTAATTAACTAATTAGTTAATTAATTAATATATCTATTTTGGGCAATGCTGGGAATCAAACCCAAGACTATGCCCTTCCTTGACTACACCTCTAGGCTATACACCCCAACCTCCAATTTTTATGTATTTTTACTTTACTATCTCATGTTTGATTGAAAAAGACTGAATTATAAAGTCAAATCAAACACTTTGGATGTNTTGTTTTGGATGGAGCATGGTAGAAGGAGCAGTGTACTGGAACGTTCTAGAAAACCTCTGGATATACTGTGGACACGAGGACAGCCATCAGGCGCTGCACTGTGGTCTCTTCCGACTTCCAGGGTCTGATCAGAAAGTGAAAGAGCATCTGCCCTTTGGAATCTGCTGCACAGNCACAGTTTCTCAGAGCTGAACCTAATCCTGCTGATTCTAATAAAACTANGTCAAGTGTCAGCCTGGCTGTTCTGCTGAGAGTTCACTGGATGTTTTCACTGACCCTTCTACCTCCTCCAGCTACTGATGCCTGGTGCCTAGAAATGAAGAAAGTGGAAAGGCCCCTTCAGCCTATGCTCCAAAGAGCCTTATGTCACATGTGACCCAGGGGCAACCAGTGCTAAAGAGCCCTAACTCAGAGCCATGATGCTGGACTGTTGTTTCCATGACAACAGATTCGGACTGTGGGTTTCCCAGTGGGTGTTTATTCTCTTCCCTCCATCCTCTCCTCTGTCCTTCTTTGATGACCCTCTCCTCCCCTCAAATATTCCCTTTTGCTTTCATATCACATATGTGTGTATGTTTACTATTGATGTAGATTCTGCATATTTGGACTCTCCCCTGTTCCTCTTTCTTATTGCCTCTTGTGTTTAAGCCCCTTCTATGCCACCATGGTCCTTTGGTCTTTCCTTATGGTCTTTTATCAACTGGACTTAGCACACAGTCACTATCCTTACTTGCTCTCAGGCAAGTGATCCTTGAGGCATAATCACCACCTGNTGTTGGAGGTACCATTTACACATGAGAAAAATGAAGCTCAGAGCTGGTCAAGGTCTCACATGCCTGGACCAGCTAGAAGAGGGACACCATGCTTCCACCCTTGAGCCTGGCCCTTGGGGCACCTTACTGGGACCATGTCATTATTATAAATGCCTGGATTGTATCATGTGATGCCTTATTACCTTTCTAAGTCACTCAGCCTTTGCCCGCACTCATTTGCATAGAGATAGCTGTCTGTCTTAGGAGTCAGTGGCTTCTNTCCCTCTNGGTGGGTCTGTCTTAGGTGGAGCTCCCTAGAAGTAGAGCCTGATGCACAGATTCCTGTGCAGATAGTTTCTAGAAAGAGGCACNCAGGAGCAGGGCGATAGACAAAAAGGGAAGCAAGGCAAAAATGTGGGCTCTGCCAAATCCCACTCCAAAATGCCCCACCTTGAGACAAGAAAGCCATCCCCTTCTCCAACCACATCTGTATGTCATGGGCAGTGGTTGTTTCCCAGGGAGAGTGCAGATAGAACTTCCCAGGCATTTCCAGGAGAATGAGGAGGCTATAAGCTGTTGGTGGTCAGTGCCCCTAATGACCAGGGTGTGGGCTTCTGTCCTGGAAAGGGGGCTCTGGAGGGAATGAGAGCATCCACCACCTGATAGTCCATATGTCATCCATCAGCTCTTTCCTGAAGATTATCCCTGATAAAAGCCACTTGGCCCTCTAATAACACACTATAAACCTCACGTGGCTGGCTGGATCAAGTCAGTGCCAAGGATTAATTGCAAGGTCTAATTTATGGTTTCTTCTTTATGAGGCTCCATGAATCTTACTCACCATCTTCCTGTCTGGNTCCTGGCTGCTTAGGCTGAGGCCAATCATCAGAACAAAGAGCATTTTTAAAAACAACTTCAAACCAGGGAGAATTTGTGGGATGTGACCTTCTAAGAAGACNTGAAATACTTTCTTACTTGCTCAGAACACCTGGGAGGAGCACCATCGTCAGACACTATCAGATTTGGACTTGATAATATATGGCAAATTGAAGATGGTGGGGAAATGTGGTGCTATGGTTTTTCTGGTTTGGTTTGGTTTGGTTTGAAGTGCTGAGGATCCAACCTAGGGCCTTGAAGAGACTAGGTAAGCACTATACTACCATATATCTGTGGCTCTGAAGTATTTATTTTGAACTTTTGGCATTCCTTTAGTAGTGTGTTACCACTCCCCTCCCCTAGGCCCCTAACAAAACCAAACAGCTAACTGATCAGAATCCAAAGTTCACATTTCCTACTTAGCTCTCCAGCCAAGTGTTCCTTACAGTGAAGTTCTTGGATGGACAGGATCAGTGTTCCCCAGAGCTTGGGAGAACAGCAGTGGCTCTGGCCCACTAGGACCCACAAAATCAGAATCTTAGGGGTCAAAACCAGGAGTCTGCAGATTCATCAGTCCCCAGAGGATTCCTACACAGGCTCACAAATTTGGCAAGTCATAGAGTCTTCAAGTGTGGCTCCTGTTGGGATCCCTATACCAACATCCCGCCTCAAAGCCTCATTGACTTTATCTGGTGTGCAATCTCACCTCTGACCCTGTCTGAGTTTCTCTGATGACTTTTGTAGATGGGTGGAGTGGAGAGGCAGTAGTCTTCTGTTAGCTCACCTGTGTGACAGAAACCTTCGCACCAGCTTCAAGAGTTTGTTCTTTTACCTCCATGAATAGTCACTTTAGAACACCCAAGGGGACTGTGGTGGCTTTTGCACAAGGGGCAGCACCTTCCCTTATTCTGACACAGAAACTCTTTCTGAAAACAGACAGCAAAATTAAAAGAAAACTTTCACATATTTGAGCAAAAATAACACAAAAAGCATGGCTTCTCTTTGATTGTGTGTGTGCTGGGATGACCTCACTGGCTTGCCCGAGCTGGCATTGGTCTCCTGGGTTCAGGTGATCCTTCTGCCTCAGCTTCTTGTGTAGCTGGTGCTTTAGGATACACATCTAGATGGTAAATGAAATATGGGGCTGTTTAGATCTGTATAAAATGGAGACACTGGGGAGAGGGGTGGGATGGGTTCCCTGGCTGTCCCAGTGCTCTCATTTTGTCTCCATGACAGGGACAGAGATGGACAATCTCATGTTTCCTTTCTGTAATCTTCCATCCTTCCCAGTCTTAGGGCTTTATCCAGGACACACACTGGGTATGTGTTTGATGACTGGATGTACCCCACACTAAGCCTGTGCCTTTGGACACAAGGATCAAGTGTGATGTTCCTGCTGGCTACTCCAGGACCATGTTGGGGACCTGGTCCCTCAGAGCCAGGGAATATGTCAGTACTGAGTGTGAGAGAGGAAGAGGGTCCCCAGAACCAAACATCCTTGGACTAGAATTTCAGTACTCCCCCTTAATCAAGATCTGACCTCCTAATCCTTTTGTTTGTGCTGTTTTGCTTTTTGTTTTGTTTTTGAAACAGGATCTCACCTATAGCCTTGGCTGGCCTGGAACTCCCTATGTAAATCAAGCAGACTTCCAACTCAAAGAGATCCAACCTTGAAATCTTGATCCTTCTACCTCCATTTCCAAGTGCAAGAATTACACATGTAATACACATGTGTACCTAGACCATTTAGCATGACAGTCTCCAGGTTGACCATGTGGTAGCGTCCCACATTGTAGCTGAGTAATATAGTGCACCCATTTATCAGTAGACACATGTTGGGTTGTTTTTTGTTGTTTTTAATTGTTTATTTGTGGGTTTGGAGTTGTTTGTTTGTTGTTGTTGAGACAGGGGCTCACTGTGTAGCCCTGACAGGCCTTGAACTCACAGAGATCTGTCTTGCCTCTACCTCCTGACTTCCGAGAATAAAGGCATGTGCCACCACACCACACCCAACTATAAAAAGCTTTCAGGGCATATATTTGTTGGCTTTTATGAACAGCGCAGCACCATTGAATTATGATATTTTTATTATTCCTAGTGTTGGGGATAAAGAATGCTTAGGTTTGTAAGAAGAAGAGAAAACCAGTCATTTATATACAGAACAAATATCCCCAAGTGAGATTTGCCTATAAAATGCAAAAGTACTTGTGTTTGTGACAAGTGTCTTTAAGCATTGAGACCTCAGGCTTACTGTATCTGAAGTTTAGCAGTTTAAAGGTCTGTCCTCCAAGTAAGAAATACTTTATGCCCAAAGACAAACAAACCTAAGTCAAATTATAGTCTTTATAGTATATAGAACCTTTTGAAAATAGAGGTAGAGGGCTGGGCCATTGAATGCAAAGCGCTTCCTTTTATAGTAGTGAAATAAAACACAATAAAACACAAAATAAAGATATTGTCCTCAATATCTTTAGATGAAAGGGTCATGACCTTAGGATGGTACACATCCTATGATAGGTCTGCCCAGGAATTTCCTAGGGATGGTATCAGTCATTTGAGCCCTGTCCTTTTCTTTCTTCTAGCATGGTGAGACACAAGGATGATGGCTATTCTGAAGACAAGGATGGGAAGACATGTCCTCGAGACTCTGGCTATGACAGCCTCTCCAATAGGCTCAGCATTCTGGACCNGCTCCTCCATACCCATCCCATATGGCTGCAGCTGAGTTTGAGTGAGGAAGAGGCAGCAGAGGTTCTGCAGAACCAGCCTCCAGGGGTAAGACCCAAGACTCAGGAGAGATTGAGGCAGGCATGCTGCTGCCTGAGATAGAGATAGTTCCAGAAAGTTCTTCCCACCTTCTAGGTGGCTTCCAGTGTAGACCTCAAATACAATGCAGGGAAATTCTGGAGTCCACAAGGCAGTTTCTAAGAGGAGACCCTTTCCAGGCCTGTCTTCCTGCTTTCATCTGCTTGATTATGGGACTGCATGGCTCAGCAGGGTGCCATCAACGGAAGGAAGAACTCTGACCAGAGGTCCTGGGCCTGACCTTCTGGGCCTGGTTCTGGATTCCCTGCTTGCCCTGATGCTCTCCCTTCGTTCTGAGTCTAGGGACCCTGTGGGGCCCAACTCTTCATCCGGGGACA